>OZ022582.1:27969772-28364857 GCA_963669155.1 Arbacia lixula | reverse complement strand
CTCTCTCTCTCTCTCGCTCTCTCTCTTTCTCTCTCTCTCTCTCCCTCCTTTATTAGACTGCTGAGAAATTTAAAAAGGGGGTTAAATAGCGGAGCTTGAATATCGCAGAAAAAAATTGTACTTATATTCCAGGATCTAATTCTTAAAATTCCTGCTAGTTTTGAAAGCTCATTCAGGATTATTTCATTTTGAAAGGGAAAGGGGGGGGGGGGAGGGGCAAAGGAAGGGGAGGGGCGGAGTGTTCTTTGCGATGTGTTGTCCCCCTATGCTCCCGCCGAAGTTTCAGCTATAGGTTTATACTACCCCTTTATGTTATATTATTGTCAGTATTAGACCCAATGACGGATTTTTTTTTTTCATTCGTCCAAGATTGTGACTCATGTACTTTCCTAACGTAAAACACAGCTGTATGGGAGATAAAAACAATGAAAATGAATAAGTGATGTCCCACTTGCTCCATAAGTCACAGGCGGCGCTCTTTCAATATTTCAATCAATGTCAATTCAGGGTATTTAAACCCCTGCTTTCTACAATTTTGTATCACACCTGACGAAGTGTTGCAGCGGCACACGAAACGTCGTGATCTTTTCGATTCCGTTTACCTGACATTGCGAGACAAACGATTATCAGTAGCCATCTATCCGCAATGAGTAACATATTTAGCATTAATGTCAATTCATTTTTAAAAAAACCCCTAAATAATATGTATATACATACCAATTATAAGTGTTTTGTATCTTAAACATTCTTTTTTTTTTTAAATGTCCAGACACGCACATGATATTGCAATTATCAACCCTGTTTCAAAAATTACTAACCGTAAGAAAACTATGGATATAAACCAATTGGTATGTTTCGAAAATACAGCGATTTTTCGGAGTGATAGGATTAGGAAGAGGATTGACGTCAGCCTTCGGTATTTTAAGATGCAATTAGGGTAAAAAGTAAATTTTGTAATAATGAATTTTATGACATCACGCGTCTCTTTATGAGCGTGCCGAGTTGTTTCAAACAGGGCCGGGGTGGGTGTATGGAAGGGGGGAGGGGGGGGGGGGAGGAAGGGGAGGGGCGGGGTGTTCTTTGCCATGTGCTGTTCCCCTATGCTCCCGCCGAAGTTTAGGTTCCAAACGTAAAACACAGCTGTGTGGGAGATACAATGAAAATGAAGAAGTGATGTCCCACTTGTTCAAGAAGTCACAGGTGGCGCTCTTTCAATATTTCAATCAATGTCAATTAAGTTTAAAAAAAAACCCTAAATAATATGTATATACATACCAATTATAAGTGTTTTGTATCCCAAACATTCTTTTTTTTAAAGGTCATTCGCTCCTTTTGCAAACAGTAGGCCTACGATAAAACATTCCATACAATTAAGTGTACGTTCAATTATCCATTTCGTGCAAAACAAATTGAAACTAAACAAGAACGTAGGCGTATGATTCACTTGAAAACATTATGCCCACAGTCTACTATTTTGATGTTTTCCTCTCAAACTCAGCTTTCTTTGCAAACGCCAGGCCGAGGGAAAGCCAACCCTAGAGTTAAATTGGTTTTAATTATAGCATAGCGAAAAAAACCTAATCAGAGAAAGGGTGAGAAAGCTATGACATTTTTCAACTTTCAATGTCACTTGCGATCGAGTTGCTATCTGCTGTATATACAGGTGTATTGCCCCTTTTTCCTGTTTTTTGATGAAGGAATACAACAAAACATATCATACCCTTTAATAAAGGGAAAGCCAACCCTAGAGTTAAGTTGGTTTTAATTATAGCATAGCGAAAAAAACCTAATCAGAGAAAGGGTGAGAAAGCTATGACATTTTTCAACTTTCAATGTCACTTGCGATCGAGTTGCTATCTGCTGTATATACAGGTGTATTGCCCCTTTTTCCTGTTTTTTGATGAAGGAATACAACAAAATACATTAAGAGGTATGTAAGAGCATGTGTCTAATGATATATCAAATGCACATTGCAAGTAAATGGGAGGTAGGCCTATCCTATTTAGGAAATTGACAAAAAAGGAAGTACATGTTCACAACGTTATAGCAGAGTACCTCGCAAATGACGTCCAAAAATTAAGAATATGAAAATTCATGTTATCTGTTATCCTTTGACGGATTTTTGTCGAACCATCACTATAGTTTATTTGATGTTTCTGCTTTCAGGTTAGACTTTCCCTTTTAATTTAAATGAGCACAATATGCGGCTTAGGGACCTAGTAGATTGTATTCCCGTAACATCAGAACATGCACAACTATGTAATTGGCTGCTTTGTTAAAACGATACTGGTATATCAAGTATGCCTACGCACGGAATATGTAACTCTAACTCCGTGTACAAGTTATTAAAGGGTATGATATGTTAGAAAACGATCCACAACTGTCTAGTAAACTCATTTAGAAATGCCGAGGCTTACCACTTATGCTAGGTTCACACTGCCGATCAGATCAACTCGATCAATCCCGATCAAGCTATTTTGGCCTGATCGCGTTCGCTCGACAAGGGTATTCGGGGTTAGTCTACCTTGATCGACATCGCTCTTGCTTCCTTCTCGATAATTTTTGACAGTCAAAAATTATCGAGTAGGAAGCCCGAGCGCCAACAGTTCGGGTAGTGATCGAGAAGAGGTCAAGTTGATCGGGAAACGGTCGTATACAAATCTTGTTCGGTCGGGATGGAATTTTCCAACCACTTAGTTCCCGATCATCTCGATTTATGCTCGAATACTACACGATTGGTTCCCGATCATTTCGATCCAGGAATCGTACGTTTCATGAGTGACTCGACTACTGCGCCAACGATACTCGACTGCTGCGCCAACGATACACGACTGCTATCGATCTCTACTCGACTGAACTCGATTACGTTTCGACCGACACCAGACCACACTCGATCACATCCCGAGTACTTTTCGACCGCAGTCGATCGATCCAAACCCAACTCAACGTGATTGCAGCATGTAATGACGTACTTTCCCAGTACTGTTTTTCGTTGTTCAAGGAAAGACTTGTCATTTAATTTTGCTTTAAAAATCCATATTGTTGTTAATTTTCACATTTCTCACAAAATGTTAAACTGAGCATTACTTAGTACTACTCTTCTCATTTAAGCACAATGACTCAAACGGTAATTCATTAACTCTCTGAAAGTTTGGTAAGTTCCTTTGAAATAAAGAATAAAACGTGTTCCACAGACCTTGCGTTTTGGGTTATGGCTCGTGTTTGGTTTTAGTAAAAGAAATCTAAGCTGAATTAACATTTTAGTTATTCAAATCAGTCCGATATCTTCCCATTAACGAATGAAGTTACATGAGGCTTAGCTTAAACTTGTACAAATGGATCCATAATATCCAGATCAAATAATAAACCTATTGTACATAATTAGTATGCTTCTCAATGTATAAGTTTGGACTAAGAAACTTCACTGAAGGCAAGATAAGAGAACAATGTACGGAATTGTTAGTGTCTGCTTCGATTGCTTAAGCGTTGGGAGGGGGTAGTTTTATAAGGCAAGGCTCGAAACAGTCAACCTTGTCCTCCGTCCGTATTTACCTCACCACATGTCCGTAATTTCCCACTTTTGGTCGGGGAATAGCGAACATCTATGACAGTACTTTTTAAAAAATAACTTACAAAAGAATTAACACTGTTTTCCAATATCTATGCCATAATGAGGGTATACCGCCTAGATACATGATACGATGACTATTTGATGATGGGACTACTCGTTGTGGTAATACAGAAGTTTGAAATTTTATGTCCGTATTTACCCCGCTCTCCCCTACTACTACTACTACTACTACCCCAGGTCGAAATTCCCATAGAAACCAGAGAGCGCTTACTGGTTTCTACTGGTTTTTCATAAACCAGTCTACTGGTCTGAAGAAGAACTGCAAAATCAAACCAGTAGAAACCAGTAGAAACCAGTAGAAAAGGTATAGGTTAATGGTATTGAAGACCAGCAGAAACCAGTGAGATCCAATGGTTTGAAAAGTAGTATGGAAAATTCAAAGTCAAACCAGTAGCAACCAATACAAACCAGTGAGATCTAATGGTTTGAAATGGAGTGTGAAAAATACAAAGTCAAACCAGTAAAAACCATTAGAGACCAGTAGAAACCAATAGAAACCAATAGAAATAGAGATGCTCATGAATATTCATGAATGTATTCACGAGTCATAATTTTGTACTTTGATATAACCTCCACATAACCAGACAACAGGAATTTTACTAATTAATGATTTCACGTTTAAACATAGAATAGTGAATGCCACCTACTTAAGTGAAGACAAGAATGATAACAACAAAAATACTTTTCTTAAATGTAAGTTGTAGTAACCAAATTATTATGGATTTATTATGGATTATTTTGGATAGGTGTAGGATAAGATAGGAATAAGTATAGGAGAGGAGAGGGTTAGTTTAAAACATTATTTGCCATACTTTGGAAGTTTGGATTTACCTTACTTTTGAAGTTTGGATTTACCTAATAAACATTTAAATCAATATTACATCAATATTTTTAATTTTGATTCCTACAGGTCTTCTAATGGTTCCAGTAGGTATTCTACTGGTTTCTACTGGCAATCTCTAGGGGTATTTTTGTAATGGTTTCTACTGGAAATCATTTCATTTTCCATATTCAAACCATTAGAAAAATTCCAGTAGAAATTAGTAGGAATCTCTAATGGATCCAGTAGAGATTCCTACTGGTTTGTACAGGTATTCTACTGGTCTTCTATTGGATCCAGTAGAGATTCCTACTGTTGTCTACTGGTATTCTACTGGTCTTCTATTAGTCTTCTATCGGATCGAGTAGAGATTTCTACTGGTATTCTATTGGGATTTTCTAATGGTTTCTACTGGAAATCATTTCACTTTCCATATTCAAACCAGTAGAAAAATTCCGGTAGAAACCAGTAGAAATTCTAATCGTTTTCCTCTACTGGTTTCTACTGGTTTTTCGTCCTGGGACTACTACTACTACTACTACTTCTACTACTACTACTACTACTACTACTACTACTACTTCTACTACTACTACTACTACTACTACTAGTAGAAGTAGTAGTAGTAGTAGTAGTAGTAGTGGTAGTGTTATTACACTTATTAAGGGTGACCCAAGAGTGACCCAAAGAAACAACAACTACTACTACTACTACTACTACTACTACTACTACTACTACTACTACTACTACTACTACTTATACAACTATGATGTCTACTACAACTTTTAATACAGTTACTGCAAGTACTATTGCCCATAACGGTTACATAATAAGTGTAATAACATCGATGATTACGACATTAGAGTTCATACAAATTATGACAATGATACTTATCATGGTGATCGTGAACACAATGTCATAATAGCGATGACAATAGGCCTAATGATAAGAGTGACCCAAATAAACAATGTCGGACGGAGCCAAGAAGAAGCAACATATCATTGTTTCTGCGGAGCCGCGAGAGTCCCTGTCACTTTATAGGCAATTTCATCAATTATTGGTCAAATTTCAAATATTATTATGCTAAAGAGTCTGGTGTAAGTTGATATTTTGGTACGTTCTTGGCTTGGATAGTGATTTCATGTACACATTATAATATATCTTTCAAATTATTGTAGTTCATGAAGTATTGAATTACACACAAAAATGATCGTATGGAACTGAGCTTGCGCCCTTTTTAGTATGAACAGTGGCTCTATATAGCCTACAACATGGACAATTGTGGAGGGGGCGGGGCAGGGGTAAGAATTTGCCGAGTATTGCAAATATTTAGATATGGTTGATTTCCTTTTTTCATGAAAACCCCTCAACTTTGTTCCAAATTCCATAGTCCAAAATCAGACACGACTTGTCGATGATGAGTTCGTGGTATGTACATCTTACAAACGTTAAAGGGGCGCAATATCAAAGGCACCCCCCCCCCCCCCCAATACACACACCCTACGTCAATGTGCAAAAACAACTACGTAGCTCTGTCGCCTACAACGAAATAAATAGCTGTCGCCAACCAATTCTTCGATCACTGTGCGAATATGCCGATCTGCTCGAATTAAAATCGTGTAGAAATCGTGTAGACGTCGAGTTGGTCTACGCGGTCTAGTACAGATCGAGTACTTACCATATATCGATCGTGTATTGATCAAGAAGAGATCGGTATGTTCGAGTAGAGATCGATGTGCTGGTCGAGGAGATAAACTAGAGGAATCGTAAATGGTCGGGTGTAGGTCGTAAACGATCGAATAGCGGTCCGGAAGGGATCGTGTTGAAAGACGATCAAGCATTTAGTCGAGATTGGTCGGGGTAAAATGGGTGATCGGACTTGATCGAACTTGATCGACTTGATCTGATCGGCAGTGTGAACCTAGCATAAACGAATAACTTCTCCGTTCCTAGTTATACTTTGCAGGAATAGAGAGGGGCAGGTTTTCGAGGCAAAATATTCAATTACATCTCACCATAGGAGGCACACTGTCTTGCGATGGGACAAGGCCTTTGCAAAGTGATTCTTTGAACAGTCTTCCAACAAAGTACAGGGCACAATATGATTAGTGGTATAAGGGCGGTCAGCGCTTTCCGAGAATAAGTAAATTTCTTAGCACGGAGAGGAGTTCAGTGTTGTTTAAGGGACAGTCTTCCTTCGCGAGATGGGGACACGTCAGTGTTCCTTTTTTGTATTATTGCTCCAAGGAAATACTTATACCATGTTAATTTTTCTCTCTCGAGTGAAGACACTGACAAGATGGTTACAGAATTGCTCGTACGTGATCAATCATGATCAACACAAAATGCCATGATGATTCATCCGGGACATCGATTAGACACCATGACGTCACGAACAACATGGCTGCCATCAGCGATGCGAAAGGAAGGAAAAGAATTATATAGATGGGTGTGATGATCTGCTATCCAGCACTACAGATGATATATTTGGATTCTTTGTGATCTGATTTCCCCATATTTGCATATTCCGAACTTGTTTGTAAATTGTACAAGTCAAATTGACAATGGAAGGCTCATTCTTGAGTCCGGCAGAGCAGCGGTACTACCCCGAGCTGTTCAGCAGATCGGACAGTGAGAGCTCCGGGAGAGTTGCGGCCCAGCGCGCGATAAACTTATTCAGGCTGTCGCCGCAGCTTTCGGACGATGTTATTCAGAAGGTGTGTCTTGACTCTTTTGTTAGCTTGTGTTGTACGATGCGGATGCCTCAAGACAAGCCCGCTTGTTTCGTTTTCAATGCATTTGCATCTAGATGATCAGCTTATATAGTGATATTTCACTGACAAATCAATAAAATTCTGCTTACATAGACTTAAATTCTAGAAAAACATTTGGTAGAAAGTTCAAACATTGCCCACTTTTACAGTAGTTGCACTGCTGGTACTGGGGTTTTTCTGGACCTACATCTCCACCCTCTGCACGAAATCGTGTAATATGTACCTTTACAGTTCTTGTATAGCAAGGCATGATGGGACGGAGTTCTTGTATGCTATGTTCAGCGATTATCGCTGTGGTCATTGCATACAACGCTCGCCGAAAGTTCAATACTATTCATTTTCATGTAACAGATTTGTTACTTGGATGGTTTCCGACATGATCATTTTCAATAAATCTGAATCATATTTTTATGATCAGAACTATTTATTGAAGATGAACGATAAACTTTCAGAGAAATTGAGAAAAATGTCGCACATTCACATCACTGAACTTTCAAAACGGCCCCTGGGGCCTATCGATAATGTCCGTCAATATGACGAGTACAGTGCCAACATTTTACCAGTATTGTGTCTCAATCATGCTTGTCCCAGTGCAGTGAAAAATTGAAAGTAAACTTTTGGCAATCGATGAGAAATACACTGTAAGGAAGTACGAACGCAAGGTGAAGAACAGAAATATTTTGAATAAAAATGTTCAATTGTCAAATATGTGTGCATATTTTGTCAAATTTTTCTTCCGAAAAGCATGCATTTTGTTTACTAATTAATGCGTAAATGCACAATTAATTGTGTATCCAACCTTTCATAACGCGTGCTGAGCAGAAATACGCGGGGGGGGGGGGGGGGGGGGGCGGTTCAATGGTTTGGGCCGGTGTGTGGACCACTCACATGTGTGTTAATGGCCTACATGTACATGAAATGGTTCAATAGTTTGGGCCGGTGTGTGGACCACTCACATGTGTGTTAATGGCCTACATGTACATGAAATGCATTGACATGTTTCTTTGAGGATTAAGGGATTAAAGGATTAAAGTAAACCCTTTCTATTGTTGCTTTGGGTTTAGGACTAAAAATCAATCAGTGTACAGTACAGAATCTGTGATTGAAGTTGCCCAATGTCAAGTGGCTACCAAAATTCATTTTGGGAAATTTTGTGAATCACTGTACAGGGTCGTGAATTTAACAAATTGCAAATATGCGCTAACACTTTCACGCTACATGTAATTTCACCATGCGGAGTGTAGAAACGCACAGCAGCCCTGTTTTACAGGTGTACATTGATGTACATGTTTTCTATCAGTCTTCAAAACGTTTATTAGTGCAGTAAGTAGCACGTCTGAATTTTTTTGGCAAAGGTGTGTGGAGGTCGTATGCGAAGGAAGTCAGGAACACAACTCTCAAAAATAATGATGCTATCAACCGTAAGAATATAATTTCATGTACGCTAAAAGTAAGTCTTGTGCAATACTTGGAGATGAATTTGTTAACTACTTGTGAATAAATTGTGCTCTTATAATGTAAATTCCTGAATATGAATTACAGAATTTTTTCTTGAAAATATGGCTGTTGAGTTCAGGGAGTTCTGTTCATTTAGTATTGAGAAGTGTGACACAAACGTACAGTGTGTACACATTATTTACTATTGTACATTGTATGATGTCCTCTCAATAACCAATACTCTATAGGTTTTTCATGTACATGTTCAAAATGGTTTATGTGCATACTACCGGTATTCTTTTTTTACCATACATTATTACAATGAAACACAAAGTTCTAAAGCCAAAATGTTCACATCTTGACCTTCACTGTACAGATTAATGAGCTGTGTGGTGCGGCGCGGCTGGGCTATTACGGCAGGAGTCAATTTTATTGCGCTCTCAAGATGATCGCCATGGTGCAGAACGGGCTTCCACTTCCGTCATCTGTGGACTTTGTCATGCAAGGTGAGCCTCACAGATAATTTCTCTTAAGAAGGGGAAACAAAGGAGGCGTTTTGTGAATTACACTGTAGGAGATACCAAGCTCGTTATAAATACATACAAATTTTATTCACATCTCTACACAATGCCTTAAAAATGGTACATGTTACCCCAGAGCCTGTCCGAGGTTTGTCTCGGAGCAACAAGTACATTCAGAGCGCGTTCAACCCATTCAAACTGAATTTACGAAATATACGTACATGTATACAGGTAAATGTCATAATGTGTTATTATGCACAGTCATGTCGGTCATGTAAGTTGTGAATAGATGATAACATGAAAGCTGCTTATTGGAATATGATTATCCACCTTTCTGAGCGAAAAGTGTTTCCATGTGAATGTATCATTGTATGCATGTGATATTTTGTTGGATAAACATGCCAAATTGTTCTTTCTCGATTCTTAATGTTGAAGAGCTTATGAATTCCCAGATGCATTGGGCATGACACCCCAGTGATTGCACATATACATGGCACCCCTTTGCTCTAGGTTGGCCAACTACATGTTCATGTACAGCACATGTACTAGCCCACTTTTCGAATGACTTTGCTACCAAGCCGAGGTCAATCAGTTAAATGATGTCAGCAATCGCTCAACTCAGTAGTTTCAATCACTGTAGAAAATGGAAGTTAAAATCAGCATAGTTTTCAAATCTGATAAGTACACCCTAAATACTGTAGTAATATGATTTGTCCAGTGGTATAAACCAAAAGCAGCTGTTTATTAATTTCTGGTCCATTCAAAATTGCCTCGAACTGTTGTAAACCAAGAAATATCATACTGGATGTTTTCATTTTCAAAATGTAAGTTTGAAATCTCCCCCCCCCCCCCCCAAAAAAAAAAAAAAAAAAAAAAAAAAAATCATACACACACACACAAAAAGCAGAACACACAAAAACAAAAGTCAAAAGCAGCAGATACACACTCTGATTTTAGACAATGTTGATTTGAACACCCTGAGTTAATTTAAATACTAACTTGGCACTTAAGGTTTTGAATTTTTTCAATTTTGTGTTTTTATTGACCCAGTCAATATAGGAACTGGGTATACCCAGTCCCAAGAAATGTACCGACCTTTGCATGTTTAAACTCTGTTTTAAAGTATTTTTTCATTACATGCCATTTATGATGATATTTGTGAAACATCCTTGGATAGATATTGTTTATAAATTAAAAAAGAGGATTGCTTGAGAAGGATTTTACCAAACATGCTAACTGGTCTCTGAAGGACATCTTTAAACCACATTACACAACACGCGCTGGCGGTAGGTTTACAATATTACATTAGAATGTAAAGTAAATAACAATGTAAAATCTTCAGCGTATACACAACTGGCAATGCTAGCGAGAAGAGGAAAACAAAGTTGAGGAAAGTTGGACGACTAATAAGAGAATTATTACTGTTTTAATAATAATAATATTGAACAATTCTTGTATAGCGCATATCACAAAAAATGAATTTAAGTCCCTATGCGCTTAGAAAAAGAAGAAGAAAAGGAATAGGACATACCACTTACGAAAAAGAATACTTTGACATTAAATAAATGAATTGGTTATTTCAAAGAATACATGTAGAAGATATGTGTCTTCAAGAGACTTTTAAAATTATCTAATGTATACATCAGTTTGTCTGAGGTTTATTGGACGTTTATTCCATAACTCTGAGGCACCTTGCTGGAAAGATCTTGCACCGTAGGATTGTGTGCTGACAGTGCGAGAAACCAACTGAGATTTTGACTGTGATCGTAGGTTTCTTGTAGGACAGTATTTAGTGACCAATTCTTGCAAATAATCAGGACCCAATTCATGCAAGCATAAAAACACCAATGTCAAGATCTTAAATTCAATACGCTGTCTTATTGGAAGCCAATGTAGTTTTTCTAAGATTGGGGTAATGTGATCACGAAGTCGGGTGCAAGTTACCAGCCTTGCCGCAGAGGTTTGGATTCTTTGTAATTTATGAATTTCATTTTCAGGAAGACCATTCAAAATACCATTACAGAAGTTTTAATGATACAAATATTGACATTGGCAAATTTGCAACTCGGTCATGAGGTTGTGATGTTACAGGTGCACTCCTGAGCACTGTTATTTTGCATGATTTAATGAAAGCTTGACAAAATTATTCAGCCTGATGTATACTTGATTGCAAATTTCCTATGGTAACATAATCCTACCTACATGTATGAATTACTGATTTAAAGACAGCCCGTCCCTTTTTCAGATCACCTCAAAACCATCGAAACATTGGAAAAACATATAGAGAAGTGTTAGCAAGCTGTATATTCATAATTTTAAACTGATACGTAGTGTAAAATTCAAATAATGCACGTAAACAACGTGTGATTAATAGTCTTTACCTCAGGCTCTTAGCAGTTTGTGTTGAAATATCTGCTTTATTGATTAATCTGTTTATTAAAATATAAAACGCATTATGAAAAAAATTGTTCTATAGAAGGTATCATCTCCAAAATTTGGTAATTACTCATAAAATTAAGATGTCACACATGCAAAATAACCACATAGATACTGTAACAAAGACTAATACTTTTTTCGTAGTACGAAAAAAGTCGGTTTGAAATTTAACGGCTGAAATTTTTTACATATATACAGAAAGCTTCAACATGGTATATTCTTAGAAATGGTCTTGAATCACACTTTCTTCAATTTACGATCGTGATAGACGATTTCAAATTTTAAGCTTGCTAAAGGGGCAGACAGTCTTTAAGGTAGATTGAAATCAGATCAGAGTTAATCATGTTCCCCAATCTTGCAAGCGATTCTCTGAAACTGTCAATCGCTACAGTACATGAACATGTTTAGTGGGTGCTATACATCCTGTACATGTACTGTCTTTCTTTCAAAGAAAACTCCAGCAATTTTGTACACCCTTATCTTTGCTTTAGTCCAGTGTTTCACAATCGTGATGTAATCCTTAATTATCATCGGAATGAAGATTTTTTGGATATTGGTACTGTGAGGGCTCACTGAGTGTGTGGTAGATGTAGGTTGCATTCATGCAACATTTTTTTTGCCCTTGAATCATGATTAGAATCATGATTCAAAAAGCATTTCTGCAGAATCATGATTGCGTTTAGACGAAATTGAATATAAAGGTGTAAAGGTGATTCAAAACGTAAACATGAAATACGAAAGAAAGGGCGTTTGGATCTAGGCGTTTCTGCAGAATCACGTTTGAAAAAGGTTGCTTGATTTCAACCATGTTTTGAATCATGATTCAAATCATGATTTTGGCAATGGTAGCATGAACGCAACCCAAGTCTTTACAAAATGTAGCTACTATCCATTTTGCCTGAAGACAGAGTGTTTGTCTGGAGAGACCTTGCTGTTATCGACATCTGGATCAAGCCATGAATCCATTCCACAGATGGAATCTGGTTTGACAGAATCAATAAGCTCTTCAATATAATCACTCACCTGCCTTATATACAGGTTGTGAATCTCGTGCTCTGGCAATTTGTCGGCACCATTTTGTTGAGATTGTTTCTCTTCTTGGCATGACACTCTTTATTCTTGATCGGTTTCTAATAAATTGCACCCTGTAGATAAAATGCAGGATGGTTATTTAAAAGGGCAATATTTTAGCAATTTTATTAGAGAGCTATACCGCAAAAGGTGTATGAGTGTATCTACTACACACAGCACCCTTTACACCTATAGATGTGAATGATTCATTAAACCAAGCAACAAACAACAATTAAAAAATATTTATGACTTTGAATTCTCAACAAAAAAAAATTCTGCATCATGGAATTGGCCATTATATTAAAACAATAATTAAGTGTGGTCCATGTTCATTGCACCTGGAGTTTTAGAGAAATTGACCAATTGTTTGGCCAATTTGGAGAAACATACATTATACACACATTTTATGACATGTTTGCATAATGTTTGCTTAGAATAGAGTAATACTTGACAAAAATAATCTGCACAGTCAGATGTTTTTCTTGAATGATTTGTGTGGAGTAGGGGTAAAATGGGATTTATAAATTGTCATACATGTGATGTAGTATACCGTAGTACATGTATGCACGTGACAAGATAAACACTATATGTTGTACTGTATGTACTTGTACCTGTCATTGCAAAACACCTGTACATGGATGTACATGTACACAACAGCTCAAAGGAATTGGCATAGGGAAAGGGAAAGCAAAAGAAAGCAGAGGAGCCGCAGTTTTAAACCATGGTATATTTTGTCCAGTTCAGCATGAAACACGGTGTATTAGCTTAAAAAGCATCATGTTTCATGCTGAACTGGACAAAATATACATGTACCACGGTTTAAAACAGCGGCTCCTTCCCTTTCTTCCCTTTCACTTTCCGTATGCCAATTCCTTCGAGCTGTAGTGTACATGTATGTACATCTATACAGTATAGTGTTTTCATTAAGGCGCAACTTGGACATCATTTGGTGATTCAAGGAATCCACTCATTTGTGATGCGTGCTAATGTGAAGGCCAAGGTCCCCCACTTCCTTTCCCCCAGTGGTGATTGCCCTACATGCTATTTTCAGCTGCTCCAGATCATAGTTTTAAGTGCAGTTGTGTAAGCTGCACAGGCAGGGAGGGATTTATGGAGCGATTAATACTCAAGCCCACAGGTTCTACATGTATGGATAAGAGTCTCAGGAGAGTCTTATTTCTTCCACCTTTAACCCTGTCACTCCCAATACAAGTTGGAATTGTAGTACATACTTGTACATGTACATGTACGTGCATGTTGGAGCTACTAGTACATTGTACATGTTTACTGCATTGCAGGCAAAGGGTGAAAGGGTTAAATTGATTAACGAATTTGTGTGTATTCGATATATGTAGTACTACACAGGCGTACATGAGCAAATGTGAGTAGAGTCCATTGGTTGGTACAGTGGCTTATGAAGTATGTACTTCTGTGACTGTTCTTTGAACATTTGTACACACGTAACACTGTACATGTACACGCTTTGGGGGCCACATCTCGGCCGTTACATGGCAAAAGACTGTATGTGCAAATTCTTACTTTTTCAGGTTTTTACATTTGGGAGGGTTTATTCGAGAGCTCTTTTCATTGATCTAGGTCTCGTAATTCCAGGTATTTTCAATTTCAAGATAGCAAGGGCTATCTACAGTACTTTTTACGAAAATGCCAACTCGTTACATGGTAAAACGATGTATTTTATAGATACGCTCAAAAAATGCCGCAGAAGAGCGCAATGATTTACGGTAAAAAGATGTATCTGTTAGTTACACTGTTCTGCCCTGAATCGAAATGCCGCAGAAGAGCGCAATGATTTACGGTAAAAAGATGTATCTGTTAGTTACACTGTTTTGCCCTGAATCGAAATGCCGCAGAAGAGCGAAATGATTTACGGTAAAAAGATGTATCTTTGATTACGCTGTTCTGCCCTGAATCGAGTGAGCGCACACAGCTACGTGATAAATGGCAAAACGATGTATCTGCAACATACATTATTTTACAAGAATGGTGAGTTACAAACTTCATTGAATAGTTTACGACTAAAAAGTGTATCTGCTACATACATCTTTCAGCACAAATTGTGTGCCACGAAAGTCAGAGACTAGTAAATGGCAAAAAAAGTGTATCTGCGACATACATCTTTTTCCACAAATTGTGCGACACGAAAGTCAAAGACCATAATTATGGCCAAATGGTGTATCTGCAAAACATATCCTTTTCCACATGTCACTTTGTGCGTCCCCTCCCCCCCCCCCCCCAAACAGAGACTACCTTATGGTAAAAGATTGTATTGTGTAAAATAGGCCTAAATCATGTAGTTTTAGACAAAGGTGGACAATGCCAATGATTTCATTTACCCATGTCGTCAATTTGGGTATTATTTTAGAGACATGACTATCATAGAACATTACAAGGCAAAACCATTTCATAAACAATGTATTTGCAAAATCATTTTGTAAATAATGTATTACAAAATATTTACAAATATGGACAATCACATTTAGACGTAATGAGTATTTGGGATACAGGCCCTACATGAAATTAATTTAGAAACGGAAAAAGTTAGTGAAAGGAATGTTGTATCTCTAACGTTAAATCGATTGGTGAATTAGAAAAGAGAAGACAAGCAAGAAGGAAAATAAAAGTGGAAGAGGAAAAAAAATGATCGATGTATTTTAACAATAACAAATATCATAAATGATACAAAATAATAGACGAATGGATGGTGTTATAGGATTGAAAAAGGTGGAACTGCAATGCAAAATGCAGCGGTGATGTTGCGCACATGCAGGACCTACCAACGATTTAGTGTGAGCTAGCGTTAATCTTGTCACTAATATTATTAACGAGTTTACCCGCGTTTAAACGACGCATTGGCGTACGCTAGACTTATTGTTGAACGCATTTTAACGCTGACATGATATATGCCACTGTAGCTGCATGCACTGACCAAGCGAGGATAAAAATCTCCAGTGTGGGTGGGGGCCCGGGGGCTGAAAAGATGTCTTTGGGAAGTCGTGGAATCATGATGGTCCGGTTAGCTTTAAAGACCAATAGAGGAAATCAAGGTGAGTAACAAGTCTATTTAGTATTTGTTTTACTTGCACGTTGTATCTCAATGCATATGGTTGAGCTGCAGCACGAGTTGTAATGTTAGCAGGGCCTAGGCCTAGGGCTAGCTATAGCTACCTAGCTCGCACCCGCCCGATAGGGCTCGGGTTCAACAGCGCATGCATAGTGCTGAATGCGACTGTGCATGTGAGACTAGACCTAGTTCTAGATAGACTAGGCTAATGATCTTATTCTTGTTTAGACCTGGCTAGATTCTGTGTGGACACGTATCACATTAGGCTGAGGCTACTGTATTTACAAAATTTGATTATTTTCCTCTTCTGCCTCATGAGTCCTGTTTCATTTTTCTTCTCTTTTCTGCTGATTTCCCCCCTTTTGGCCTTCTTTTTTCCCTTTATTTGTTTCCTTTTCTTAAAACACAATCTTCATAATGGTAAGTCCATCGGGTTCGGTAAAATACGAGATAAGTTGTCCATGTAGTATATGTATCAACTTTCTATTGAAGGTCAATTCAGATGTGGCTCAAGTGATGTGTCAATGTGAGGAAGGTCTCCTAACATTATTCATGTGAGATCTTGACATCTTCAGTACTTAGGATTAGTAGTAGCAATCAACTTATCTTTTACTACTAATGTTAGAACATGGACATGACAAATAGATTGTGAGGTCTGAAGTTGCAACTCACGATGATCAGATGATGTTAAATTGGTAATATTTTATGGGACATTATTCTTTGCTTAAGTAATCCTTGGAAGAAGTTTAGATGAGACATGTTTTTTTAGCTCTGGGATGTCACAAAAATTGACTCAGTAAAAAAAAATATAAAGAAAGTTGAATGGAAGTTCAAATCAAATAAATCTTACAAATATATTATAGTTTTTACTTTTTGAAGAGTAAACTTTGTCTTCCTTCATTTTCCCTGGCAGTGGCAGTCAATATTGCACTCAGTGAAAATACTGATGAAGCAATAATGGACATGATGGAGCTCGTGAAGTCTGTAGAGGGTACATCGTCAGCAGGTCCTGGACCAAAAGCAAGACTAGACGTAAACAGAGAGGTTGGCCAAAGTGATATATGACTGGTACAGCTGTACTTGGGGATGGTGAGTTCATTTAAGACCTATGAAGTTTGACCACTGTTACTGCTCCATTTATTTTGTTAGGTTATTAGGCTTTTATTTTTCAAGAGGATATACATAAATTAATAAATAAAAGAGGTGGATAAACTGGCTTAATACATCAGTGTATTTTATTAAAAAGATTGAATTATGATGTCTTTAACGTGACCATGATAATAGTATTTTAAAAGATAAGGCCTATCAAACGATATGTGAATCTGCGGTCGAAAAAAAATTATGAGTTCGAGAGTGAAACAAAAACATGAGGAAGAGGAGGATCAGAGGGGGAGGAAAGAAGAAGTAGAAGAAGGAGAGAAGGAGAGGGGAACAAGAAGAAAAATAAGCTCATGAAGAAAGAAAAAAGAGGGAGGAAGATAAAAGGAGATCAGAGCCGAAGAAGAGGATGAAAAATGGAAGAAGATGCATGAATGAAGAGGTGGAGAAAAAAAAAGGAGGGAAGCAAAAGGAAGATGGTAAAGAATTAGAAGAAATCAAATAACAGAAGAAGAAAGAAGAAGAAGATGAAGAAAAAGAAGAGGAAGAAAAGAAAAAGAAGAAAAAGACAAAAAAGTGGAAGAAGATGATGAAAGAAGAGGTGATGAAAAGAAGCAGGAGAGGGGAAAAAGATGAAGATGAAGTGGTCGGAGAGTCAAAGAATTAACAAGAAGATGAAGAAGAAAATGCATCCAAAAGAAAAGAGGATAGAAGAAGAAGGGAAAACAATAAAAATAATGATAAACAGAAGGTTGAAAATAAGAAGAATATAATAAGGAGAGGAGGGGAGAAGGGGGAGGTAAAAAAGAACAACTGTGTTTAAATAAGAGAGAGAGGGGGGGGGGGGAGATGATAAAGAGTGATAGAGAGAGGAACAGAGAAAGATGAACAAATTATCATGGTCTATATACGTTACAGACATCATTATTCAATCTTTTTAATAAAATGTCTGAGTGCATAGACTGTTCTCATCGCATGTTTTGCAGTCTGCGGTTAACTGGTAGGGGGATGTAATGCTCCCAAGTGTCTAACGTTTACTTAAAAATCAGCTGCTATCTGCTGAAATTCTCTCCTCTTGTACCATGATCTCGAATGCGTCAATGTTTTAACGAAGGGTGTTCGTCATGACATTCGATCACAATAAATGTCAACGTAAACAAATTGCAGACCAAGCCACTGACCCTTTAAAAATTAAAGTATCAGACTCAAGGGGTAGACCCCCTCCCCCACCCCATTTATGTTCGTAAAAATAAAACCGGGACAAAATGTTACCAACCAACAAAGGCATATATCATCTATCCATATAACACTGCTAATTCCACCTTCTTTTTTTTTTAAACAGTGGGGTTGCGTGTCCAGCCACTTAACACAAATAAAGGTGCAATATTTACCATTTTATTTTGCAAAAAGTATTTATCAAGTATTTTATCATAAAATATTCTGTGTGATCTTGTTGAAATAAATTATATTCAAAATGCTCTGTCAGGATACCCAACCTGTCCGGACACCCAATGACTGGGTATACTAGATATCAAAAGTGATTTCCTTTGTCAGTCGCTTTGTAGGATGATATCATAGTATTTTTTTTAGATTTAATTATCTAATGGCTGAGTTATGTACCATTTGGTACTTGTTGTAAAAATGTTTTCATGGGAATGCCCCTGTGCTTATCTGAGGAATGTCATTAAGAAATATGTATCCAGTACAAATCATTCACAATTTTCTCTACATTTAAAGCAGTTATTGTTTGTTACTTTTTTCTTCTCCTACTGCAGGAAAACGATGCCGAACAGAAAAGGAAAGAAGTGGCACAAATCGAAAAAGACATCCTTTGCTTCCACCATGCCAGTGTAACAAGAGGTGTGCACAGCAATTCACATCTGCAGAACAAGAGAGTGTTCATGATTTGTTCTGGAACTTGAGTTTTGATCGTCGTAGAGACTTTATTGTCAGAAATGTGAGCAAAGTACCAAAAAAAAGAGTTTCAGATACACAAAAAGAGTCCCGTCGTTCAAACACACTAGTTTGGAAGTTTGGTAACAAGACAGTTTGAAGGTCTTTTTTTCTGCGCACACTTGGATATACATGTGACAGTGTTGTAGTTGCAGCTTTAAAGAATGGTAGTGTAGTTGGGGGTGGTGATTCAGAAGTTATTGTTGGGGCACAAGGGGATGGAAGAGGTAATCACGAGCCTACAAATAAGTTCCCAGAGGATTTCTGCCAACAAGTAAAGGATGACATAGAGTCAGACAGACCACAGATATCACATTACAAAAGAGAACATGCGCTCAACAGACGCTATCTGCCTTCAGATCTGTCAGTTCGGGGAAATGCACAGACAATTTTTTGACAAGAGAAAACAAGAAAATGCAACGGTTTGTTCATATGTCTGATTTTTCTATATTCATTCAAACTTTTCTGGATGGACATGTCCTTAAATGAATAATGTACTTTGATGTTTGTATTACATCCAAAATCACGATAGTGCGTAAACTGTACACACTATCCCTAATTATTTTGTCAGTTTTAGAATTAAACAAAGGGCAAGTGTGGATAGCATCTTTCTTTAAAGAAATTTCATCATCAGTCAGGTTACCCTTTTTACTGAAAAAATTTCCGTTTTTGTCTCGCCTGCATAGCAGAGTGAGACTATTCTTATTACATCATCTTCAAATTTGCCATGATGGTCCTTCATGATAAGGCAAAGAAGTCTATTGATGTTGGTGTTGCTGCCCCCAGTGTTCCGTATTTTATAGGGTCAAAGGTCATAATTGTGTTAGGTTTCTGAACGCTCTACGTACAGGCTGCAGTTCTTGTCGGATCATCTTCAAATTTGCCATGAAGGTCCATCATGATATGGCGAAGAAACCAATCAAAATTGGTGGTGCTGCCAGAAGTGTTCTAGATTGTATAGGGTCAAAGGTCATATTGTAAATGTTACGTAAATATACATGTATGCTTGCTCATAAGGGTAACCAAGTATCGCTGATCATCCTGCATGACTTTCCGGTTCACATGATCAAGATCAAAGGTAATTTAGGGTCATAAAACTTTGTACATGGTGAAGGTTTTTTCGAATGTCATAACTTGGGGAGTACTGTATATAAACCTTGTTCATAAAACTTGGACAAAAGGTCAAAACAAGGTATTCAGTATCCATGAAACTGACACAGAATGCTACCCTTTACTAATTGCGAGATGCAGGCGAGACTGCCAGTGGCGTTACACTTGTTAAATGTCATATACCCTTTTTTCTCAAAATTGATACACTGATACATGTATTAGGTAACAGGTCTTAAAATCAGGATTAGTATTGTTATCATCATGGTTATCATTATTTGTCATCCTCATTTTGTAAAATTAGCTAAATGAATGTCTTGTCAATCGCAAGAAGATGTCCACTTAATTGAGTTCAAACAATGATGTTTAGGTATCAATGTAATAGTCCAGCTTTAATACACATTAATTTGTGAAATGTAACAATATTTTGCATTCTGCCTGTTACTAACGAGGAAACCAATGCCAGTTATGCAATGAAGATTATATAACATAACAAGGAGGATTTCATGAGTACTGGTTTCTAAAGCCTTTGACAGAATGGTAAATATTCCTATTTGCAGCAGCATGAACAATTTTGTTGCAAAGTTTTTATAGTACCATAGAGACAGCTTTTAGAGCCCAAATTTAGTGTAAAGAATGTTTTCTCAAGAAACGCATGTAATGTTCTCACTTGTACACTTATTTCATGTATATGTTCTAAATTTGACAGGAATTGGATATACCATCTCCATTGCTTGAAACAATTAATTTCCTCAACTTACTCAATTTTTTAAATTGAAAAATTTGCCTTATTTGTATTGAAGTTTATTGAAATAAATTATGATAATTCATTCAATAATTTGAATGTATGTAAAAAAAAATCATACCATAAATATGATATTTGGAATCATATTCTTGAGCTGGTTGGATTCATATTCTAATCTATGTCCGAGAAATCACTGTTTTAAATGTTTTTCGTGAGATATAAAGTTGCATGTATTCATACTTTCATGTGTTATGAAATTCAACAATTGTTTGCATTGATGACTATTTGCAATGCTTATAAAATAAATGGAACTACAGCATTTTAAAGATTCTGTTTTATTGTTTTTTAATTTGTACCAAGATTATGAGATATGGCGTGAGCAATATAATACTGTTGTTTGAAAATAGACAATGTATGTTACAAATTATGTAAAATTGTCAACCAAAGAGAAGAAAGAAGGCAGTATAATCGGAAATGCATTTTGCAACATATCATCTGGGATTCTATTAGACCAATCAAAATGTTACAAATCAATCAAAGAATCGTCCATAAAAAGGGGACCAAGAAAAAAAAGGTGATATCTTCCCGCATAAAAGTTGTGTATGAACGTCATTTTTCAACTTAAATATTTGCTGTGACTCTCGAAAATTGGGGCGCACTTGTGTATTAACATCAAAGTGCATAAGCAATATTGACTATGAATTTCAAAAGGGGGGCACAGGCCATAATTCAAACGAATGTTTCTGCAGATACACCCTTTTACCGTGATTTGCCCATGAAAACTAATATATGTATCTGTAGATACATCATTTTACTGTGATTTGACAATGATCACCAAATGTATTTGCAGATACATCATTTTGCCGTGAATCGACCGTAGAAAACCAATCTATGTATCTGCAGATACATCATTTTGTCATGAATCGGCCATAGAAACCAATCTTTGTATCTGCAGATACATCATTTAACCAAGTTATCGAACTGTCCAGATTAGTCCTCCGTTAACGGCAAAACAATGTATCTGCAGATACATCATTTTGCCATGAATCGATCATTGAAACCAATCGATGTATCTGCAGATACATCATTTAGCCAAATTATCGAACTGTCCAGATAAGTCCTCCGTTAACGGCAAAACACTGTATCTGCAGATACATCATTTTGCCATGAATCGATCATAGAAACCAATCGATGTATCGGCAGATACATCGTTTTGCCGTAAACGGAGGACTAATCTGGACAATTCGATTATTTGGCTAAATGATGTATCTACATAAAACAGTTATTTTTATGAAATAAGCAAGTTAAATGACACAAAAATTATTAAGGAAGATAGTGTACATGGTATTATAATAATTCTAAATAGTTTCAACAATTAGATTTTTCATCCCTTTTCTGTTGAAGAAATACAAAATCTGAAACTTCAAAGCTGTTTTTCTCCGAATGCGCATTTTGCAGATACAGTGTTTTGCCATGTAACGGCCGTACGGTGGTAAATCGATACAATACGGTGTTAAAATGTGTCATCATGTGTATGCGAGGAAATTCTTAGAACACAGTTGTGGGTGTGGCATGTTTGTCAGACTAAATAGCATGGCATACCATTCATCACAATACCAGGCAAGGAAGTGCTGGTCCTCTTCCATATGATTGCTTATTTCTTTATGATTCATGTCCATTTCACCTAATCGTCTCATTCGGGGCATTCTTAATCGAAATTACATTTTTGGACATAGGCCTACCCTCGAATACAGACAGTATATCCACACGACACGCGCAGTGGCGATTTTTCTACAATGTACAGTTCAATGCGTGTTCAGTAGAAAATTACCCGATTCTGTAGAAAGTCTATGGGAAAACGGATTTTGAAATTATCATCGCTACTTCAATCATCTAAAATTTTAACATCTTCCAAGTTACGATGTAACAAATCTACTTCAATCATACAGTGTACAGGTGTAATGTTCAGTCTCTAGATAGGGCGTTCAGAGGAGCCAGATGCAATCTCAGCGGATCCAACGTCCTACAGAGACTGATTTTTTGGTCTACATTTCACCCTTTCCTTCACTTTTTCAGTTTAGTCTGTCTGAGGTGACTGGGGCCCGACCCACAGCCAGGCCACACCATGCCTAGATACTTTGACGAGGAGCCGGAGGAAGGAACGAGGAAACCCTGTGCTGGGCTGAAAGATGACCTCAAGGCCTGCCTCTTAGAGAGTGACTGCGTTCGGAAGGTAAAGTTCATCCTCATCAAGTGCCATCTTGGAAAGTTTGGAGTGCACAAAACTTAGGTGCCATAATTCCAGGCTTCTAAGTTCTATGTCTTGGGCTTATTTAGTGATTACACCATACTGTTTGATGTTCGTCCACTGCTGTATGTTGGATGAACATTAAACAATATTGGTGCAAACACTAGAAAGGTACGGTTGTGAAGAAATGATTCATAATCAATTGTATGATCATTAGGTCTAATAAAAATAAGGTCTTGCCCATGAAATACTCTTCTTCTTCTTCTTCCAGATGAGTACAGTCCACCATCTGGTGTATTTTTGTACTTGTTTGGCTGGCCGGTTGAAATGTATGTACAGTGCCACATAAAAGACTACATGATAACTATGTGCAGCTAAAAAGTAAGTGTGAAGGCTGCTTGTCATGATGAGGACCCTGAATCATAATAACCAGTCACTGAATCAGTAGATCCTACCAGGACAGGTCCCTTTATTCCTCTTCTAAGTATGGGACAGCTATACCTCTACATATTCTCAAATTGTCACCAATATGTGTCTTTTTTTATCAAGTTTTTGTATGGACATTATTTCCCTTAAATATTGATTTTGGGCCTGTCCACAGTAATGGGTACATTTCTGTTACATTTACTGTAACATTTGCATAAATCTCTTAAATTGCAATTATTTTTTTCTCTTAAATCAGCCAATAATAATGAAAAATCAAAGAAATGCATTGATTTGCACTTTACAAGGTTTTGTATGCTTCAGAAAATTTGCCCTATACAAATTTGCCACCGCACATTGGGAACGAGTTTGAAATACACTTGTTTGTCTCATTACAACTGTGATGTGACAAATATGTACAGGCTTAGTTTAGTCTTAGATATATAATAATGAACATTCAAAGCAGGATTTTAGCTGAAGTTATATTGGAGGAAATTCAACACTCAATATTCAATATTTTGGTGGTGCAATGTGGTCATAATTTCAAATGATTCAGTTGTGCCCAAAACTATGCCTTTACTGTAGACAGACCCTCTTGTATATCAACTAGAGAGTTTATGCAGTATGTACCTGTATGGACTTCTGTGAATGAAGTAGGCAAAGGGTCATAAGCAGTATGATCATTACACTATCGGGATAGTTTTTGGTTTGGTAGTTTGCAATGGGCTTTCGTGAGGATTGACATTGTGCCTTCATTTTCATATTTTGCGTCCAATTTGACAGGATGGAAAGACACCTAAGGAGTGTTTGAAGGAGGGACATAGAGTTGACAGTGAATGCAGAGCATTGCAGTTCGCCTTCTTTGAATGCAAAAGATCGTTGGTAAGTGGGCATATTCTTCTCACAATGGATACAAAATTAGAACTGTGAAAATTATTGCTAAATATTAGATATTAAATATGATGTAAGATCAAAATTATAAACAATAATCAAGATAATTTCCATTTCATCCTACATCTATTGACAATGCAATAAATTTGTTGCCTAACAATTAGTGTTCCGTTGTCTTTTGTGCATATGTAGTTCAGTTCTGCATACATTTTTGTCTCGCCCACCGGAGGTGAAGGCGAGACTAAGGGATCCAAATGGCGTCCGTCCGTCCGTCGTCCGTCGTCCGTCGTCCGTCGTCCGTCGTCCGTCGTCCGTCGTCCGTCACAAATGTTAAAGTTTACCTGCAAGACTCTCTTATGATCCATAACTTGGCAACTGTTACAGCAATGGCAGCCACACTTGGTTGATAGAAGCACTATGGGTATCTTCATGTTATGGTGTTGTCAGAGGTCATGTGATGATGTCAAAGGTCATTTGAGGTCATATATTAAAGAGTATGTGCAAGACTCTCTTTTTCTATGTTAAAGTTTACCTGCAAGACTCTCTTTTGACAAATAACTTCACATAGGTTGCTTGGATTACAACCTAACTTGGGTCATAGATGCACTGGGGGTACCTTCATGTTATGGTACCGTTGGAGGTCACAGGATAAAGTCAAAGGTCATTTGAGGTCATACGTTAAAGTTTACCTGCAAGACTCTCTTTTGACAAATAACTTCACATGGGTTGCTTGGATTACAACCTAACTTGGGTCATAGATGCACTGGGGGTACCTTCATGTTATGGTACCGTTGGAGGTCACAGGATAAGGTCAAAGGTCATTTGAGGTCATACGTTAAAGTTTACCTGCAAGACTCTCTTTTGACAAATAACTTCACATAGGTTGCTTGGATTACAACCTAACTTGGGTCATAGATGCACTGGGGGTACCTTCATGTTATGGTACCGTTGGAGGTAACAGGATAAGGTCAAAGGTCATTTGAGGTCATATGTTAAAGTTTACCTGCAAGACTCTCTTTTGACAAATAACTTCACATAGGTTGCTTGGATTACAACCTAACTTGGGTCATAGATGCACTGGGGGCACCTTCATGTTATGGTACCGTTGGAGGTCACAGGATAAAGTCAAAGGTCATTTGAGGTCATACGTTAAAGTTTACCTGCAAGACTCTCTTTTGACAAATAACTTCACATGGGTTGCTTGGATTACAACCTAACTTGGGTCATAGATGCACTGGGGGTACCTTCATGTTATGGTACCGTTGGAGGTCACAGGATAAGGTCAAAGGTCATTTGAGGTCATACGTTAAAGTTTACCTGCAAGACTCTCTTTTGACAAATAACTTCACATAGGTTGCTTGGATTACAACCTAACTTGGGTCATAGATGCACTGGGGGTACCTTCATGTTATGGTACCGTTGGAGGTAACAGGATAAGGTCAAAGGTCATTTGAGGTCATATGTTAAAGTTTACCTGCAAGACTCTCTTTTGACAAATAACTTCACATGGGTTGCTTGGATTACAACCTAACTTGGGTCATAGATGCACTGGGGGTACCTTCATGTTATGGTGCCGTTGGAGGTCACAGGATAAGGTCAAAGGTCGTTTGAGGTCATACGTTAAAGTTTACCTGCAAGACTCTCTTTTGACAAATAACTTCACATAGGTTGCTTGGATTACAACCTAACTTGGGTCATAGATGCACTGGGGGTACCTTCATGTTATGGTACCGTTGGAGGTCACAAGATAAGGTCAAAGGTCATTTGAGGTCATACGTTAAAGTTTACTTGCAAGACTCTTATCACACATAACTCATCACATGTTGCTACAATGGCAATCAAACTTGGATGATGGATGCACTGGGGGCACCTGCATGTTATTATGCTGTAAGAGGTCACATGATAAGGTCAAAGGTCATTTGAGGTCATACATTAAAGTTTACTTGCAAGACTCTTGCTGAAGGCTTCCTAACTTGTGCACAGAATTATCAGCCAGGGATACAATTCTTTTGCGTAGCAACGGAGATCGCGATATTTCTGGTTATTTTCGCAAGTGGGCGAGACACAATATTGCTAATGCCTTGTTAAAGGAACATATCAAATCAGATTTATTTTATCACAGAACGAAATCTTGTCCCTCATGTGTTGAGAACTGAGACTCAGACATACTTCAATCCTTTTAGTTGTAAATTGAAGATCAGTCATCCTTCTGAGACCATCTTTATATTTTATTATTTTTCACAGCTTGACACGAGAACAAGATTCCGCGGGAGGAAGGGCTACTGACCAGGTGCCTGTAACAATGCAACAAACTGCGTATATTGAACATTTCACTGTGCGAGCCAACACAACATAGTGGTTATGATGCTGAGAGGCTCTGGAGCAGTGATTGAAAGACTTCTAGAGAAGTGATATAATCTGAAAGCCTGTGGCCATGGATCATCATCAGGCTATGGTGAATGATTGGTTTGGTTTGGTGTGATGCAAGGAGATCTGTCAGCATATGGAATTCTTGTTTTTGGAAGCCTTCTTCTGATATCGTTAACAGCCATTAGTGGGGAGAATGTTAGGTTACATGTATTATACATATAACCTAACATATAACAGTATATATGATATATATGATGCTGGTGTCTCGAACCATCTCCCTCGTATTCTTTTGAATAAATTTGTACCAAGATCGATGAACAGGTAAAATAGTGAAATTTCGCTCACAGATGAATAAAATGCTCTTGTGCAAATTATTTTTGGATTGAAGATGAGCGCAAAACTTGTGAAAATTGCACTTTGAATATAGCTCAGTAAAACATCCCACATGTAGATCACGGTAACTTGAAACTGGCCCCTCCCAATAATGTGTGATAATGTGCGATATCTCTTTCAATCCAACATGCACCGTGTCAACATTTCACCAGTATTGCTTCTTGATCATGTCCTTTCTAGCGGAATGAAAAAATGACAGGAAGTTTTCTGCGATCAATGGGAAATTCACAGAGGTATGAACGTAAGTAAAAGAAACAGGGATATTTTGAATGAAAATATGCAATTGTCAAATACGTCCACATTATACCTAATTTTGCCTAGGAAATCTTGCATTTTGTTTACTAATGCGTAAATCCACAACACATCACGCATCCAACCTTCGATAAAACGCATTAAACAGAAATATGCAGGGGACTGGTGTCAAGGGAAGGGGCCGGTTTGTGGACCACATGCTGTACTTCTGTTACATCAAGTTCTCTGATTAATATCCTCCTTTCTACAATGTACTATGCACGCACACAGCTCTATGGTAAGGGGAAGGGGTAGGGGGGTGGCAATGAGTATGGGTTATAATCATTGCACAACAGTTCTGCCAGCTTCACTTTATCCAGATTTTGTTTGATTTAAGAAAAATTATGATTTTAGAATGATTCTTTCCTTGTATCCTGAAATCAAACAACAATGGAACCTATGGATCTGGCAGAGTAGCACTCCATTTATTGTATGTGTCCAGTCATATGGATGGTCACCAGAAAATCTATTAGGCGTCGCTCAAAAGGGCAGAAGTATTATGATATCAGTTGACATTCTATGATGTTATCCATTATATCCAGTCGGGAGTACTTATTGTTTGATAATTTGTATCTACATGTAATTCTTGCAATGGCGTATACATGTATATGGAGCTTTCTGAATGGTAAAGGGAGAGTTCACCCTGAAATTAAGTTTGTTTCAATAAAAGCAGACACATAAAAGAAACATATCCATGAAAGGATCAAAAAGTTATGGTCTTTTAAAGTGTTGATTTGGTGACGTCACATGTGAGGTGCTCTCCCAAATGTTGTTATATGCTGCCAAATCTTCACGTATATTTTTGTTTCATGTTTCTGCTTTTATTGAAACCTACTGATCTTCAGGGTGAACTATCATTTAAACACGTTAGCCAGTTAATAGTGTCCCCACATCTCTGTTCCTGATATTGGCATCAATTGCCCATATCTATAAATGTTGGCTATATGCGAGATTTAGGGATATAGACAGATTGTTTTCATGTCTTTTGTGGCCATATGATGGTCTGCGATGTTTAAAGGGACGTTTACTCGGCTTCAGGGCAGTGCCACTCGAGTGCAGGGCTGCGCTTTAATATGCACAATGAACAAGCGAATGAGACAATAAAGTTCAAGCTCCGTACCCAAAGCTGTTTGTGTGAGCAGTCTGAGCCTAGTCTGATCTGAATCTGATCTGAGTCTGATCCAAATCTGATCTGAAGGCAAAGCTACATGGTTTGTACACAACGAAGTAGTGTTTCAACTTCTCTTGCAACCAATGGACATTTTCTTAATCCCTAAGAATTATGTCGAAACGTTCCCTTTCATGAACATGTAAAAGTTTGTATGTTGTTATAACAGCAATAAATTATACCATGTAATCGTGAGAAGAACCTGGTGTAATTTCTGTATAGTGATTGAGGTATGAGAGCATTTTGGGCAAGATGGAATACATTTACTTTGTTTTCTTGATTAATACATTAGAGTGGGAGCTTGTAAACGTTTAGTGTACTTGAGAAGGGTACCCTGGCAGAACCATTGAAAAAAAACTTGAGTATAGTCCAAAGATACTAAAATGATTATGACTCCCATTTCTTATACATGGGGCTCAGAAGCTATAATTCAATTCAGGCTGAAGAATTTGTTCTTTGGGGGTGCTTCAATAATTATTGAATATCCTTCCTTTCTCTTGTCCCACCTTACACACACACACACACACACACACACACACACACACACACACACACATAAGAAAACAATGTCACAATGGAACATCTACTGAATATTTAAATGAGAACCTTTATTTTCAAGCTTCATGAACTGTACAAGATGTTTTCTAATTAAAGGTTGTCTTAAAATATAAATGTTCATAAGAGTGATTTACAAATATGCGTCTTTGGCCAAATTGGTAGTAACTCAATATGACATAGGATCATATATACATTGAACCTTACATTAGTGAAACAATTGGTACCAAGGCAAGTTTAACAGTACATGTATTTAAAAGAGTATTTCTTTCCTGTTTCATATATCAGGTTAGTCATTGAATGAAAACAATGAATTAAAATAAACACGTACATGTACATCAACTTCCCAAGTACTATATTTGAAGTACAGTGGACTGCCTCTCAAAATTCAAAACTTAAAACTTACATGTAACCATATTGTGTTTATTTTTTGCAAAATAAAATACAATGGACTACTCCCATTACTGATTCGAGGGCACATGTGATTGAAGGCAAAGTAACCTATGATTGGAAGAACATATTTCATTGGACTGATCAATCACATTTCTTATTGCACACAATTATGCACCTTGACATAATTTCTTCTCATAACAGACACACATGCATATTTTCATCACAAAATGACAGAAGTCCCCTAATGCATTTAGATACATCGAATATCTACAGCAAAAGGACAAAAAATGCTAGTACTTTAAAGAGTATGCCTTTACCGACACTTGAAACTCACATTTGTCTACCAATGTCTGAATGCATGCTCACATTTGTTATCTGCATCTTCCTTCCACAGTCAACAATGGTTTAAAGAGACAAAACTCCAGATTTCTGCTTTCTTCCACTGTAGGTAGTACCACACACAAGAGTTTCCCTTTCATATTAATTTTGTAAACTTCTTTTTTTTATGTATATTTTAGAGCCAGGCGTAAATGTTCTAAACAGCTGCACTTAAATCTACATGTACTGTACAGAGTGCCGCCCACATTAATATGACATTTATTTCACCTTAAACCAATACATTTTGAAGCTGACACAAGGCAGTTATGCATGTTCAATTTTAATCAAATTGGTTTGTTGTATGTGTTAAGAAATAGTTCTCACAATGCTTTATCGTGCTGTTTAAACCTTAAGAGTCATGCAAATATTTTCCAATCCAAATACATTTACAAGTTGTTATGAAAATATGGCATAACAATTAGAGAATACAGAAATTTGTGACTGCGTAATTCAATGTATAAAAAAAATATTAATCTATCAGCATGACCAGCATACAATACATACATTAAATGAAGACAGTTAATAGGAAATTGTGATGAAAGAAGAGAGAATTTACCGCAGCAAGCACAAGATGGAATGGAAGAAACAAGCATTTACCACAGAAACTGACTAACAATTATACAGTGTTGTAGTTGAGGACGAACTAAAGAAGACTTTGAACTGTCATGTGGTTTGTTTTGAACACTGAGTCATAACGTAAACAAATGGCAAGGTATTGCTTCATTGTAGACTATGCCTAGAAACTTGAGGACTAAACTAAAAAACTTAAGATCTGTAATCTATCAAGTTCTGAACTTCAAAACAAAAACCAATTCTGATTCCCTTCATGAGCTACATTTTCAATAAAGCATTGCTCTATACTACATGTGCATGAAAGCTCAATGACTTTGTACTTTATTTCTTTGCCTACAGTACTGATTGGTTAATCTAAACAGGAAAGGATTTCTTCAATCCTTAACTCTCTCATGTGATGTATCATTTTCCCAAAGTAACTTGATATGAACCAAAGAAATAATGATCAATTCAAACATTCATAAAATGTTACAAGTAATGGAATAAAGTCAATATGATAATTCTTCAGTAAAGCAAAAACACTATACACATCAGAGTACATTATATGTATTCAATGGTAGAACAAAATGTCAAAAGATTAACATACACAACACATTATTTCACCATATTCCTTTAGTGTTATTCTTAAAATCATATGCACAAATTTCCAGTTTATCAACCAGCAATATATCCCTTTATGTAAATTACATGTAATACCATACAAGTAAACATTCAGATAAAAGATTAAATGACAAGATTTACAAACCACAACATGAAAAAGTACACTTTACAGTACTGTAAAAATGAATGGAAAATTCCTGAAGAGAACAAGTAAAAACAAAGCACTCCTCTCTTAATCTCCTGAATATATTGGTACAGCACTGCAATGACAATAATCCTATAGAGAAGAATGCCTTCACTCTTAAATAACATCCAAAATTTGAGTTGCAAAGTTCACACTTCAAACACCTGTAATAAAAATCATCTACCAGTAATGTAAGATGTTAGACATTATCAGTAAGAAATAGTTAATGCTTATCAACGCAATACGACTCTCAAATCAGGAAGTCCTCTGATTTTTATCTGTTTTAATCAATACATCATGTTGCTTCATAATTTGTACCATGCTAATGCACACCCTTATCCAGGTGCTCACCAGACATTGATGGGAAAGTGATGAGATATATACTGGAAGTAGATAGAGGTGTCTGTTGTCTTTCCAATACATGTCAGCATTTCACAAGTGCACAGTTCTACTCCGTAGAAACGTGGGAACCCTACCTAACATCTTAGTTTCTTGATCTTCTGTCCTGGGCTCCATAACATAAAGGTTTGCGATCAATTGCAAATTTGAAAGACAAATTCTGATTGCTTACTGGTCAGTCTTTTGAACAAAGAGCGCATGTAACAATAGTGTTGATTAGCCATTGCCATTCTGCGATTGATTGCAAACTTTTTTATGGAGCTCTGATCAACATTTTACCTCATGGAAGCAATGATTTTCAATAACCAAAGATACAGTATGTCTTATAGTTTGAGGCAACAACAGCTTGACATGAATGAGTTGACGCAAGTGATCAAGAACAAAAATCTCACTGTAAAAATTCTCTGATGTCATGAAAGGCTTACCGGTATCACACAGAGACAAAAATGCAGTTATTGCGGAGAAGTATCTGGTCAATGTTGCATATTAGTCCGGCATCAGATCTACCAGCATGATTAGGCACAGTTCCGATATGATGAGATCATCTTTCACTAGAATCTAGCCGAATGGTCCTTATGGCAGACTTCTCATGAATATCAACAGGTCAGATTGAATGCCACTCTTAGGTATTTGTTTCCATGTCATTGTGTCTTAATCTGTGAACTAGAAATAGCTTGTGGGGTTAGTGAGCAGATTGCAGGTTCAAATCCTTCAGGTTCCAAGATTTTTGCTCAAAATGATGACATCATGTTCTATGATATAAAGGCAAACACTGTTGAGTCACAAGACACATACTGGTAAGCTCATAAGATGCAGTGAGTCTTGTGTACATTAACCTTTAACATATCAGTAGTACCTTTCTTTAAAAAAAACAAACCTAAAAACATTCACCACGGCAAGACAGGAAACATGTATTTGCTGTGAACAATTGCAAGTGTCAAAGCTAATAACGATATTGGATGCAGCAATGCTGAAATCTGTATGAGTTGTCCATATTTTGCTGCATTATCAATTTATCAGGCAAATCCATAAAATGGTGCTCAGCTTTTTGTCTGGCTCAGTTGAAAGAGCACAATCGTCGGTATCGATGGGGAGCAGAGGTGCGAAAGGGCTTTGTGAAAGACCTGTTAACTTGTCCACAAGTTACATGCTTGTCAGATTGCTAACACAACAGAGCAAACTCAACGAAGGTGAGCTACGTGAAGGTTCGGTTGGATGCACCACTCATTGTGTGTACATGCGCCGTAGCGTATCAAAGATTGCTGCTGATATCGTATGCGAGATTGTGACTGTCAAAGAGTTACCTATCATGAGGGTGGGGCTGATAGGACCGCCGCCGAAGGCAGTGCCCTCTACAAACGATATCGTGCCACAAGAGCTCAGCTGTATGGGCCTTTAAAGGTCATCAGTAAGAGTGCTCATATCAATGTGTGTTTGCATGTTGATAGGAGGGGGGGGGGGTAGTCCTCATAAACATAAGGTGAATCTCCTCCCTAGATAGGGAGGGTATCTAAGGGGAACCCAAAAAAAAAAAAAAAAAAAAAAAACTTTCCTTGCCTTCTTATGACTATTCTAGATTCTGCACAAAAAGGATCTATATAAATCTCCCATAGTCAAACCCAAGGAATAAGCTGTGGACTTATTAGAAACAAATCTTTCTCCTCAATAATTTTTCCATAAACAGGTGAAAAACAACAGTCTTGGTATTTCCGATGCAGAATTACTTTAATCATGTGCATTACAGACGAGTTGCCACATTGGGCATTTTAAGAGCTGGGCCCTGTATATAGTGAGCTGCGATTGATCTAAATCGATTGCAAGTCCAATTCCCTATCTCTAATGCCATGTTGTAATTTATATCAAACACAAGTCAAGCTGTGATCAATTGCAATCAATATACGGCCTTGATGAGACAAACAACTCATTCGAGAATCCCATTCACCACATCTGGGTTGGAAGGAACGGTACAGGTGAAACATTCTGTCCAAGGGTGTAAGCACTGGGCCAGATATGTAACACCATTATACTACAGAGGATTCACATAGAAATGACAGCATACCCTAATACAGCCAAGCCTACGTTTGAAGACTACTTGACTTCATATGTGCCATGTGTGTATGTGTAGTCATGTACATAAATCCGATAGAGTAGTACTAGCATTTCATCTGGCTCCGGAAGGGTTAAAGAATAGAGGAAACTCGTACTGTTCCAGAGATATTTCAGGAAAATATGGAGGGCAGTCCACGGGGCGGATGTTGTTCTTCACTCGACGAGCGTGAAGGTGTTCTCCGCCGAGACGGACTTCCTGCAGTAGCCGAGAAGGAGGCCCTCTGCCTTGCCCAAGACGTCCACCAGATCAAGCTTCTGGGCCAGCCTGAGCAGGAAGGGATTCAGATGAACATAAATGTCATTTATTGGGGTATTTGATCAGGAACGCCTATTCTTGTAACTATGTATTTGGGTGGAATAGACGTTGATTTATACATTATTATCAGCATTACCAACATCAGTATCATAAAAAAAACAATGTAAGCAGGGGCAGTATTATTTGGATTATAAACAATATCATATTAATAAGTAGTATTTTATTAGAAAATCAACACCATTATCTATATTTCATAGCATGGTTAGAACCTACCGCCATCAGAATCAGTATTATCGGCACCATTACCATCGCTAGCCTCATCATCATTATCATTATCATCCTCACCACCACCTTTCATCTTCCACACTCTTCTCATCCACTACATCCACTGATCCTCCCTCATCCCCACGCACCCGTTAACGAGTTGGAAGATGCTGGCAGCGTCGTCACACTCTCTGAGTTGATTCCTGTATTCATGTAGGATGGCTACACACACAAACAGCTCAAACGTGTATTCAGAAGACACTGTTGCTGGGGCCGACCTGCTGATTCCGTCTGCCAAAAACACGAATGATAAAAGGTTTTATGGAAGAGTTAACATGGTATCAATTTAGTTCACAAACACAGAAATATTAGAACTGTGACTATATGGTCTACAAGTATGCCTCCTTGTTAATTTCCCTGTTTGTATTGACAATTTTCTTCACTCATGAAAGTATGGGTTAATGATTATCAACCTTTGATAGGAAAATTGAGAAGAAATAGATATTCAGATATGAAGGAAGATGGTATTACCCTAAAACTAGTGGAAATATCTAAGCTTTTGAATTTCTTTGTAGTTTTGATCAAAAATCTGAAATCTCAAAGTTACTATGTCAACAATTTAGATGGCTCTACTTCCAAAGCCTGTGTTTTGAAATCATAAGTCAACTAAAAATTCTGGAGTCTCAAAGTTGCTAGTCAACAATTTAGATGGCTCTATTTCCATAGCCAGTGCTCTGCGCACCCATTACCAGGATTGTTCATAGTGTATTTTGGGGAATAATAGGGAAAAATGTAGATAGTATTGGGATTTGAAGTATTGTCTTTCAATCATAATCATTTGGTGAAAGGGTAAACTGTCATACCTGTCTTCTGGAACTCCCTGGCCCTCTCCTTGTCTCTCTCCCTCTCTGCATCCAGTGAGCTCAGCTCTAAATGGTCACTGCTGATGATCTCAAAGATCCGTAGGCACTGACTGAACTCAAACTCTCGCTTGAAGCACAACAGCAGCCATCTAGGGGTGGGCAAGATGAGAGTGTAGCTAACATATGTTTTATTGTGTATGCTTTTATTTTCGCGTACAGATATTTTCACGAATGAAGATGTTGCAGACATTTTAACAGGGGTTTTTTTTTTTTTCGAGAATGAAACCCAGCGTTTGAGCTATAATATGCATGCACTGCTCCCGGGCCCGCCATCATAAGAACACTTACAAAGAAACTGTACTTGCACATGTTATAGCCATGCTCTATTGTGCACTGCAATGCTATGCTAGCTAGCACGAGACCACATGGCACCGTCCGTAGTATATACCATACCCCGTACCAAAACATGAAGTCTACATTGCTTCTACATGTATGCAGCATAAGGTGCATACGCTTAGTGATCAGGATTACTGTGGCAATATTTTTGCACGTTGTTTAATTCGAGATCCTGCAGTGATCCAGGAAATTCGCAAAACTAAAACCATCACAAAAATATCAACTCATACAGGAAATAAAAGTACATTAATGTTATGTCCTCAATTTGCAATTAAAAATTTTAAAATACCGCATTATGTCAGTGATTCCTGTTCATATACACAGCGATCGGTAATGCATCTGCAAATTGCCACAAATGTTGCGCTTATTTTTGGGATAGGTTGTGAACAGGGTTTCATATAGTCGTACAGGAACTCTCATTCGGTGGTGGTTATGGGGGAGGAGGGGAGCAGACTGTTTTCCCACTGCATTATATAGCTTGGACCTACCTATGGCAGAACATGAGGTCACCCATCTCACATGATGTCAGGTGATTCAACAAAGGCTGATCCACCTCGTCTAGTAACCTCCGCAAAGATTCTGAATGAAATGACAGGGAAAATATCAATCACAGCATCAGCTCTAAAGAACAATTCATTCAACCATCATTTAAGCATCGAACATAATCACAAGAGACCAACTCATAACACATACAAACTTTTAAGCAACATAATGAGTCTGATCTTGCCAAGAGGCCTGAATGACCATGATGGTGAGGATATGTTTTCTTCTTCAATCCATAAATGGAGTAGAATGGAAATATGAAAAAACATGGTTATCAGCATGATTTGTCAGGATTAGTCATACAAGACTACTGTCAGTAGTGCCACATTTATCATATCTTTAAGCTTGCTTTTTACAATTCTGAAATACGGCAAGCAAAAAAAAAAATCCTGCTCAGAGAGTACCAACTAAGGGAGAGTCTAGTCCAAAAGTTTGCCCTCAATAGATAAAAATAAAAAGGAGGAAATCGCATCAGTGACATAACATCCTCACCACCATTCTTACTAGTTGTCAGATTTTCCTAAAACTCTTTTTGCTCCAGCTGCTTCTCAGATTTTTCTGTTTCTATTTTACAGAGCGACTTGTTTTTGAACTGGACTTCTCCTTTAAAGGAAGTTTATACAAGTCTCACCCAGTTTCTTGATCATGCCTGTCTCAAGGAAATCATCCACGACTTTCTCCAGGTAGAGAGTGAAGCACCAGTATGCCTCTGTTTCATGCTCCATGACAACCAAGAACCTGCTCAGCACGTCATTCATTCCCTGGGCATATGTGACAGCTGGGGAGGAGGAAGAGCGAGGGAAACAGGAGGGAGAGGAGGAAAGGAGATAGAGGAGAAAGACAAAGAAAGAGATACAGAAGAAAGTGGAGGTAGATGAAGAAGGGGAGAGGTAGATGAAGAAGAAGAATGAAAGAGAGAGGAGAGAAAGGATGAAATGGAAGATAAAAAGAATAAAAAGCAAAGAAAGAAGTAGGGGAAAACAAGAAGAAAGAGAAGGGTAGAGGAAAAAAGAATGAAAGAGAGTGGTGAGAGAGGAGGAAATGGAAGATGAAAAGACAGAGGGGGTAAAAGAAAAAAAGAGAGTGAAAAACAAGGATTAGCAATATTGTGTCTCGCCCACTTGCGAAAATAACCAGAAATATCGCGATCTACGTTGCTACGCAAAAGAATTGTATCCCTGGCTGATTGTGAAATATCTGCCATAGAATGTAACATTCCATAAATGAGAAGGGCTATTTCACGCAATGCTACTTCCTCTATCTACTCCCCCTCCCCCACCTTCCCCCTTCTTTGAGATGGAATAAGTGCATCTATGACCCAAGTTAGGTTGTAATCCAAGCAACCTATGTGAAGTTATTTGTCAAAAGAGAGTCTTGCAGGTAAACTTTAACGTATGACCTCAAATGACCTTTGACCTTATCCTGTGACCTCCAAAGGCACCATAACATGAAGGTACCCCCAGTGCATCTATGACCCAAGTTAGGTTGTAATCCAAGCAACCCATGTGAAGTTATTTGTCAAAAGAGAGTCTTGCAGGTAAACTTTAACGTATGACCTCAAATGACCTTTGACCTTATCCTGTGACCTCCAACGGAACCATAACATGAAGGTACCCCCAGTGCATCTATGACCCAAGTTAGGTTGTAATCCAAGCAACCCTTGTGAAGTTATTTGTCAAAAGAGAGTCTTGCAGGTAAACTTTAACGTATGACCTCAAATGACCTTTGACCTTATCCTGTGACCTCCAACGGTACCATAACATGAAGGTACCCCCAGTGCATCTATGACCCAAGTTAGGTTGTAATCCAAGCAACCTATGTGAAGTTATTTGTCAAAAGAGAGTCTTGCAGGTAAACTTTAACATAGAAAAAGAGAGTCTTGCACACACTCTTTAATATATGACCTCAAATGACCTTTGACATCATCACATGACCTCTGACAACACCATAACATGAAGATACCCCTAGTGCTTCTATCAACCAAGTGTGGCTGCCATTGCTGTAACAGTTGCCAAGTTATGGATCATAAGAGAGTCTTGCAGGTAAACTTTAACATTTGTGACGGATGACGGACGGACGACGGACGGACGCCATTTGGATCCCTTAGTCTCGCCTTCACCTCCGGTGGGCGAGACAAAAAGGAGAAAAACAGGAAAGGCAATATATAATACATGAGAAAAAGGGGGAAGGAAGAGAAGAAGAAGAAGCAAATGACAAAGAACAAGAAGGCAAAGAGGAAAAGACAAGGCATTAGCAATATTGTGTCTCGCCCACTTGCGAAAATAACCAGAAATATCGCGATCTCCGTTGCTACGCAAAAGAAAATTGAAACAAACAAATAAGCAACTTTAAACAGACAACATCAAAATCAGGTGCAAAATAGTGACTTTGAATAAATTTGCATAAATGTGCATGAGTAATGTTTGCCTAAATCTACATCAGTAATGCTCACACATGCTCACACAATTCTGTGCACAAGTTAGGAAGCCTTCACCAAGAGTCTTGCAAGTAAACTTTAATGTATGACCTCAAATGACCTTTGACCTTATCATGTGACCTCTTACAGCACAATAACATGCAGGTGCCCCCAGTGCATCCATCATCCAAGTTTGATTGCCATTGTAGCAACATGTGATGAGTTATGTGTGATAAGAGAGTCTTGCAAGTAAACTTTAACGTATGACCTCAAATGACCTTTGACCTTATCCTGTGACCTCCAACGGTACCATAACATGAAGGTACCCCCAGTGCATCTATGACCCAAGTTAGGTTGTAATCCAAGCAACCTATGTGAAGTTATTTGTCAAAAGAGAGTCTTGCAGGTAAACTTTAACGTATGACCTCAAATGACCTTTGACCTTATCCTGTGACCTCCAACAGCACCATAACATGTAGGTACCCCCAGTGCATCTATGACCCAAGTTAGGTTGTAATCCAAGCAACCCATGTGAAGTTATTTGTCAAAAGAGAGTCTTGCAGGTAAACTTTAACGTATGACCTCAAATGACCTTTGACCTTATCCTGTGACCTCCAACGCCACCATAACATGGAGGTACCCCCAGTGCATCTATGACCCAAGTTAGGTTGAAATCCAAGCAACCGATGTGAAGTTATTTGTCAAAAGAGAGTCTTGCAGGTAAACTTTAACGTATGACCTCAAATGACCTTTGACCTTATCCTGTGACCTCCAACGGTACCATAACATGAAGGTACCCCCAGTGCATCTATGACCCAAGTTAGGTTGTAATCCAAGCAACCCATGTGAAGTTATTTGTCAAAAGAGAGTCTTGCAGGTAAACTTTAACGTATGACCTCAAATGACCTTTGACCTTATCCTGTCACCTCTAACTGCACCATAACATGAAGGTACCCCTAGTGCATCTATGACCCAAGCTAGGTTGTAATCCAAGCAACCTATGTGAAGTTATTTGTCAAAAGAGAGTCTTGCAGGTAAACTTTAACGTATGACCTCAAATGACCTTTGACCTTATCCTGTGACCTCCAACGCCACCATAACATAAAGGTACCCCCAGTGCATCTATGACCCAAGTTAGGTTGTAATCCAAGCAACCCTTGTGAAGTTATGGATCATAAGAGAGTCTTGCAGGTAAACTTTAACATTTGTGACGGACGACGGACGACGGACGACGGACGACGGACGGACGACGGACGACGGACGGACGACGGACGGACGACGGACGGACGACGGACGGACGACGGACGGACGCCATTTGGATCCCTTAGTCTCGCCTTCACCTCCGGTGGGCGAGACAAAAAGGAAGAATGAGAACAAGAGAGAAAAGTATATGGAAATAAATAAAATTTCACAAAGGATGGTTGTAATGAAGAAAATGAGTTTCAGGTTCTTGTACTTCAGGAGAAAGAATGTGTGTACAGACCTTTACATTAAGGACATCCCAATATGGCTAAGACTGGAAAAACTCTAACATGATTACACTGCTGAAATACAATGCATATTTGTATTCAGGCTAAGCTACTATACTAAACATTACAACTCTGCTTAATCCTGAAAACATTCACCACAGTAGAGATATATGTATACTATGAACACACCATTATCAAGACAAGCAGGTTACAACACCTGTCTATTGGTATATGGACTTGTGATAATCTAGTATAGTAAGTGCATAAAGAAAAAATAATTACAAAGGTAGGACTTACTTGGATGAAAGACAGCAAAAGTGACAAGAATGTTCCGGAGTTTCTCAAGGTTTGGATTGTCCTGCCCTCTGTAGAAATGAAAAATTGCAACAAGACAAAAAAACATTAATAAAATAATGCAGAATTATTTTCCCTTTCCCAAGTATGCTATGAGGAACATCAAGACAAATCATAGCATTAATGATTGAGAGATAGACTGATTACATGACATAAGTGTAATAAGTTTGATCTACACAATTTGTGGGGGGGTGGCAAACAGCCCTCCCACAGATCTCGACTGTTGATCGCGTGATCGCGACGAAAATTGGCACGAATGTCACCCATGACGTTATCTCCACAATTCAATTGTCAATTGCACCAAAATTATTCAAATTTATTTTGAATTAATTATGCTAATTAATGCATAAAAATCATAATTTGGATGTAAATCTTTTAAAAAAGCCCCCAAACTGCTAGATTTCAGTCCAGACACTCTTCTTAGGATTATTATCACATTAGGATTGAAAAAATGGCAATATCAAGTTTTTTCTTATGTATTTTATTGTTTTTTTTAATTTCTTATGTATTCCTTTGTTTTGTTTACTTTATGTTTTTCTTCTTTTTTTTTTGATGGAAATCCTTGGCAACACTATTTCAGTCATAAATAATATGAATTCTATTGTTTTTCACGTTTTTTAGCAATTTTGGGTCTGACATGCAAATACAAAATGTTACGTAACTTCGGAACAGCATGCCCCCACGTTGCAAATTTGGTCTTAAAAATTGTGTGAGACTTGGAGAAAAAAAGTCATGAAATGCTGCGGCGCGATCTTTTCGGGTTACAAATTTATCGCGAAAAATGTTGGGGGGGGGGGGCAAAAACACCACCCTCGACATAGGGTTAATGGTAGCTGTTCCATCAATGGTAACTACCATGGTAACATCACTTGATAGCCAATAAAATACAAGGCTTCCATAGAAATTACCATTTGTAGCAAAGTTACAATCAATGGTACATGTAAGTTTTATGCAATTGGGCCTGTCTTCGTTTTGCATTCCAGGAGCCAAACCCCTCCCCCCCCCCCCCCCCCTGTTATCTGTCCGTGACTATCAATATCCACTTTGCAATTTCAAATTTAAGATATAAATTTTTTTCTTTGCCAATGACTTTACTGATCTGCTGTATAAACTTGCAATTCTTGGAAGAAGAGAAGAATGTGTATAATTTCATCATAATTCACCACTCACTATGAAAAGTAAATGTGTGTGTTTGGGGAGTGAACATAAATATTTCAGGATACATTTACGATAGCTGGCAAGAAGCTCAAATCCATCTGTCAAATATCAGCTTTGACTAAGCTCTACCTGATAACCTAATATGCTATTAATCAGCGCTCACCTGAAAAAGTCCAAGTCTCTGTCCGTCCTGGGGACATCTTTGTCTATTATCCGAAGATTCTTCTTGATCATGGCGAGATCGTTCTCATCAAATGGCTGCCTACTTGCATAGATCTGAAAAGTTATCATGTATGCATCAAAAAAATAATAATCTGCTGCAACTTGGATGATATGGGCATTTGCACACAAGAATTAAAAAGATCCTGACCTCGGTTGAAATCTAACTAATTCTTGCGCGCATTCACACATGAGTTAGAAAAATTGAATTAGCCACAAAGTGTTGTGTATTTTATGCAGGCATCGTGCATGCTTTGGCTTAAAGATTGTGACTATTCACCAGAAATCTCACTGATTAATGAAAAGTTTGTGTTCACACATTAAACATAAGTGAGATTTTTACCAAAGTCAAAACATCTACACTAGAGCTCAAAGGAATTGCCATAGGGAAAGGGAAAGGGAAGAAAAGGAAGGGGCCTCAGTTTTAAATCGTGGTATATTTTGTCCAGTTCAGCATGAAACACGATGCTAATTAGCTTAAAAAGCATCATGTTTCATGCTGAACTGGACAAAATATAATAATATAATAAAATATAATAAATATAAATAAAACTGAGGCCCTTTCCCTTTCTTCCCTTTCCCTATGCCAATTCCTTTGAGCTGGAGTGTATGTTTAAATCTCCAAAACTTAATAGGTGAGTTTAAATGCCTCTAAGACTGCTCTGAGGAATATGGTTAAAACTATAGGCGCAAAGTCATCTAAAAAAAAAAAAAATGCTATGATCTTGAGATGCTTTCTGGGGGTGATAGACATGGGGTTAAATCATTTCCAGAATGTTAGAGCAGTATCATTTGCTTTATAGATCAAATACTAATGATAAATCACTCAAATATTTTGATCCTTAGAACTATTTAACATATCATTTTCTTTCCCAGAGTAAAACTCTTACCTTCTTTCTATCAACAGTCTTAGTTTTAGATTGCATGCAATTCATATGCAAGAATAAAGAGAATAGTGCTTTTGAGGTACACTAGAAAGCATGTTGTGTTTTAATTGCCATGTATTATGTGTACAGGTGTACCATACATATCAGGCCATCACTGAAATATGAAGATAAAACAGAATAACATTAAACCCAGTTTTGTCTGCAAACAGGCACCAACATTCAACCCGCACTTGTGCAAAAACATTTCATGACAGAGTAGTAAAAATGAATACAGGTAATCAATACATAAAACTCAAGGGGAGGTAGCTGTCAAACCAACCAACCTTTGCCTGGAACTGTGCAAAGCCTAGCTTCTGTTGCACCTCATCACTGACATCATCATGGACTCGGTGTATACTGGTTGCCGGGGACGATGGAGTTGGCTTTTCACTGGAAGCTGCTAGCCATGAAGGAATATAAGAACACAACAGGGAATAAGGATTGTCTGTTTCAGGATCGGTGCTTCTTCATTGATAATGCAGTGTTTTGATTTCCCATTGCAATATACATGTAGCTCAAATAATAAGGGTGGGAATAGAGGGGAGGGCAGACAGTTTGTTCCTCTATGCTAATTTATGTTATTCATACAAGGGGGGGGGGTGTCCATGGGGCAGTTTTGCTGTCAACATCAACAATGAAATATCTGTACAGTAGGCCATCACCAACCAATGAACATTCATGACCAAGATTCAGTGCTATTTAACAATTTTCATATATTGTAATACATCCTATTTTCTCAAAATTTCCGAAATCTATTTCTCTGTTTTTTTTCTTTTTCAATTTAATTCATTATCATAGATGCTGTCCCTTTCGCAGAGAACTTGTTCAAACAAACACAGAGGGTTGATTTGAGAGCAAGGTGCAATGTGCAAGCACCAGAAAACAGGCTTGTACTAGAACATTGTTTTCCCTGATATTAAGTGCATTCACACACTAGAATTAGTAAGATCCTGACCTAGGTTGAAATCTCAACAATTATTGCTTGAATTCACACACAAGTTCAGATAATCTCACTAGCCGGCAATCCCAGCATACTTTATACTAAATGTTTACACAAAATATGCCTGCATTCACTGAAATCGCAATGGCCAGATAGCAGCACGATCTTCAAAATGTAACTTGTCACTTGGGATAATTTCACCATTTAAATACAAATCCCATAATGCAGCATTTTGTCTGGCACATATAGGGTCGAGCGTGCAGGCCTTATATCACTCTTTTTTTTGCGTTCACACATAAAACAATTAGTGAGAGTTCAACCTCGGTTGAAACGTTTATATCTCACTGATTAGGGTATGTGTGTGAATGCCCGTAATGAGTACCTGTATGAGATGGGCAGTCTTCATCGTCGCCGCTGGTCAGCCCATTGTGAGCTAAGATCGTCTTCCATCGAGCCTTCAGGGCTTCGTAGCGAAACGCGCACTCCAACTCCATTGCTTCCCTCTCTCTGGTCAAAATAAAATGGATGAAGTATCATTATTATCGTTATTGTCATAGACATCGCAAGACACAACTCTTTTCATTTGCTGATTACTGTCTGTATCTATCTATACTATATTAGCTGCAGATGTGGAGCTTTATAAAGTACCAAAATGGTGTCATCATATGAGCATGTTGTCAAGACAATTGGCTCTACACAAACTCACTTTAGTGAGAGGTTTAGCAGTCCGATATTGCCTATTGGGCTAGTGTCTGGCATTACAGTCCTTATTGTCATCACCGCTGCTTGCTCTACCCGAATTGTTCAGAACCAGTTGTCTTGACAATAATGCTCAAATGACGTCACACTTCGGTACTCTATACCAATATAGAACTCTATCCCTTAAACTTACCTAAAAATTAATAAACTGTTTTTGTAAAGTATTCACAGTTTTGTCCCTAATGGCGTGGTAACAAGTTATGACATTCACCTGCATTCATTTTCAATTCTCCCTATTGCATATAGCTCTCTGAATCTGAACTGCTATTTCGCGGATTGAGACCTAGTAATAATACAGCAATATTGCGGTAAGCGATCTCATAAACTGCGTCCGCAAAATAGCCATAAATGTTGCGCCTTGTGCATCACGCTCTGGCACGTGGGTCGCTAACCCTACCGCTCGTATGGCTGAGCGGAACATGTAACCAGCGGTTTGGACTGGAGTCCAGCTGTCCAAAACACCACAATATTACGGCTTTTTGGGTATATATGAACAGTACTTTTGGCAGCTCCCTAGAAACTTGCTTACCGACATGCATTGGTAATAATAGCAGAGTGGTTATAGTATATGAATGGGGCTAATGAGGGTTGGGTTAGGCTCTGGGATAGCACAGGTTCTGGCAGAATCTTATTGGAAAAGCTCACTGCTCAGAAAAAGCACACACATCGTGCGGTACGCATTCAGATTCAGGTTGTGATTCACAATTTACCTCAGCGGAAAAGAAAGAGTTTAAAGGGATAGATCACCCTGAACTTAAGTTTGTTTCCATGAAAGGAGACACATGAATGGAACATATCAGTGAGGGTTTGATGAAAATCCATCAAAGGATAAGAAAGTTATGATCTTTAAAAGTTTGGATTTTGTAATGTCATGTGCAAGGTGCTCTACCATTATGTTGTGTACAATTTTTTTCTTGAAAATGTGAATTTTCTCAGACAGATACATGGATCCTTTTACTTGTGCATTTGATACATCATTAGAAATACATTTTTACACACAAACATGTACGAAAAAAAAACATTCCATTGTCAAAAAACAGGAAAAGAGCAAATTATGGAATTATTTTCTACACAACATATGGGAGAGCACCTCGCACGTAACATCACAAAATTGAAATGTCAAAAGATCCTAACTTTCTCATCCTATGATGGATTTTCGTCAAACCTTCACTAATACGTTTCTTTCATGTTTCTGCTTTTATTAACACCAACTTACATAAAACTTTAGGGTGAACAATCCCTAAAAGCTAGATCATCTGAGTGTGTTGCAATATATAGTAGGTTTATGTTGCATTGTGCCTGGGATGACACAGGATGGTCTGTATTTCCATGTATTGCTTGTTTAATAGAGCAGAAACATGTTTGGCAGGCTAATGCTAGCAACTAGTAATGTCACAATGTATTGTATGCTGCAATATTGTTGATGCATACCAGTAAGAATTTTCTCATAACCATCGTAAAAACATGTTCAGTTTTATTGTTGGCAAGACAATTCTATTCAGGACTGTAACATTGTGGTATTGGATTTTGGATCTATATCACAGGATGTCCATATACTTAGCATTATAGTTATTAACGTGCCATGCAGTGCACTGTTTTAATCACAATGTACTTGAGCTATACAGCACAATGTTCTTCCAAGTTTTTCTTCCAACATGGTTAAACAAAAATGGAATAAAATGATAATAAAAGCACAATGTGCACAATGGTAAAACTATAGTTCTTGCTCACAACAATAAAATCATAATAACAACTCAATAATGCATTTCAGCAAATGTTTGCCTTGTTGTACAAGCTACATGATTCCAGCTTTTTATACATGCAGTTTGCAGGAATCACTTTCGGTAAGATTGCAGCACCTATCATACCAAGGTTTCTATCCGTAAAGTAGCTGCCAACTGCAAGAGAGTACAGTGTGCGCATCAAATAGGAGGGAGGAAATGCTGTATTATTACATGTATAGTAATACCCAGGCAGAGGTACAGGTACAGGTAACCAGGTACTAGCTATTGGTACTGCCAAAATTAAATGACCACATAATTTGCTTCAATTTTGAGGCCAGCGACTGCGAGTGTGACCAGATTGTGATCCATACTCTTCTATGATATAGACATTTGTCAAGAGGACAGGTTTTATTTGAGGGTACACCATTCTTAACTTGTAAATCATGTTATCGTGTGATATATATAGCATTTTTTACCTTGCGTTTTCCTTGTAATACAATATGTTACTACCAGCTTGTAATCACACCAACTTGCCTTTTCAAAATAAGGAAAGAAAAAAATAAATGAAAGTTTATCTTTAGATCTCACAATTCTAATTCACTAGACTATAATGCTGTGGTCACAGCAAAGCAGCCCAAATGGAACAATTACGTGAACAACTACAGAAGCCAATGGAGTATGCTCTGAAATGTTCAGTTGAATGACCATACGGGTCTTACCTTTTCGTTGACTGGCAAGAGAAGTAACCAAAGAGAAATTTCCATGCCTCTTTCCTTACATCTTCCTCAATTCCACCTGAAATAGAAACAAGAATTAACAAAATATGAAAATTTTGTAGACTTTTATAGGATCATGACAAAAATCATACCAGATTTGCACTGTATTTTGTAACATACAGTAAAGCATACACATATTATACTTCTCGAATATGATTTGGCATCTCTATTTTAAAGATGGTACAATATTGACAGGTCTCCTTTTCCTGTGTGCAATGCCAAGTTTTGTGCTGTTTTTTCTTCAGACAATTCCTACCTAGGGAAGGAGAGAGAAAAAGAGAGAAAGAACAGAGATAAGAAAGGAGAGAGGGGAGATACAGAGAAAGGTGGAGAGAGAGAGAGAGAGAGAGAGAGAGAGAGAGAGAGAGAGAGAAACGAGGAGAGAGAGAGAGAAGTGGAAAAAGAGAGATAGGTTGGGGGTGGGGGAGTTAGAGAGAAAGAAAGACATGAAGAGAAGGAGAGGACTTAGGAGAATGTTGGGACATTCATTATATGGGGGGGGGGGGGGTAGGATTGGACATACATGTAATTCACAAGCACAGCCATAAACACATAATTTGCACAATTCAGCAACAAGTGCTCAAATGTGTGTGGTCACAATCAGCTATTGATTTGGGGCAGGGTCAATGAATACTGGTATCACTTTCAGTATGGGGTCATATAATGGACAATGAAAAACCTGCTTTATCCGCATGACTGTTCTTTTACACCTGCACCACAGCAGAAATATTTAACACTCTGTGTGCCACATGTTTCGTTTTCATAAGTAGTGCACACAATTCCTATACAGCTGCAGTTTGTCAGACACTTAATGAGTTAAGTAGTACATTATGCAGACACACTACTGCACAGTAAATCTAGTACATCACACACTGTATACGATGTATATTTTGTGACCTATCTTACTGTCACAATAAATGTCTATTGTACACTGTATGTATATTTTGAGATCTATCTTCGTGCACGTGTGTATTGTAGGTTCATAATTAAATTAGTACTACATGTACTGCACAAAACACATTACAATAAATTACAATTTAGGAACACTATTTTATAAGTTTTGTAGTAAATACATCAGGAAGACAGGCACCACTTTCATGACAGCCTATAATTAAAAAAAGCCTATATTTGCATTCGGCTTCGTGCATTTCCGTAACAAACTAGGCTTAGTAAGGTTTCATGAATATGGTACAAGGTCTCCATACTATCTTCTTCAAAGGGTTCTGGACATCTCTTCTCTGGGTTTTGTGTATAAGTTTTAGATTTTATCAACTATCAAGTACCGGGGTAGTGTAAGTGGACAATCAAAATGTCAATTTCAACTTGATACTCAAGAACCCTCAAGATTAAACAGTGATATGGGTCTGTAGTAGTAATGTGCGCTTTTGAACTGTGATCTTTCATAATGGTAACAGAAGTGTGTGTACTTTATGGAACTTGCCCCTGCTTAGCCTGGTCTCCAGGCTATTAGACATTTTGTTTTTATCCCAAATGACAAATAGAGTCTACCGGTAGTATTCTAACTTTCTAAGACTAGTCACTGTATCAGTCTCCTCTTTTCTCAGTCTGCCCCAGCTAGAGAAGAAATCAAGAATGATAAGTCCACTGCAGCCAGACCTATTCATTGAATATTTTGGTTTAGAAATTCCCAATAGCCTTAAAGCAAGGCTAGCCCATTCTCATAAAGAGCTAACCTTTGAGTTGTAAAGAGTTACAAGAGTTAGTGGCATAATCATGTGATTGTTCACTGCATGTACGACCTACTGAAAAAATAGGCCACTGAAAGACTTGTAGCATAATTAGATTAACAACTGCTCTAGAATTTCTGTTTCCTTGAGGTTGAAGTGCCCCACGAAATAAACTGAATTATGATGTGTGATATGTGACCTGAAAGTCACAATTTTGCAGATTGAAAGTTATTGTTGGTTGGTCTCCTTATCTAATGCAATTTTCATACAAAAAAATCTATGTTAATTGTTTGACATTGACATAACTTTATCATTGGCTTTAACATGCCAGTGTACATCTATTGCCTCAACAAGAACTGTTAGAAAAATGTCAAACAATTAGCCTACATCTTCTTGATATACAATAAACAAACAATCCTTGAAGTTCTTATGGAAGGATTTGCGTGGGACTTGCCAATGAAAGACCAACTCTCTTGCATAGATCTAGGTTTTTTATTATTGCAACTTATCATCAATGATACCTACCATGGCAACAGCCAATGATCTCACATTATTATACCTGTTGCCATGGTAGTTAATGTACCATTGATGGTAAGCTAAAATAATTAAAATCCTACCATATATGGCCCTGTCAGGTCACTGTATTCACAATATCACAGATGACTGATGAAGGGGTACTTTCAAAGTGTTATTGTATTCACAAAAACGTTATGTTCGCAACAAAATGTAAGTCGCTCTTTATGACGGCATACTTAGAATTCATCAAATACAGTCTACTTCCTTGAAACCTGAAAAGGTTGGGTTTGTCTGTGTTCTTGAAATGTTACAAAAGGGGTGTTTTGGTAAAAGTGTACTTAAAATTTTTCCACAACTAGGGGTAGCGTTTTGTGCTCAATCTTACCCATTTTGTGTCTAGGGTGAATATCACAAACATGTTCTTGAAATTGTGCGAAGTAGGGGGTGATTTTTATCATACCGAGGGTGAACGTCGCAAACATGTTCTTGAAATTTTGTGAAATAGGGGGTGATTTTCGATCATGCATCATCTCAGAATATGACGTGATGCCACAAGGACTCTCTTTCCTTTCAGAAATTGCATCTTACTGTATAAGAGCCTCAAGCTAGTGGCAAGTAACTGTAAACCTACTGAATAAAAATATCAAAGGCAATTAATCATGAAAGTCAATTCCATCTGTCTAGACCCGATACTAACGTAATAGAGAGGTACAATGGAATAGATCTATAAGCACCATATTTTATGTGTCGCTAACTTTCGGATTCTTCAGTTTCACACCTAGAGGTGCAGTGTTCACATTTGTCAAAGCAGAGGCTCAAATTAGGAGAAAGTGTAAATTATATCACTAACAATGTTTTGCACAATAGAGTAGACTCTTATCAGTAAACAAGGAATCGCAAGGCCTGTAGGCCTACAAAAAAAAAATAATGATAATAATTCTAGAATTTGGGCAACACAAAGAGTACACTGCCTGAACTATCTTTTTGAATATATCATGGCCCATAGTTTCAATTCCAGCCACTACCAAATGTTATCTCACCACAGAACAACATAGGCTTGATACATGTATGTACTTTGTGATATGACTGAGTCTGTGAGAGAATGACAATCAAAGAAATTCACCTCGAAACACAGCTTTCCTGAAGCCATGCTCGTCAACTAAGCGACCTTCGCTGTCAAAAAACAGTTCAAATCTCTCGCGATTGAGGGGAGGTCCCCTACAATTCTCCACATCATTGCTCAGTGTTATTTCAGGTTGCCAGTGATCTGGTAAAACCTGTTCAAAGCTGTCATCGTAACTGCAAGTTCTTGTCACATAATTTGGAATAGCTTCTGCTGTTTCGCCATCACTGGCGGTTTGTTCATAATCCGCGTCTCTGCCGGCCAACGCCTCTGCTCGCTGCCCGAACGCCGGGCCCGTGGGGCTGGAGCGTTTGAACTTCACCCCCTTGAAAAGTCCGTCTGCAGCCTTGAACATTATTCAATTTCTTCCTCAGGTCAGCCCTAAAATCGATGAGCCAGTGTTGGCTGCTTCTCTGTCATACGTTTTCTGCTTCCTTTACTCTTAAGCAAGATTACGAAGTTACACAAGAAATCGTGAAAACATTACCGGTACATTTTCACATGAGGATTCAACTACAGCTTACGTGTGTATTGTGAGCGTACATGTATCTACAACTCATAATTGTACAGACGTACTCGTGTACCGTATGTGATTCGTACATGTTATGAATAATGACGTCAGTTCAAGGGAATTACATTGACTAGTCACAGTGGCAAGAATTATCGGGTGATTCATCCTTCAAACACAAGCAAGAACAGAACACAATATAACACAAACTAAGAATGTCTTTGTCTGGTTGGTTGGTTTTTTTTTTTTTTAGGGAAAAACTGTAATCCGCAGTTCAACATGCTGATGGACTCTTTGTTAAAGGGTTAACTAGAGTGGTGCCAAGACGTATTTTTGGAAATTTTAACAAACGGATTTCCGTAATGATAATGATTTTAATCATGATAAATCATAACAAGTTTTCAACATGAGAATAATGAACATCATTATTAAAAGACAATCAAATAAAGCCTATGTTAAAATTTATGGTAGGCCTACTATTGTTTTAGTATTTGGTTTGGTTTGATTTATTGATTTTCTGCTTAATTGATGTTTATATAGTACATGAACATTATTTTATAATAGCAAACTAATATACAAGTGTCAATCACATGTGGATATCCTTACATTAATTAAACAAACTCCGAGAAATACATGAACTAATATAGGATATTCATAATAAGCCGGAGCTTGATTGTATGAAAAAGTATAGAAAATAGAATAAAAAGAGAAAAGGGAGAGAGAGAGAGAGAGAGAGAGAGAGAGAGAGAGAGAGAGGGGGGGGGGGGTGGCGGTGGGAGGAGGAGGGGAACCATTGAATAACATAGAGCATACAACACATTGAAGTAAGATGCATATGTTTTGTCGCTTTCCTAAAGAAAAGTGTATCGTGTTCAGATTTTTTTATTTCGGTAGGAAGGAAATTCCAAAAAGCAGGGTCAGAGCGGTCTGTTAGAATGCAAGTGCAGTCTTGTGGTTGGGGGTTACATAAATGCAGATTTCTCGAGTTTATGGATGAAGTTATGAATTTGATTGAAATGTCGTATCAAAGTTGTCGATAAGAGGTTCGAATTGAGGAGTTTGTAGGAAATTAATATCATTATTAGCTGCTTTTAATAATGGCAGCCAGTTCTAAACACTGAGGAGGAAACACTAAGAAATCAGGGTTCAAAAATGAACATCCAGGCGTGATACAAAAGCAGCACCCCAATGGGATTCAAAATTTGCACCCTAGTCAAGGGTGCAATTTTTAACCCTCTATAGGGTTCAAAACTGCGGTTTCAAAACTGCACCCATAGGGGTTCATTTTAAAAGTAGTCGGGTTCAATTCAACATCCATACGGTTCAAATGTGCACCCTTAAATGTATATTATTTTTTGCACCTTTGGGGGTTAATATTCCACCAAACCCAACCCTACAGGGTGCATAATTGAACCTTTTTAGGGTTTATTTCTGAACCCCATACCCAGTTAACAAAAAAGCGTTTTAATAAACGATATAAACGCACACACAACCCTAACCCTACCTACCTACCTACCTACCTACTCACCCACCCTACACAACCCTAACCCTACAATTTAAAATGAATATAGGATAGTCAGAAATATAGATAAAACATCTTTTGCCTATAGATCAGTGCAAGATAGATATGTTGATAGGCAGGATCGATAAACATAAAGATATAGACAAATACAATAGGCCTAGATCAGATAGACACATAACCAAACGATAAGGACAGAAAGAATAATTGTGTAACAAAATAGGCCTAGTTCCGTAGAGACTTAGTCATACAGATTGGTGAATACAGAGAGACAATGATGGTAGAATATGGCTTAATAAGATAAAATACAGAAACTTTAGATTAATTCATTTACATAATATTAAGATATATAGACCAAAAATAGGGTAAACACACACACACACACACACACACACACACACAAAAAAAAAAAAAAAAACGCTACATGAATGAAGATTATTGATTCACTTTTCTTAGTTTTCCCCCGGGAGTTTCCCCCATGTTTCATGTTTGCGTTTTTGCGCCCTCAACGGTACAAGAAAGTGTATAGAGTACATCCTCTGCCATTTGTTCGTATTTGCACAGGTATAGTCCACATAAACCTCGCAGAGCAGCAATATACTATGTAGCATGCGTAAGTTCAATAAACGATACAAGTAGGCCTATAGATAAATATATCGAGGGATGGATACTATGCAGGGGAGGTCTGCGATGGTGAGAGGTATTAAAAGTTGGACATTGAGAAATACTATAGTAGATCTATCAGGAAAATAGAAATACATACTATTATGCAGAAAATAGATAGGCTCGATCGGTACATAAATATACCGATAAACTGAACTTGTAAAAGGACTAAATCGGCAGATATATTTTGATGTCAATATAAAAGACAAAATATATCATAATAATCATGAAAAAATAGATAGAAAGATAGAAAACGGATATGAAGATAACAAAATCTAAAATATACATACAAAAAAAGATGCATAGAAAGAACAAGCCATCTTACCACTATCACAGAAGGAGAAGTAAAATTAATAGAAGCCTCGAAGTGGTACATGCAGTAGATGTAGTAGACGTAGCAGTAGTAGTAGTAGTAGTAGTAGTAGTAGTAGTAGTAGTAGTAGTAGTAGTAGTAGAAGTAGTAATAGTAGTAAAATACTAATGTATGGTTGTAGCAATAGTTCTATTATTTTTTGGTTCTGTTGACCTCTATTATATTAGAAGTAAAAGTAGTAGAAGCCTCGAAGTGATAGTGGTAGTAGATGTAGTAGAGGTAGTACTTTGTAGTAGCCAGTAGTAGTAGTAGTAGTAGTAGTAGTAGTAGTAGTAGTAGTAGTATTAGTAGTAGTAATAGTAGTAATAGTAGTAGTAGTAGTAGTAGTATTAGTAGTAGTAGTAGTAGTAGTAGTAGTAGTAGTAGTAGTAGTAGTAGTAGTAGTAGTAGTAGTAATAGTAGTAGTAGTAGTAGTAGTAGTAGTAGTAGTAGTAGTAGTAGTAGTAGTAGTAGGAATAGTAGTAGTAGTAGTAGTAGTAGTAATAGTAGTAGTAGTAGTAGTAGGAGGAATAGTAGCAGTAGTAGTAGTAGTAGTAGTAGTAGTAGTAGTAGTAGTACATGTAGTAGAAGAATAATGTATAGTTGTAGCAATAAGTCTACTATTTTTTTTTCTGTTGACCTGTACTGAAAATATGAATAAAATGAACAACTTGGTCAATGTGGGTTCTAAATGCTCCCTCACAATTATTTTGCACATAGTGAATGAAAGATTCATCGATATTTTCCCAAGAAAATTGTTGTTGTTAACTGTAGTCACGATTCTTTTTAAAGTATAGCGTATTAATGAGAAAAAAAAACTCGCAAGGCTTATGCAATATCAAATTTGGTCAGACTAAAGAGCTGTTCTGATATGATACAACCACTTAATTGATAGAAGGCTGAGGTCACCCTCAATTGTTGGGCTAGAGAAAAGAAATCCCTAGTAAGGCCATCAAGAAGCGATAGAAGTATAGAGCTGTAAGTGGCCGAAAATATAATGTCAAAGAAAACAATTTTTTTCACCCATTCAGAAGATGCCTTCTGCCTCTCGTTATTGTCACGATAATTCCAGATTTGTACTATTTGGATCTACGCAGAAATAAGGCATGCAACGCCCAACGATGATGCAATAATATGGAAAATTGAAAATCAGATAAGAAGACATACATGACAATGGCGCGAGGGACACGGCGCTCCAGGCATCCAAATCAAGGTTAAAAGGAAACGCGAGAATTTCGCGCCTTTTGAATTCGGTGCGAGCTCGCCGAGCGATCAAAACAGAAAAGGGAGAATAGAAACGGAAAGGGCGTGCTGCTAATGACGGCTGCAGAAAGTAATTTTGTTTTCATATTATATTTTCGATTTAAAAGAAAATGCGCTACAGAGGATGTGCGCTTATTGAAAATGGTTCAATAGGTTCATGGGATGTTGTTTTTTCTTTGCAATCTTCTACCACGATTAGGCAGTATAGGGAGAAAAAGACATTTAAAAGAAACATATTTATTTAAGATAAGAATTAGTGTGAGGCCTTACGAGCTCTAGGCGGAAATAGCGAGAGGAATGATAAAAAGAGCGTTCGAATCGTCTCAAAGGTGTTGTGGGTTGTCAAAAAAGAAAGAAAGAAAAGGTTTGAGGAGAAGCCACTAATATCGTTTTATAGTAAGCTTTAAAAAATAAATCATTGTATAAATGTAAGTTTTTACGTTTTGTACTGTTCGGTTTGCCGCGGATAGAGAGGTTCAAAAAATAGTAAGATATCAATGTCATAATACATTTCGGTTTACAATAACATCGTAATGTAAGAATTAACATGCTCGTCCGTCTAACTTTGTGTATTTTTTTTTTTATTCATGGAGATCAAAGTTAGTTAAATAAATGTTAGTTTGCTTCCGAATTTGGAATGACATCGTTTTGTAAAATTATATCAGGGATGTATTATGCAATATAATTTTCAATGTAGTATAGCATTTTGGTTCATAAACATCGTCATAACAAAAAAATGAAACATTTGAAAAAAAAACAAGTTAATGTAACCTGCGCCTAACCAGTCATGTTTCCATCCTTCAGCTTTACAATATGTAAAATATCATCTCGATTCGAGTTCTAACTTTTGAGCTTTCATCGTTTATTTTTTTTTTTTCATTTTGGGGAGCCCCTTCCCATGACGCCCCCACCAAGAAGAAATGTAGTAAATAGTACTTGTGGTATCTTTCGAGTATGCCTGCATTTTCTAATGAATCTGTTGGGATTTCCTATATAAGAACTGCTATTTACATGTTTGTCAGCAGGAGGGAAATGTTTTTGGCAAAACTTTCCTTTCGCATCTTTTTTCGCCATACGCACAAAATGTCCTTTCTGTCGATGTATTCCTCTCAAAAATATAATGTGGAGCGGCCCCCAACTATTTGTTTTTAAAAATATAATTATGATTTCTTTACACCACCAATGAACACAATATTGTTCTGGATATTAATAATTCTCAGAAACCTGTATCATAAAACATGTAATTTTTGGTAGGCCTTCTTACTGAATAAAGAAAATAATAACCACAGCAACAACTACAACAAAGTTCGTTTGACGATACGCGCGTACTGTCGGCGCGCGGCATGCACACACGCGCACATTCAGCTGGGAGAACTATTAAAGCTCAGATAATTTAGTTTCATATGATGCTCTCCAATTACCGCTGCAACGTCACATCTTACATTTCTAACCTCTGTATCACTGTCCTAATCCAATACTTATCTAAGTGTGCATTTATCTTACCAATTTTTTTTTTAGTGGAAACTCTAATCAAACCTTGCAGTTCTACTTATTTTGTAATTGCATTGTCACTGATCATACAAAACCTCCGTGACAACCATGACCGTGCTGAATTTATTCAATTCATCTGAAAGCGGTGGAGAAGAATTGAGCACTTATTTCGAGGATACTACGATGGAGATGATCACGGAAGGAGGAGGAGGAGGAGGTACCGTCTACACGAAGAGGAACGACTACCAGGGCCTTGTGTTGGGCACGTCCGTCGTCATCCTCATCATCCTCACTAACGCGGTGAGCTTACTGGCTTTCATTGTCGAGAAGCGCCTCCGCACCTACAACAACTACTTCATCATCAACCTGGTCATGGCTGACTTGCTCCTCGGCATAGGCCAGACGGTTGGAGCAGCCCATACCTTCCTGGGCTACTTCCCACTCAACCAGACCGGCTGCCGCATTTACCTTGCCATCCGCAACGCTCTCTTCTTTGTCTCCGTCCTCGGCGTGCTCGTCATCTGTATCGACCGACATCGTGCGACGTACGACCCCATCAACCATTTCATGTCGAGGAGCAAGAGTAAGGCGGTCGTGCTCAACCTCGTCACCTGGGTGATCGCCCTCGGGTTCTGGCTGTCGTTCGGCACGGCATGGGACTTCATCGTCGACATTGACAATGGACGGCACTGCGTCGCCGCCAACTCTCGGAACACGATCGCAAATCTGGTCCAAAACAGCCTCAACTTCTTCGTGCCGTTCATCATCATCTCCGTGCTCTACCTCCGCATCTTCATCAAGATCAAGGCCACTGTCGGAGGGAAGAACGTCAGCAAGCAGTTCAACGACCGAGTCGGCTACGGCCGTGGCGGCGGGGCCAGGGTGACGGGCGGAATCGACGGAGAGATCTCGTCGGGGACGGCGAGCAACGCAACGAGTGTGGTTGACATGGTCGATTTGGCTGCCGATGATGTGAAGCTGGAGATCAAAGGAGGAGGAGGAGGGATTGGGCATCCAAGCACACATGGCTCTCAGAACGGTGTCGCTACGTCTGGCGAGGTAAGATCGGATTCATGTGCTTTTACATTTTGACTCTCTACAAAATACTGAATGACATGCAATGTACCCATCATGTTCTCCTAATACCTTAACAAAGAATACGATTGTTGTAGTATTACTTTTTCCCCAGCCCCGTCTTTTAAGAGAGAGGGGTGTAAAAGTACAGACGGAGGTGAGAGACCGAAAAAAAGAGAAAGAGAGAGAGAGAGAGAGAGGGGGGGGGGGGGAGGGAGGGGGGGTGTGGGTGTGGGTGGAAGTCGACTTCTGGTATTATAAGGTAAAATTAAAAAGGAAAGGCAGAAAGAAAATAATGCCGGGCAGAAAAAAGATAAAACAACATGCTAAAATTCAATTTGACATTGTCGATAAAGCAAAGTTCAAGCTGGTCAAAGGGAGTAGATGGACTTCGCGTTCTTAAAGGGCGTGCAGCGGGAGGAGCGGCTGTCCCCAATTCGTTCGATATTTTTCGTTATGAGTAAAGAAATAATCCCCGTTCATATCAGATGGATCAATATTCGAATCAATTAACCCCTTTTTCTGGATATCCATCTCTCATGCTTATATGCATACAAAGGAATTTAGCGTCGGAAAAGTACAGTAACAGTGAAGATTTGATTCTTTCGTTGTACTTTGAAAGACCTCGTAGATTTAGTATTTGGGAAACACCAATTACTCGCCGTATTCTGCATAGTTGGGATTTACGAATTGGAATCATTTTTATGGTTGACGATAAGTATTAAGTTTAGAACCGAGGGCTAAGATTTTAGTTAAGTTTATTCAATCTTAAAGGGAAACATCCGTCCAATTTTGAGGGTACGATACATGGCTATGAAAACACTGTTTTAAAGGAAACCTCATCCAAAATGATAAATCAATATGATAATGCTAAAAGATTAATTTTCATCCTTCATAATGACCTATTTAAAAGCCCACCAAAATGTCTGAGAGACAAAGACAAAATGGAAGGTCATTTTCTTGAACTTCCCGCGGTGTATCAGCGGTAGTGTTTTCGGCTTTAAATCCTGACAATTGAAAACAATATTATGTAAACACAACATGTGTACATATATCAAACATTCATTTAAACAGTTCTAAAGGAAAAGTATCATTATGAAATACACATGCATTTAAGTAATATTTCCATGTTCAGACGTAAAACGTCATTTGCACACATCTGCACCCAATATTAACAATTATTTAAATGTACAGTCTTGTCTTGCTTTTATGGAAAGTAAGGCCAAAAGAATAACAGCAAAATAAATACCATAAAAGATTGTTATTAATTACATGGCTATTTATTTTCTTTTAAACATTACCTCATCTTTAGCGTAGTATTCTTGATACCAATGGAGAGCGAATTGCTATAGACAGAAAAATGACTTCTTTGAAAAAAGGCCAGTCTTCACATGTCGCTTCGTTCTTCACACAGTACAAAATACGATCCTATACCTTTTGACTCAAGTCATCCAGTAATAATATTGGTAGGGGATCAATTCTACGTAGGCGATGCTCTAAGGAAGAAAAGAAACATTTTCTTTCTTCAAAATAATTTTAATTGATATCAAAATTAAACCTGAAATGAAAAGCGAAAAAAAAATGTAACGGAGGAGAACAAAAGTAGATGAATTGTACTGTCAACACTTTTTTCATTATCTTCTACATAATGTATTTGAGAATGGTTAATATCTGTTAATAATGTAAACGACATACTGCAATGATTATCAGGTTAGCAAATCTCTCACAGGGTAAAATCGGTCGAGGGGATGGCGGCCCGAAGCGGGAGTCTGCGCTCGAGATGAGAAAGGCGACTCGCACTTTGTCCTATATCGTGCTGTCTTTCTTCGTGACCTGGCTGCCCAACAGCATCATTTACTTCCTCTACGCCATCGATGCCCGCTTCATCAGCAACGACAAACTGCCCCCGGACCTTCGTCAATTTTTCGTCTGGTTCCGCTACAGCAACAGTCTGCTCAACCCGATCTGCTACGCCGCGTCCCAGCCGCTGTTTCGGCAGACCGTGATCGACCTTCTCTGTCGGCCGTGCCAGTACTGCTGCGCCCGCTGCAAGAAATAACTGTTTACAGTCTCGGATCCAGGAGGGGCGGGGAAAATCGGCCGCCCTCCCCCCCCCCCCCCTTTTTAAACCAGAGGGAGCCGCCGAATCGGCCGCGGCTGCCCCATTCCCTTTTCCAAGCTTAACAAGACAAACCAACAAGAAGAAATATCATTTTAATTCACATCGTTCCAAGTCATGTCCTGACCGGGCCTCGCCGGCGGACCAAAGCCAAATATGCAAACGTTATGAACCGATTTTTTTTGTTATTTTACAGTTACCCCCCCCACCCCCCTTTTTTTTTTTTTTTTTTTTTAGCTTTTGAGCGGTTGACGCCCATGCAGAACCATGGCCACGTTTCTTAACAGGAAGGGAAGCAGGAAGGCGTTTCATGAACGTTGTCAGCACTGACTAAATAGTCAGTGCCAACAATTTCAGTGAAATCCTCGGTTTTGATTGGCTGAGAAGCACTAGCCTCTGACTGATACTACGGTAACTGTCGGAGAAAGACAGCTTGTCAGTGCTGACAACTTTCATGAAACGGTCCCCTGGTCTCGACCCGGCCTCCCCTTTTCAAAAATCCTAGATCCGCCCCTGCTTTACGTTAGTAAGTTTAAGAGTAAGCACCCGTCCCTTATTGCTTTTAAGTCATCTAATCAAGTGACAAAAAGAAATAGAACGTTTCATTGGAAAACAGAAGAGTAATTAAGTTAGCTTTACATTTTAAGAAGGGGAGATTTGATTTTTAGATGATAGGAAATTTCGATATATACTGTGCTTGCTGCAGTGGTGTTTTTCTTCATTTTTCTTATCAATGTGTTTTATTTTCTGATGATTTTTGTTCTGTTTATGTTCATGCAGTTATTGACATTATCGTGGTGTTTTGCTTCAATAAGCATATAAAATATAAAACAAGAATTAACTCTTTACCTGCCGCATTGGTCGCACACGCAATGCACACACGCCCCATATTTTATTATTGTATAGCAGTTTAAATAGTTACACGATTATTACATGTCTGTATGACGGTTTTCACGATTTTGCACCAATAAGTAATGCAGAAAATATACGGCGAGTAAGTAGCTGGTCGGGCCCACAAAAAGAATTTTATGTCGAATTTAGGCTTTTAAATTGAATTTGAGGAAGCAGCAACTTATGGGAACCAACAATAAGGAGTTATCCTATTTGAACCAATGGTCATCAATCCGAAACATTTAGAAGGTTAATAGCGGTGCCCATATCACGAATAGTCATGATACAATTTTGATCTGTTTTAACGCATTTTTGGAAATGCGTCATCCTACGACACTTTTACATGACATACAGATCATTCATTCATTGGATAGTCTACCCTGAGGTTGAATTGGTTTAAATAAAAGCAGAAATCTGAAAGAAACATAATATTATGAAGGTTTGACGAAAATCCGTCAAAGTATGATCTCTTGAGATATTAATTTTGTAACGTCACGTGCGAGATGTAATCCCATTGAAAATGTGTTGTGTGCTCGCTGTATGATTTCATTAATTGCTCTTTTTCTGTTTTGGTGACGGAATAAATCTTTTTCAGAGGCGTATGTGTGTTAAAACGTGTGTGTAACGATATATCAAATGCGCAGGTAAAATGATGCATATTTATATTCCTTTGCGAAAATGGAAATTGGTACATAGGGAAGCGCATCTCGCACGTCTGTGACGTCACAAAATAAAAACTTAAAAAAAATCGTAACTTTCTTATCCTTTAACGGATTTTCATAAAACCTTCGCTTCTATGTGAATATATAACATACAAATATATTGAAACCAACTCAATTTCAGGGCGGTCTTTCCCTTTAAATAAAATAGCAGATTGACCACCATCAATATATCCCAAGAGTGATTGATGTATTGGAGAAGGAAGGATAACGTGTGTGTGTGTGTGTATGTGTGTGTGTGTGTGTGTGTGTGTGTGTGTGTGTGTGTGTGTGTCTGTGTGTGTGTGCGCGCGCGTATGTGTTTTCTCTGTTTCTTTCCATTCTGCTCTCAGTCTCTCTCTCTCTCTCTGGTAAGCCCCCTCGCAGTTACCCCTCTCTTATTATCTACATGGTATGTGTTTGTCTCGCTCTCTCTCTCTCTCTCTCACTTTCTCAATACATCGCTCTCTCTCTCTCTTTCTCTCTCTCTCTCTCTCTCTCTCTCTCACTTTCTCTCTCTCTCTCTCTCTCTCTCTCTCTCTCTCTCTCTCTCTCTCTCTCTCTCTCTCCTCTCTCCACCCCTCTCTCTTTGCCTCCCCCCCCCCCCCCCTCTGTCAATATTTCTCTCAATCCTCACTCCTGGTGTTATGCTCATTGCAATGTTATTTTAATTCACAAAACTTGGAATGTGCTCAGGTCTTGAGGCAAGGCTAAGTTACAAGGGCTCGCCCAGGCTACTGCAACGATCTGACCATCTGTAGAGTTCAATTTAACCCTGAACAAAATGTTTCTCCAGTCAGTACCAGATGGTGAGTAATAGTTAGAAATACTTTACATTATTTCATATGACAATTTTAAGTAGCATAGTTTTCGGTGCATGTTTTACAATGCAAAGACTTAAGAAAGTTACACCTCCCATTTCGTTCAGTCCCACACCCTAATTTCCATGTAAGTTAAAATAATTTATGCTACCCGTGTAGTAAACGAACAGCAAAAGCCTCTACTAGTTTATTGAGTTTGTGAAATCTTTGCGTACATATATGGAAAAATTAAGTTAATTGGCTCATTGAAGTTGTGATACTCTTGATCTTGTTATCATTCCTCAACTTTGGCTCTTAAAAGTCAACATTGAAGGAATTATTCAACAAAATCAGCAACACAAATTAAAACCTTAATTTGCCGCCCCCCCCCCCCCCCCCACTTTTCAATCATTCCTATGCAGAAATGACAGAGACTCAAGGAACTGAAGTTAAAGTACAAACTCCTGCTCGACTATGAATCATACCCAAGGGCTATGGCAAATTGCTGTTAATGTTACAAATGTTGTTTTTTTGGTCATATGTGGCAGGCTACAGTGAGGCGGTAAGTCATCTGAACTTGATGCCGCAAGACGTGGTTGCAGAGCTTTGTCAGGAGGTGCTTGCATTCATCAGCAACAGGAAAGGCAGTCTGGAAGTTGCCCCGTTTGTACCAGTAAGTTTCATGTCATCCTTTTCAGACCAAATACAGTGTATTTCACTCAGGAAATTCAAACTTCATCTGACGCGTGTACATGTGCTATTGTGTGTGCTTGCGCACAGTGACAGCCATTGAAACCTGTGTTGTAGCTGTGAGTTTCGGTGCATATTCAAGAAGGCTGTTATTTGTGATGATTGGGTCATAAAATGGCCCTAAAATAAGTTCTGATCCTAACCCTATAGAGTTGAAGCTGTCAATTAATCAAAGAAACCATTAAAATGAAGTAAATCGCTGTCCGATGAAATATACCCTTTGACTCTTCTTAGTGTGATGTCATACAAGGACTGGAAGAATGCAGGTACTAGTACCAGCAGTATTTTGCATAATTTCCTCTTAATATTCCACTTCATGTCCAAATATAATGTGATAATTTGTTGTTTCATGTGATAACATTGGGACAAATGCATCACAAATCAACATCCGCAGAAGAACAAAAGAACATTTTGCCTGAAGTTGTATTCTGTAGTGTTGCATTTTATAAGACTTGTTGCATGTTTCTTTGCTTAATTGACAATTGATATGGTTTGTTTGTTTGTTGCATGCTAGAAACTAGAAGCTGCCGGTGTGAAGGCGAGTGTGGAATCGGTACAAGGCGCTGCCAATGCCTTATCTTTCTTGTTCAGGTGAGTCTGAATCTTCTCTTCACTTCACTCTAAGCCAATGATAGTGCTACAGATTTTGTGTTGTTGCACTGGCCCTTTTATGTAATTATAAGGAACTTGCCAGAAAAAAATAAAACACTAGAATACTTAAAAAGAAGTACTGGTAAAATTTTCTGTTATTATGTGCACAAGTGTTTTGGTAGCCTGATTTAGGAGACCATATTTTCAAAATCTGGCTCAATGCCAATTTTCATTGGTCCTTGCTATCAAAAGCACATTTCTAAAACCCTGCTCTCCCCATCTGGATGCCAGGGGTGATTTGTTAGCTCTGCAGACATGGATCAATTTGAAAGTCAGGCATAGCAATCAATGGAAGATGTAAAAGAATAGGCAGCAGATGTGGATCATGGTATTGATTGATTTTAAGGTTTACAGCTGTAGGTAACATTTTTTTTCAGCCTTAAGTGTGGTCAATTGACAAACTCTGTTTGATAGGCCTATTCAACATTGAGGGCTATTATGTACTGTGTGCTTACCTTCTCTTAGTCAGATGTTGATCGATTCATTGTTACATTGATTAATTCATTGATTGCAAGATGGTTGATGGAATGACCAATGTCAATAATTAATTGATGGTTTGACTGTGCATACTTATTTTTCGTTGGTAATAGCTGCCTTACTTTTTTCCCCTCAGGTCAGCAGCGAAAGGCAAAATCTCTGGTGAAGAGCTAGGCAAGGAGCTGACAGCAAGCTTGGCCTGGTCTGACTCCAACATTGCAGCTATTAAGCATCTATGGAATCAACAGGTATAACAGTCTCAGGAGGGGGGATATCATCCCTATAATTCCTATACTCTGGAAATGTGCCCTGAATATTCCTTCCCGGCCTTTTGCATCAAAGAGTTGTGCAATCATACTATCACTGATATACAAATGATATTCCCTTCTTATCAACATTGCATGAGTACATACATGCAGGTGGTAGAGGTTATGGTTGACCAAAATAATAATGTCAGTTGTATTTAAACATACATTTCAAAAATTGACATCCCTTATTTATTGCTCTTCATTAATTTGTAAGGTGTCAAAAGGAAACTAAATACTTTATTGCTAAAGACAAGGGAAAATAGAGGTTTGACATTTAGATGATATTTTAGGAGATTTGGATTCTTCTGTCTTTGCTGCCTTATTCCCATCAAATCATTTCCATAACTTCTTTGCTTCTCTTGTATTTCTTGTGTTCTCGTTGATCTTGAAATTGTAATGTTGTTTTACTTGAATTGTTTTGAGGGTATTATCTCTTCACTGTGTTCATGCCTTCCTACAGGGACGAGCTCTGATGTCCCCAGAGTTGGCTGAAGCTGTGCTGGGCGTGGGCAAGCTCATCGAGATGAGGTGGAAGCTGGGCGTGGCCATGAGCTCCAACAACTGCCGCAATCTCAACTCGCCCTTCGTGGCGGCCAGTCTCAAGGTTGCTGACCCCTCGGGCCAGGTTCAGGAGCGGTCATTTGAGATGACCGTACCTCAGTTTAGGGTAAGAGAGTCATTTGAAGTGCAAATTCGGGTTCTGTGGGGAACTGTCCAAATCTATGCAAATAGGTCCTTTTAAAAGCAGCCAAGATTTTGTGATCGAAAGAGCTATAGCCAGATATCGCTGCCAAGAGATTTTACCCAAAGTTCCTCTAAACTACTGATTTACTTAAAGCAGCCATTTTGCAGTTTTGCAGAGGTCTACCGTGTGTCTTTGGTGTCTCCCAGTGTCTTGTGCTGCTCTTGGCAGCATCTTGGCTGTTGTTGGCTACATGTACTTCTTGAGTATTTGTACTTTCAGCAGCTTATGTAGATTAATTCAAATGCATTTGTCCAATTCAATTCAATTTTGGTTTATTGTTTTCACAAATTCTTAGATAAATATATAATTGAATGAGGCATTTTTAGATGGAAATTCATTATTTAAAACAACCACACTAGGGTCTTGCTCTCTAAGGTATGGGTTGAGTGGTTTATTTCAGGTGTAACTTGTGGTTCAAATGAACATGACATAATGTTCTAAAAACAACTTGTGATTATTGACCTTGAGTGCGAATATATTATATTTGCATGTGAGTTAATATTGTCAATGTTTTCAACTACATGTAGTTTCTCTTAACCTTTTTCATCTTCTTCACAGAATTTCTCCAGGCAGCTGAAAGAAATGTCAGCGATGCTTGAAACAGTATGAGGGCGCTATGTGTGTACATTATATGTGAGGACGTGTGGATGGTTATATGTGAATGTGTATGTGAGTGTGTGTGTGTGTGTGTGTGTGTGTGTGTGCGTGTGGGTATGTGTGTGAGTGTGGATTTATGTCTGAGCACATTCCTGTTTGTATGTAAGATATGTGCATATGTCTCTGTATCACTGAAAGTTTTGATTAAATCCCTGATCACAATATTGATTGTGACGAGGCAACTCCATTTTATAAAAATCCTGAGATTTTTCAAAGGTACATTCAAGAGCTATACACTTGATGTACAATGTATGACATACTGTTAATCAATTTATGTAATTTTCTGTCAATATGTATATCCTCCTAACATTTATATCATGAAGAAACTTGTAAGTGTATTTATCAAATTGCTTTTAATGCCAGCCATGATATATTATTAGACTGACTAAGGTGTCTATATTTGGTGCATAATAACACGTCCAGTTTTATGTTGTTTCTGCTTACTTTTCATGAAGACCATGTGCAGACTATTCCGTTCATACTTCGTATTCAAATGCTCTCTGAAATCAACCTTGTCAGACAACAATATGTTGAAAGAGTCAATTATGCCATGCAATCCATCAGCTGTGAAATGAATCTGAGATCTCCCTGATTTGTTTATATATATGCAACTATTTTGTAAATAAAATGGTCAATAGACAGTAAAATCAGAATTGTCTCTTGTCAGTAGATCTCTTTCTTGTAACAGAAGAAGGATGTGTGTTGTAACTGAATGGCTCAGGAGTGTATTACAGCCCCTTAAGGTATGGTTCCAACAACATGACTCGAGTGAGAGGTTCGCTTGTTTGACTTTGTCCAACAGGTTTTGTGACTGGCAGTGAGATTTACAGATGGTGTTAAAAGTTCTACGCAATACACAATAGTGAAAAGATACATATAATGGGACCCATCATATTAAGGCAGAACCATTCTGCTGTGTTGACAGATCCACTTTTCATGTGATTTCATGCTTTTAGATAACTTTGTGCCATAATGAAGGACCCCAGCTATCTTACCACTGCTTAAGACTGACAGCTGCAAAAAGTGTAATTTCTTCATGGAATGGCCAGGGATGGCATTCTTCAAACAAACTGAAATTTTGATTTGAGTCCTCTGTGAGCATAATTGGGATTGGCCTATTGGCCCCGGTTTTGACTTGAGGCAGTGTTCAGATCACCACCTAGAATACCAACTAATAGCATATTGTGTCGACTTTGAGTTCCTTTTAGCATACCACCCCAGCTCTCCAAGTATTGGTCAGTCCATCCTAGTAGTCGATGGGCCCATACCATGGCCAGCATGTGGTTTAATAATGCCCTAAAAATAAATTGAATTTAATAAAAGAAAAATTTGAAAAAAAACAACAAACAATTGATACAAAATGAAGAAAAATTAGACATAATATTTTAAAGGAAGTTGTGATTTTTTTTAAATGATGCTAGCACTGATTCCTGATCATTTATCTTTCTGGGCAACTCCATTGGTCAAAAGAAATGATGATCTGTTTGGAATTGTGTACCATGCATGACCAGGACAATACCCACAGCATCATTTGTCCACATTCAAATTAGAGAGCAAACTTATAGGTTTTAAAACTATTTTTAAAAACACAAATCACATCTTTATGTTTGTTTTTTTCTCCAATATTTCTGCTTTTATTGAAGCTTATTTACTATAGGGTTTTAATTCCTGTATAAGGACATTGATGTTGGTATTCTAGAATTAATTCCACAGGTGCCACACAGCAGTTAACTTGAGAATGCAACAAGCATTTTATTGTCAATACTTCCCGCACATAATACATAACAATATAGCATGACTGTACATGATAAATATTCTATGTACATGTTACTGTGTGAAATATGCAGGAAAAAAAATTGTCATAAATATTCTAATATCAATAGTTCCTCTTTTATCCCAATTATTTGTGCTTTATCTAAAAAGTAATACACCCAACTATATGTACATGACTAAATGAAAACCTAATTTTTGTTACATAGAATACTCCAATTTGTGAAAAAGCTCAAATTTTTATCACTTAAACTTCAATGCTATATCCTCTAAAAAGTGTCATATTTGATGTAATATTATATGGATGCAATATCAGCAATGAATTAGAAACAATCAGTGTAAGCACATATTCAACTATGCATACCTTAACTTCAAGCAAATCCTTGAGCAAATCTCAAAACATTACTGAAAATGCTGACTTAATTTTTGTAAAGTAATTTAGAAACACATAAGTACTTGGATAATCAAGTTTATTAAATGAAAAAAATTCCATGAATGAAATATGAATACAGTGGACCATGCACAAATATCTTCAAAGAAAGACAGGAATCCTAGAAATTTATACTCGCAGTGCAACTTGTAATTCAAATACAATCCACTCCTGTTATAATGTGCACAGATAAAACAAGATTCAATATAACAATTCTCCTAGTCCCAATTTAACACAATACATGTGAAAATTGATTGATTTAAGAACATTTCTTATAACAAGATACTCGGCTAGGTTCCGGCACCTCGTTTAAACAGGAGTGGATTGTACTGAAATATTGAAGCAAGATCAAGATGCACACATGTGAGCTTTGTGCTTTGATTCCCCATTCATTGTACTTTCCCTAAAAAAATATAGGAAGTAAAATCATACTATTCCCTAACAGCAGCAGTTTACAAAGATAGACTTAAGCTGTCTGTAATGAAATAAAAGACTTTCATTGGAACATAAAATATATCAACTTCACACAACTCCTGATTTATGATACACTTTCTAATCTTATCATTCATTAATTATTAACTGAGTTTTGCATGAGACAAATTTTTGAAACAGAATGCTACTATCTACACTGCTGTTATTCCCACATCAGAAAAAATCAGGATATAACTTGTTTTGCACTAAAACTCTTAAAAATATTTGCATAAGCCAGTTTACTTTGAACTTATGGGATATTGATAATTTCAACAACTTCTATCATTAACCTCACTCTCCATATCATGTGATTTGATCACATACTTGATTGTAAAAAAGCCCCAAATGGACTTTAAATATTACCACATTTTCAATGGCACTTTTCAATAAGTTGAGGAAATGTACAATGTCCAGACTACTACATTATTACTTATTTTATTATTACATATAGATCTCCTTTTCAGAAGACAATATACTGTAACATTGATGAGATGTGTTGAAAAGATTAGGACCTAGTACGCTAAGATTACTAACTGTATGTATACCTGTAGCCATTTCCTAGATCACTGAACATTCATGTTGAAAGAACCGCTGTCTATGCGCTGTGTTGTTGGTAACAGCTACATGAATACCCTGCACAATCCTTGAAGTAACTGCAAGTTACTGGGCCTAGCCGCAGTGTTCATGTATTTCTCAGTACAATCTTCAATTTTTAACATGCCATTGGTGAATGTGCATACCATCTATACACAGAAACCAAGTGAAGCAGCGCACAGTTTGGCTTACAAAGAAAAGCTGAGCAGAGGCCGAGGAGGGAGATGTTTTATTGTTGTTGGTGATACAGGACCTAGCGAGATTGTTTGCACATTTCTCAGTGCAATCTCTAACTCCTGACATGGCATTGGTGAATATGTGCACCACTTTTACACAGAAACCCAGTGGAGCGGCACTCCATCGAAGGAACGCTGAGCAGAGACGGAGGAGGAGGGAGATAATGGTTGCTGATCTTGTCTGGTAAGGTGTGCAGCAGACCTAGCTGGTGTGCTTTAGCTCTTTACGGACACACGCCTTGAATCCCTCCCATCCCTTGGGCTTCTTCAGATGCTCCTGAGACACACAAGAAAGAAAAACAAAAAGACAATGGAAGACTTTCAGTTTTCAGTCTGGGTAAAGAATCCTACTGCTTTTAGGTCATGTATCAAAAATCAGAACGAGCATATGAAGACCATATGAATTAAAGTTATCCAACAAATAATCTTGTCACTACTATTGGCATAAAAAATGTACAAACAATATTACTCATACATATTTGTCAAAGCAAATTAATTGGAACATCTCTTTGATTTGCTTTGACTTGATTTGATCTGTTTCATTTAGCACTCCACCACAACAAGCTTATTATGGTGCTGAGAAGCAAGCATAATTAACATTCTGTCAATTTCATCCCTATCAGCTTGCGTTGCCAGGGTCTGGAAACATTTTACTTTTCATTTAAAAGTATGAAACTACCAAGAGATTGCTGTTGCAGAGCTACCAACATTGAACATTAACTATTGGGAAGATTTGGGAAATTTCATGATAAATCAGGGAGATGTCTTTCAAATACATACAACCTAATGACAATAATCTATCAATAATCAGGGAGATTGGGTGATATGATGGAATCCATTGCAGTAATATTGGACTACTTTCAGGAAGTCTCCTGCAAAAGCAGGGATACTTGGCAGCTCTAATGATGGTTGAAAATACTCTCTTGATGCTACTCTCAGGCAACAGGCCAGACCTCAATGGTATCTTACCCTGAAGCCTCTATGGATCCGGTTCTTCATGACGCCAAGAAACTCCTTCTGGCTCAGTTTGCCGTCACCTTGGAGACCAAGAACAAAGAACTAGACAAGTCAGACACGTGCCATCCATGCTCAAATTGTCCAACCCGCTCTCTTTATCTCTCTCGCTCTCTCTTTCTCTCTCCCCTTCACTCCCTCTCTCATCAGTTATATCTCCTACTCTCTCTCCATCTCCCCCATTCTCTCTCCCTCTGTCTCTGTCTTCCTCTCTCTCTCTCTCTCTCTCTCTCTCTCACTTCCTCCCTCTCTAACCCACTCACTCTACTTTTCTCTCTCCTTTTAACCACCTTTCTCTCTCTCTCTCTCTCTCTCTCTCTGTTCAAGAGCAGCTCCACTCTTCTCGTCACTCCCTTTTTCAAATGTTCATGTGTGTTACATGTGATAGAGTCTATTATTCTTGTGTGCTTCTTCACTTTGGCACTTTCCCCTCTAACCCTTCCATCCAGTGCAAGTCTAGCGTTGTCAGCTGAGATAATTCTTGTCAATTCACTCATCTTATTGTTAGAAGGTTCATCACAGAGTACCAAAGCGTGACGTCACATGAGCATGTTGCCAAGACAACTGGTCCTTTAGTTTGCAGGCCAAGCACGCCGCAATCACTGTTAATGACACTAGCTCATTAGACCACGTCGGTCGAGCGAACATTCTCCCTTGAACAATGATGTTTAGAACCAGACACCTGCATTACAATGAATGTGACGGCAATACTAGGACAGTCTATCCACCTTGTCAACAAGAAGGAAAATACTGCTCACCGTCTTTGTCGAAGATCTGAAAGACGGTGTGGACGATATGCTCATCAAGGTTCTGTCCAGTTGTCACATTGACGGCCCTGCAGAACTCGGCTGAAAGATCAAACAAAAATGAGAACACATAAAACAAGTCAATAGATATCAGACCCACGGCTGAACTTTGGTTACAATAATATGAGATTCATGGAACCAAAAATCATGCATACTACTGTGTCTGCTTTTGCCAACTTTTGATGCAATTCATCTGTACCAGTAAAAAATAAGGATCACTGAGGGCAGATTAGATATATCTGGTAATGAGCCCTCTTAAATAACCACAGAGCCCACGTGATCTGTGAATACATTGTCATAAATACGCTATAATGCACAGCAGGTTTTACGCTGCCTATTTCATGACCAAAGATATCACCTGTGGCTCAAATGACAAGGGTGCACAATTGTTTCATATGTGGGGTCGCAAATAAATCAACACATGAAAATACTGACACATAATGATCAATGCTTTTGTGGCACAAAAATATTCACACATTTTCCCCTGCACATATTTGTGCATCGAGAGAGTAATACACAGTGGTGGATGGATGCTTTCTCCCAGGCTTGTTGTGTGTATATACTCAACGAGTGCAGGAAGAAGTGGGCATGAAGTTGCCTGGGTATTAATCATGAAAAAAATAACTCGCGACAGGAGTCGCCATCCGTGAAAAAATCTGCACCCAAATATATTGGCATATACATTGCGATGTGCCAAGTCATGTTAGAGGCAGGAAAATGCAGGGTACTGGATAAAATACTTTTGGAAAGCAGTTGTTAAGGATGTAATACATATAATGTGCATTATATTAACTATGGGGACGGCATCACAGGTGATTCATTGCAAATGAGCCAATTGGATTGCAGTACTTAGTTGGGAAATGGAAACCATCTCCGAGTGAAAGTAGCGCTAGGACAGCAATCATACCTTGAGTGATTGGCTGATCAGCGAAGGTGTACATCCTGAGCACAATCTCAAAATCATCCAGGTGGTTGATGAACTGAAAGAACTCCGTAAAGCTCTCAAAGGAAATCCCCTGCAGATCAGACACATAGGAAAGCAGCTGGTTAAACATGACTGAATACACTAAGAGAAGATAATTTTTGTTAACTCTGTCAGTACAATCCATTTAGAATCTATGCAAAGTACAACACAATGATTTTTAAACAAAAGCTCACTCTGGTTATAACAAGCATATTTCATAATAGTAAGGCAATTCCCCTGGTCCCAAATACTAACAGTGCATATGCAAATTTAAGCAATTATCTATGCAAATTTATCAGTATACTAATTAAACAAGATTTCTTTATATATGGAGGTGAGGCGATTGTTTTGGTCCTGTGCACCTCATTGTCATGTGAGTGAACTAGATGAGAAAACTCAGAGTAGCACATTACAAAGCAAAGAAAAATCAAAGAAGAACATTAAAAAGATGTTTGAAAAGACTTAGAGAAGCACAAAAAGATGTTTGATAAAAATTAGGGGACATTATAAGACATTTGAGAAAAATCAGACTAATAAACAAAAGAAAGTGAAGAATCTTTGAATGTCTTATCAATGTTACACTGAGAATAGAGCATTGCCAATGTCACTTTGCTGGGTGTATGTACCCTGTGTATGTACTGACCACAACCTTGCATCTTGCTGATGTTTACAAAATAGAAACAATGCTTCACCCGCAGCCCAGACAGACACAGAATAGCTATCAATTCATTAATTTCAAAGGATGTTGCAATGCTTCATCAGCACATCATTATTAAGTTGATTTTTAAGAAAGGCACACCAATTGAAAATGCACAATCATACGTTATCTAAGGCACTATGGAAGAGTGGTGAGAGCCCTTGACTCTTGCAGAGAGATCCTGGGTTGGAGCCACGCCCAATGCATACACCCTTAGACAAGGTGTTATGCTTGTGCTTGTCCCTCTCAACCCAGGTGTAGAAAACATGTTTCTAGCAAGATAAACAACTAGCTTCTAGTGCTGAATATGGCTGCCCGACTAAAGTCAGGGTAATAATCAAGTGCTTTGGATAGTATGAGCTGTTTATTATTATTTTCATCATACCCATTTGTTACTCACATGATCTCATTCATGACTAAAGCCTTTTAAGAGCAATTGTTATTTTGGGGGGCTTTCAAATTGGCTGCACTATTTTCCTTAAATGAGATATTTATCATAAAACAGAAAAACATTGTGATTTCAACTTTTTCAGCATATTGCCAGTTTGAAGATTTAGTGATAATTTCACCTCTATCAGTTAGTAAGAATTTCAAGGGTGATACATAGTGCTGACTGAACAAAAATGGATTCATATTGTGCAGATTTTTTCCTTATTTGATTTTAATGCATTAAATTTAAATAAAAAATTATATCCCCAAACTACATTCTAAATAGATTTAAATTAAGCTGAATGAGCTGTTAACGCTGACTGGATGATTATTCTACTGCAACATGTTATCATTAGTGAGCTGGCTGCTTGCAAACAAAGGTAGCAGTATGGAGGAGCTTGGGTTTTAGCTTTTAACCATCACCTTTTTTTAAATCCTATGTCTTTCACTTATCAAATGTAGATAGATATATCAATGGATATGTACAGTTGGGTAGATGGAGAGAGAGAGAGAGAGAGAGAGAGAGAGAGAGAGAGAGAGAGAGAGAGAAGAGAGAGAGAGAGAGAGAGAGAGAGAGAAAGAGAGCGAGAGAAAGAGAGAGATAGAGCGAGGGAGAGAGAGAGAGATAGAGCGAGAGAGAGAGAGAAAGAGAGAAAGAGAGAGAGAGAGAGATAGCAAGAGAAAGAGAGAGATAGAGCGAGAGAGAGAGAGAGAGAGAGATAGCAAGAGAAAGAGAGAGATAGAGCGAGAGAGAGAGAGAGAGAGAGAGAGAGAGAGAGAGAGAGAGAGATGGAGAGGCAGATATAATGAGAGGTACATAGAGGCATGTAGAGACAGAAAGACAGAAAGAGAGAGACATATGGACAGACAGACAGACAGAGACAGCGAGAGAGAGAGGTTAGAGCAGAAGCACTATGTAAAAGGCAAAACAAAACTTGTTGAATTGTGCAGACGTGATGAATTCAGAGCCATGAAGCAACTGCATGAAACAAAGAGAGAAGAAATGATGTTAACTTTTGAAGAGGTGGGAAGACCTTTCTTTCAGCAATCACTATGACCGTGCCTAAACCCAATTTAGGGTTTAGAAAACAATAATATTTGTCAAAACATTAATTTATAGCTCTTTTGATGTTATTTGCTCTTGCATCTAAATGAGATTTCTTGTTGGCATTAGAGGCTACAGCAAGGCTGATGAAATCGCAAAATTGGTCTCAAACTTTGACCCTCTGATGGTTTAATATCATATACTCACCCTCTGCCCAAACTATGGAAAACAATATCATAAAAAGAAACACTGTAATTGTGTTGATTTGATAATAGTTATTACTGACCAATAAAGAGTACTGCACAACTCATGATGCTTCAAGATAAGAGAGACAAGGTATGAAGAGTTGATTTATAAACTGGGAGTGCCCAACACTCGGCCATCACACCTTCTCTTTTCGCATACGCTTTTGTGGCCCGTACCATAAAGGTTTGCGATCAATCGAAAAATGGCAATGGCCAACCAAAATCATTGTTGCATGCACTTTCTGTTCAAATGACTGACTGGTAACCAATCAGAATTTGTCTTTAAAATTTGCATTTTATGTTACTGGGCCCTGGACTCTCTAGATGTATACAGACTTGAACCAATGAGTTCATGTATTGAAGGCTAAAGCACCAAACCACTAGACAAATATGACCATCATACCTTTTCTTCTAGCACAATGGTAGCGGTGCCAAGCTGGACTATAATCCATATTAACCTCTTGTATGGTAAGCCAAAATGCCCAACCACTAGACAATCATACCTTCTCTTCTGGCATATGTTCCTGCACTCTCTGGATGTACTCCGCCATCTCTGCATCCTCTAGGTGTGTGTAGCGTAGCAGGATACTAGCAAACTAACCAGACTAGAACCTAGGACCTCTTATATGGAAGGCCAAAGCACCCAACCACTAGACCATCCTACCTTCTCTTCTGGCATGCGTTCCTGAACCCTCTGGATGTTCTCAGCCATCTCTGCATCCTCTAGATGTGTGTAGCGTAGCAGGATACTAGCAAACTAACCAGACTATAACCTAGGACCTCTTGTATGGAAGGCCAAAGTGCCCAACCACTAGACTATCATACCTTCTCTTCTGGCATGCGTTCCTGCACTCTCTGGATGTACTCAGCCATCTCTGCATCCGCCATCTCTGCATTCTCTAGGTGTGTGTAGCGTAGCAGGATACTAGCAAACTAACCAGACTATAACCTAGGACCTCTTGTACCGAAGGTCAAAGTGCCCAACCACTAGACAATCATACCTTCTCTTCTGGCATGCGTTCCTGCACTCTCTGGATGTACTCAGCCATCTCTGCATCCGCCATCTCTGCGTCCTCTAGGTGTGTGTAGCGTAGCAGGATACTAGCAAACTAACCAGACTAGAACCTAGGACCTCTTATATGGAAGGCCAAAGTGCCCAACCACTAGACCATCCTACCTTCTCTTCTGGCATGCGTTCTTGCACCCTCTGGATGTACTCAGCCATCTCTGCATCCTCTAGGTGTGTGTAGCGTAGCAGGATACTAGCAAACTAACCAGACTAGAACCTAGGACCTCCTATATGGAAGGCCAAAGTGCCCAACCACTAGACCATCCTACCTTCTCTTCTGGCATGCGTTCTTGCACCCTCTGGATGTACTCAGCCATCTCTGCATCCTCTAGGTGTGTGTAGCGTAGCAGGATACTAGCAAACTAACCAGACTAGAACCTAGGACCTCCTATATGGAAGGCCAAAGTGCCCAACCACTAGACCATCCTACCTTCTCTTCTGGCATGCGTTCTTGCACCCTCTGGATGTACTCAGCCATCTCTGCATCCTCTAGGTGTGTGTAGCGTAGTAGAATACTAGCAAACTCCGCCTCACCGATGCTTGGCATCCCGCGGGAAAACTCATAGAAGTAAGGCAACAAGCGACGTCAAGGAATTTTATAGAAAAGTTTAAGAATCTTCTTAGAATTCTCCTACTTCAATACTCCTTACTTCCATAATGCATTCTAATTTGCATTATAATGCAAATAATGAAAATTTAGGATCTGTTTAGTTAGTTTTTTTGAGATAAGATTGAAAGAATAAAGAATTAAAAAAAATTTTTGCAAAATGTATTGAAATTCATTGCTCTGCATTGGTAAAATCTACAATGAATAGGTCAATTTTACAATGTGCCATTAAATTTTGCCAAGTTTATTTTCCACAAATACTAATACTGGTATAAAAGGGAATTTAAATATTTGGGTCTTGCAAAAGGATATCTCCAGTTCTAACACTTCTGTCTGCAAGTTGTCCATGAACCTGTAGGAAAAGGGTTGAATATTAGGTGAATATATTCACAATACAGACATTAACTGATAAAAGCAAAATACAAGAATTCCTACAATATTGTCAGTCTCTTTTCAATGCTGAAGTGACTTATTACAATCCAGACGAGTATATTTTTATTTAGTATTTTGAAGGAAAAGTATTCACCACAAATATTTACTCTAATTATGTTGCTCAATTACCTTCTTTGTTATATATTGAATTCAGCATTCAAAAAAGGTTAATAAGGAGAAAACATAACAACATTTTGCTACCAACATATACTTTTTTCTTTGTAGGAGCAAAAAAGCTGAATGTATAATGTTGAAGGCATATATACAAGCTGAAGAGCTGAGGAAGGAACTGTCTCTGTACTTATAACTCAAAGAGCATCCTAGATTGGAGTGATCATTCTGTAGGATGTTCACAGGACTACCACTAATAATAGGAACAGGTTTCACACCAGGAATGTCAGTTTAATACCTGCCCAGGGCATGCAAATCACAAAATAAACCTAACAAACACAGAAACTGAAATGCCAGCTAAATAATAAATTGTACTCTTTGTGTAAGGGCTTGACATCAGCCTTTTGAATTCCTATATATATTACTTTTCAGCTCCATTATAGATACATACAACAGCACAGATCACTACAATTTTATATGAAGGACCGCCAGACTGATTTCATAACCATGCCTATGTGCACCATCTCTACTTACGAGGAGAAGGTCTTGTAGTCCAGGGACTCGTTGCCCTTGGGGCCGAAGAAGAACCTCAGGAGAGTCGTCTCATTGATCTTCAGCTGTTGAGGGCAGCAGACAAAGAGAGCAATGAGTTTACCATGGCAACCTATCACTCAGACTTGCTAATCAGTATGCATCACATCATTTACTAATAGTTATAACAATCAACACATATTCTGCAAAATGCTGCTAAATTTTCTTTGGGATTCATGTGCCTCACTATTTACACCATCGACAGGAAGCTGATTATGTTTCAATGAGTATGTTCATTTATTTTTTTTTAAAGGAACAAAACATAATATGTGTAGACAGTCCAATCTATATACTGGAAAATACCACATGGTCAGCTAGTGTTCTAGATTCTACTACCTTCCTTTAAATATCACCTTGAATAAACAACAAAGGAAGTGAAAATAACAATTGATATTATCATATGTACAATACTGGCTAGTTTTTGTTTTTGTTTTTACTCATGCTTGTTCTTACAAGAAACTGTCTGAACACAAGTACTGAAAGCTAATGATGAGTATTTAATACGTAACTATAATATATACATAAATGTCATACGTCCTATGCAAGCCATTTTCATAATGGAGTTATATTTTGTTAACCAGTTTGCAACCGCCTGTGGGTATGATTATTCTACAGCATAGCCTTTGCTTTGGTGTCTATTCTATATCTTGTGCTTTCCAGGTAACTATATCAAATAGCCAGTGTTACATTTCCACATATGCACCATGTTTTTAATTGACATGAAGTACTTACTAATTACACTACCTCAAATATCTAATTAAGTGCACTGTTAGGCATCTAGGTTTGTATTAAGTGCCAGCTGAAATGTGCACATCTAAATTAAGATTAAGCACATTATCTAAATACATTACTATCTTATCAAATAAAAGTGGTGTACATATCACCCTTAGCAACTCTACCCATTCTCAAAGCAAAACAACTGCACTTTCCACCTAGCCCGAACTTCAATCATTTGTAACAAAAAGAAGAACCAATTAAGTTGAAAATTGACAGTAGTATAAATGTTTAGAAATCTTGAAAGTTGTATACAGATAGGATTGATAAAGCAAGATTCGTATGATAAAAGGCCAATAAAATTTGCCAGAAAAAGACCAGAAAATACCTCGGTAGTTTACAGACTGGTATTAAAAATGATGAAATATGACAACAAAATTGTATTTGAATCAAAACAATGTGAAGAATATGAATAAGCAATCACCACTTTGAAACACCACCTAATCAATATTAAACAAGCAGCAAAATGCCAAGATTCCATCAAACACTACTATGTTGACAGCTCTTGCTTGTATTAGACTCGTACTACAAAATTATGTTAACATTTCTTAATGAATCAAAACATGTGCAAGTTTCATCACTGTGATGATATTAGTAGACACGGAGACAGATTCAACTGTGCAGAGCCGATGAGGGAATGGTACAACAGGTGCAGGTTGGAATATTTCTGAGTATGATTGATGATAGCAAAGCTGATAGGACACCCAACCAGATAAATATAATCCCACCAATGTGAACCAAATCATAGAATTAGTTTGTTTTAAACATGGATAAAATGAACACTTTGCCATAGGCTTAATATATATATATATATATACTTTTTAATTGATATAAAATAATATATTTTTTACAAACAATTTATAACAATGTCCAGTTTAAAGAAATATTAAGGAAAAGAGAGGTATTTTCCATGAAATGATATTCCAGCAATTAAAAATAAAGATGTAAAATCGACAATAGGACTGGTACTTTAAACACAATTTTTTTTATTATAGTTGTGTGATAAAATAAGTTGACGGTGCTAACACGCACCAAGACACCAACTCCACTACCGGACAAGCAACACTTGATGACACTTTATGTTCAAGGGAATCTACTGTGATTGGAAGATAAAAAATACATTCAAAAGGGGACTGTGAGCAGTCTTCTTGCCAATGGTCTTAAATTCATGTATTGTCCATTTTATAAACTTGCTGAAAGTTATTTGCCCTCAAATGATCTACATTTGGAGTATTTAGCGATTAAATCACAAATTTCTAAAATGTTTGAGCCGAATATTTTGAGGAATTCTGATTTAATCACTAATTACTCCAAATATCTCTAGATAACTTTCAGCAAGTTTCTAAAATGGACAAGACATGAATTTTAGACCATTGTCAAGAAGACTGCTCACGACCACCTTTTTGACGGCTTTTTGTCCCGCGGTGCAGTCTATTCCCTTTAAACACAAACATGTCAATAATAAGGTGCTGAATAATGCTCAGGATGGAAATGAACCCTATGGTCATATATGTACATATATTGGCTAATCATAACAAGCCAACATGCTGTTTTTATCACCCCATGTATTAAACCTCATATATAGAAGTATTTCACTTGAGTGCAATTGTCCACATAAACTGCCACACAGATTAACTTGTGTGATTACTGCATGTGCCAGAGGCAATTATATTCATTCCTGGAATGTAAAAGATGTAATTTATGATTTCAAGTAAGATGGGGACAGCCATCTGTACTGACAAATTTCCATTATTATACAAAGTAATTAAGTAGGAGTATGAAGGAGAGTGTTTTTTCATTCATGCATTTTATACAATGGAAGTATGACATACATTCATGGGGTCTAGTGACGTTCTCACAAATGCTACACACTTGTAAGTAACTTAATATTTTAAAACCTAAAGATTTCATTTGGAGTAACAGACTGTGCAAACACAATCATAATTATAAAATTGAACTTGAAATTTTAAGACCATGAAAGATCTTATGGTTAGAGTGACAATCACGAGGTGCCAAGGGTCCACGCTTTTAGTTTTGAACCATGAGGACACAATTAACATTAAAGCTTTGACTACTCATAGTTCAGAATGACCTCTCTCCTTTCATGTTACTCTTCGGGGTGAGTTATGCACGGACGTTCATGCTACTGAAAGCACATACCTGGCATGTCAGATCCATCATGGCTATGTACACTTGAGTGCTTCTCTCTTTCAGTTCATTGTTTTAAAATTACAAGCTATTATCAATTTTTAGCACACTGTGAAGTATGCAACATTGTTTTAATTGAAAGTTTTTAAACTATGAATGTTCAAGAACATTGCTTGTGACTGCAGCACCCTGTTGCATAAAACTTCCCATGAATAGTAACTTTATCATCAATGGTAACTACTATGGAAACCTTGCTTGACAGCCAATGAAATTCAAGGCTGCCATAGAAATTGGCATTGGAAGCAAAGTTACCATCAATGGTCAGTTTTATGCAACCGGGCCCAGGTCTTGACCAGATGCCCATGATGGACTTAGCCTAACAGGATTAGAAAAGGTCACTCTGGAAGACCCAGTGGAAAAGTTAGGGATACTCCAAAGTTACCAAAATGACCAGTACTGAGTGAGGGGGGGGGGGCATCCCCTAGAAATCTGTCTGGAAAATTATCAATAAAGGTCCATGATCCATGACATACAATTTTAAATGAAGATCTATCTTTACCTTCGATCAATCTTACTCAAAAGCTAACCATTTAATTGTCTTGCCATGTTAACTGAATCTAAATAGTAAATCTTATGTAATCATTGCACTATTGATGAGGGTTTCGTTACATACTTATAGAATGATCACATAAAAAGTGTGCTGCTATTTTTACATCTTTTTTTCACACATTGCTTTGTGCTGAAATAGCCACATTTCCTAGTGGGTTATCTACCTATGTCTACATGCTCCAAAGGTGCACAATATCATGAGTTAAAATGAATAAACTAGGGTCTGAAGGTGAGACAACAGGAAGACTAAGCCTACAGAAAGGACATGGGGGAAGACAAAAATCCAACACGTATCAGCTAATAAGCCAGAACATAAAATCATCTAGACACAGGGTAGCCAAAGGAAAAGCTTTTGAACATAAAAAAGGTTTTGGGTGGGAATAAAATTTAAGGGAAAAATAAGGGAGAGCCGAGGTAGGGTCAGGGGGAGTAAAATGCAGAAAAAATTAAATACTTGGTCCCATTTAGGCGATTTCATGTATTCCTTCAACGTCACACCACACGGCATAGCAGGGCTTGCGAGCTGGCGTGGGGGAGAGAGATGCAGGAGGGAAGATGCAAACAGCAAAGAAAACACACTCACTGCAAATGATCAGTATTTTCAATTAAGATATAGAGCAAAGAGGCGACTGAATGTAACAAATAGGTTTAGTGCGGGAGCAAGATTGTACGGGTGTTTGTGAGAGGAACTATGAGAAAGGAAGATAGAGAGAGAGACAAAGAGAGAGAGAGAGAGAGAGAGAGAGAGAGAGAGAGAGTGAGAGAGACAGAGAGAGAGAGAGAGAGAGAGAGAGAGAGAGAGGGAGAGAGAGAGGGAGAGAGTGGAAATAAAAAAGAGAGGAGGCAGTGAGGGTGGGGAACGGAGATGAGATTGATAGTGAAAACAAAATTAGACACGAGTAGTGAGGTGGATGAGAAAATAAGAAAAAAGAAGACAATTTTAATGGTATAAAGAAAGGGCAAGAGAGATAATGAGGGAAGGGGAGAGTAAGGGAAAGAGTGGGAGGGAGAAAAGAGGGAGGTAGGGGGAGATGGGGAGAGAAGGAAACAGGGAGATAGGAAGGGAGGGAGAGAGGAAGGTAGGGAGAGAGTTAGGGAAAGAGTGAGAGGGAGCAATAGAGGGAGGGAGGGGAAGAGAGAGTGTGAGAGAGTAAAAGAAAAAGAGGGGAGAGAGGGGAGCAGGTTGAGAAGTGCAGGAAATAACTTATGTGAAGCAATAGATTTGTGCACAGATGAAATGGAAAATTGGTATAAGATTGACAGTAAAATGAAAAAGCTTCATAGAAATATACATAAAGTAAGGCAAGATTATTTCTTTTATTTTTATTATAAACATGGTTAAGGGTTTATATAACCAATATTTTAATATTGTCAGGTTAGACATATGACTTGTTCGATTAAAATTAGATATCAAATGCAGATCAAGATGCTGGCAGGCAGAAATAGCAATCATGCATGTTAATATAGGCAGCTGAACATATAATGTGCAAATGACTCCAACACATTTAGCTGGAATGCAATCTCTTCCATGCAACATTCCCTTAATCTGATCCCTTACATGGAGTTCACAAATAACAGGCAGTCAAATAGTTCAATATGAAGTTGATTGATTCCTTTTTGTATCAATATCTTGGAGATACTTCAATTAGCACAAAACTCAAACTTTTGTCAAATGCCTTTCCATGTTTTATATCAGCTTCATGTGATGATTTCCTCTCATTGTTTATATTTTTGAAAGTATGAGTATTGAACATTTCATTTAAAAGTAATATGGATGAGTTCTATACCATTAGTTTTATCCTTATCTAAGTATTATGAGAATCTGTCTTGAACACTTCAATTGAGTAAAGCAATACAGTAATGTAGCTTTAACAGCAATTAAGTTACAATACTTGAGTATTTTATATCTTGTGATTAATTACATCTACTTACTGGCCAAAAATGAAAAACAAGACTATTATCCCATCCTGAAGAACTGATCTTTGATACAATGCCTCATTTGTGGAGTCGATGGTGTAATCGTCTAATCCATTGTTCAACACTGCGTCTTGTTTTTATTTCACATGGTACTTATTGGATTGGTTAGAACAAGCAGGATATTAGGCATGCATCAATCATTCCTCTTAATAAAGGCATGCTGTAAAAACAAACAGGACCATTCATGCAAAGTGCATGCCGGTTCTCAGCATCACATTAACTGGTGGCAGCGGTGGGACAAGGCAAATAGAATATTCCTATAGACATGTATATAAATACTAATAGCACGTGGGTGCACAACCATAACTAGACAGTGGGAATCTTGGGTATATGGTAGGTAGTATAGGTAGTGATATAGCTCATGCTTGGGTCATGTGAGAGGCCTGATGTATCATTTCTTTCCAGCTACACACCGACATCTGATCACCCCTTTAAACACTTTAGTGCCTGACACGATGTAGCTCTATGCATTTTGTTGTGGATAACTTGTGGACAAATTCATTTTGGGTACATACAGAGCTTGTATGCCTGTTTAAGTTGGGGACTTTGCTGAAAACTATGCTTAAAAAATGAGGGATATGGTACATGTAATAATTTATAATTGTTCACTATTGGCTAGATATGATTTCATGAAATATGATCATATCTTCTTAACCAGACATCTGTGTTGACATGATGGACGTTATTAATATTATAGAGGTGGATGCAGCTTGTTGCAGTACTTGAGAACTAGTATTTAGATATGTGCAATGTACATGCACAGCTTACACTAAGTTCCCATTAGTGACAAAACTGCATCAGATTTCACAATTTTTTGGCAAATTGATATGGATGACAATGTTTAGAAACCAACAATATACACTAAAAGAAGAGTAGGAGTAACTTTTAATGGAGATGTCAGTGTTTTTTGTTTGTTCATTTGTGTGTGTGTGTGTGTTTTGTTTTTTTTTGGAGGGGGGAGGGGGGGCTATGAGGACTTTTTTTGGGTGGTACGGGACAAAATCAATTCAAACTCTGAATCAGCACCTCCTTTAAACAACACAAAAATATGTGTCTTATATTAAGTCTTAGTTAAACAGAGGGACACGATATAAACTCTCTTATACCACAGGAATACTGGGTATCATGAAAAGACACTTGAAAATCATTTATTTTCCACTGTACAGAACATCAAATGGTAAAAAATGAACATGTGAATATTTGAATAATTACAACATCAGCTTCTTTCAAACAGGGCATGACCACATGATACCAAACCTACAGGAACAGTAGTATGCTAAATACCATTGAAGACTAACATTGTTCACAGGATATGGAATGATCACAAATGACCAATTAAAATCAAAATTGAAGATAAACAGAGGGGAAAGTCACCAGCTCCGCATTATCACACACATATCACTAGTCTACATTTTTAATAACTTTTAAACTGATTATAGCCTTTAAACATGTCGATGTTCAGCAAAAGTTGTTGAGTAACTTACAGATTACAAGTTTGGAGCCCCTTAAAAGCTTTCCTGAAGTAGTTCGCTTTAAATGTTTTGTGTTGCGGCACAGAATTGTTACATGTATCAGGATGTTCACTGCTTTTGTATAGTGAAGCAGTAGTGTGGATGATCCCACATAATTGCTTTTCTGTAGGGGAGCAGCAAAGACTCTCTGGTGTTAACTCACCTTTACCCATTCCTTACTGTTAGATTTTCTGGCTTTGTGAACCCTGGTTCATTAAGGATGTCAAAATTTGCCATAGAACTTCAGTAACCAAAGGGGTGTGGCTTAATTGTGTCCTATAAGGAATTTAAAGTTTATTCATAGCAGTTGTCTATTGTCTGAACAGATTGTATGGGGGTCAAGCTACCTAGTATCCCAGTGGAAAAAGGTAGCCCGCATATATGCACCTCAGTACAGAGATACAGGTAATGTATGGTAGAGGTAAAGCACATGGGACGTACAGGACTTATAATCATGGCAGCATATTTCTGCTGTTGTCACACTTTCAACTCTTGTTTGATTTCAATGACTATATATTGTTTGGAGAAGATTCCTTCATCTTACCCTGAAGTCAAATTAGAATGGGCCCCATGGTCACATCAGAATGGTTCTTCCACGATTACAGGGCCCTTCACTTTTTTTTGAAGGTGGCCAGCATGGGCACTTGAGCATGAGATTCAGGTGACCAAATGGATTGCCACAGGTTCCGCTCTTGTTTGATTTCAATGACTATATATGGCTTCGTGAAGATTCCTTCATCTTACCCTGATGTCATATAACAAAGGAACCTGTAGTCACATCGGAATGGTATTTTCTTTTAGGTGGCCAGCATGGCCACTTGAGCATAAGATCCAAGTGGCCAAATGGATTTTCAGGTGGCCCAGACTGTAGAGAAGTTGAGGGATGAGTGATTTTTTTTTAATTGACCCTCAGACCACTGTTGAGGGTGAGCCCTGATGCCTTACAGAGATAGTCTACCCTGAAATTCATTTTTTTTTCAATAAAAGCAGAAACATGACAAACATATAAATGAAGGTTTGATGAAAAACCTTTAAAGGATAAGAAAGCTATGATCTTTTCACGTTTTGATTTTGTGATGTCATGTGCGAGGTGCTCTCCCATATGTAGCGTATAATTTTTTATAAATATCCATTTTCTCAAAAAGGATTTTTCATTTGAAACATCATTAGAAACATTTTTACACACAAAGTTCTATGAAAAACAATTATTCTCTCATCAAAAACTGTAATCATAAAGTACACAACATATGGGAGAGCACCTCGCATGTGACGTCACAAAATTGAAATTTCAAGAGATCCTAACTTTCTTATCCTTTGACGGACTTTCATCAAACCATCACTAATATGTTTCCTTCATAATTCTGCTTTTATTGAAACCAATTTAACTTCAATGCTCCACACAGAAACCTCAGGAGATCTCTCTTCCTTTGACTGCTTGGGTGCCACAATTCTTATGTTCTAACTTGTTCTACTAAGACTTCTGAAAACTTGTTACATACTTAATAACATCGACCAGTTAAGAAGTTACATTTTCTGCAGAATCACCTGGACATAGGAATGCGGTGATGAATGTATGTTCTTAAAATAATCTTCCTTGTTTGCACTATGAAATAAGTAAGAAATGCATTGTGTACACAGCAAAGGTAACCTGTTACTATGGTGACAAACCTTTAAAAGGCTCTGAAATTGTTACAAATAATCTTTGTGAAATAAAAACATCTTGAAGAAAACTTATGAGCATCTATTGTAATAAACTGGTCTATTGATGGTAATGAGAAGCTCATAAAAATTGCATTAAAGAAATATCACAGCTTGCTCAAATACAAGTAAGGTCAGTTGGGGAACTTATGCAAGACATTCAAACTAAATTTTCCATCTTCTATTCCATAACAAAACAGATTAACACATTTCTGATCATTGAAAATGAGTGTTCATCGTGATTACAAATTGTGAAAAAAGAAAGTCACACAGTACGATGACGAGCATGGTCTTATTATGCAAGATGATAACAAAATGATGTAAGATGGCATTAAAGTAGACTGTATATGACTTGATGACTGTAACACAGACCTTCAGTCAATGCTGTGCAAAATATATAACACAATGACAAAGTTAAAAAATGGATTGCTCATTGTAACAACACAAGGTACATCATGGTGGTTATATTGGATTTCCTCATTGTATCCATACTGACTTTGGGCAAGATGGTGGGAAAATTTTCATGCTTATTCTCTGTCATACCCTATATTATGTAAACTCTGAAGCTGTATGGTAAAATAGAAGAGAAAAATAAAAACAAAATGAAACATCAAATATTTTTTTCCCCCAACCATTTTATAACAAAGCCTTTTTTCGCATTCTCTCTTGACAAAGAAATTTCTCTGGGTTATTCAGTCATTCAGGTTTCAGGAACTACACTCAAGGTCATATAATCTATATTACAAATACTTGAAATATTTTCACAAGGTGGCTTAATGCCTGAACGAATTAACCCGTAAATTATCGAAATTGAATTCAGTCCAATTCCATAGATTGATCAATGTGGATACAGGTTACAAGATGAAGATGTTAAGGCGATGTTAAGCTGTGGTGGTAGGGAGTGAAATGAGAGCGAGAAGGAAGACTGGGGTTAAGAATGATCAACACTCCGTGAAGTGACACTACAACAATGGCGGAATCCAAGATATCCGCTCATATCTTGATAACTCACATCCTGGCCCATGCGCGTTCGCTGAATGTTCAAAGCAGGTAATGAAAAACGTTCATACAAGATTTATTTCATCTTTTCAACTGATTATCATATGTTCTAAAAAGCCTTCAAAAATGTGTCCCCATCTAAAAGTTTAAAAAAAAAATCATTTATCAATTCTGACAACTCATTCTTTTCAACTTATTATATATTCCAAAAAGCCTTCAAAATTGTGTTCCCACCTGAAAGTTTTGGAAAATCAATTCTGACACAACATGGAATATAATCACTGGTTAAATAATTTTAAATGAATACATATCACCCAATATATAAATATAGTTATGTTTTCCATTCCATTCAATACCAATCACAAGAACTATACATAATAAATCTTCCCTCAATATATTTGATCCTTTCCTATCATCAGATAATAAAATTACAACGAATATGGAAAAGTAAATAAATGTACATTCCTTCAATTTTCAAGTAAAACATGTCCTTTCCTAAAGCTCCTTCAGCAATGACACACACTATGTTTAGTGTGTGATATACGCTAGGCACAACATAAAACATGTAAACAGAACAGAATGGATAATATCTTTTAAACATTTAATATGAGTACAGAATGACTTACAATAGCATGTTGATCCAGACTCTGTGATGTACGCTGAGAATCGTTTTGTATTCCAGAACAATGGGAAATGGTGGTGAACTTTGCATGGTTTAGCATGCATCATGGTTTAGAAACAATATGAAGAAAAGCACCAGTGGTGTTGGTGAAGACTCTAAACTTAATCCTCTCAGTACCAAATGTGCATGAAATGTGTTAAATCAATGGGCTTATCTTGGCTTGGTACTGAGACAGTTAATGCGTTAAATTACACTTGACGGTTGATGACAAATGAACTATCTGATATGATTTAGCATGAAGCATTATATGTTTTTTTTTTTTTTTAAGTTTTAGTCATCAGTATCCTGAATATGTAGCCTGCTGGTAAAGAGAGCTGCTGATATTTTATGAGGAGATGATTACACACTGACATCAATGGACACATCATAAATATAACTCAACACTGAACCATAAAAGGAGATATATGTGTCACACAAACTTCAAAAATAAATATAGAATGGAGTGAAAACAAAACCAATGATACTGAATAATAGAGATAGATGGAACACTGTGATATGAGTGAAGTAAAACAAGGTATATCTGATATATGAAATGAAAAGGAGGGATAGATGAAAACAATCCATATATATGTATAAACAATTACAAGGGAAAGGATTGATTACAGCCATCTTTGAATGAGAACAAAACACACTAAAACATGACATGTGAATAGCGCCATCTATTGACAATACTCTGTCAGTCCCTTACCATATTTTTTACAGGAATTAATACTCGCTATCTTCAGATGTTTATATTTCCTAGTGGATGTATGATGTAGGTGTTGCCTAATTCTGTTCAGTTGGTCCATTGAAGTACTACTATAAGAGCGTCAGCCACAAGAAACCTTGTGATTTACTTTACAAAAATCTACAAATAGCTTATTCAGCGAACCCAAATAAACCCTTTGTCTATGAAAGACTAAATCATTGCTTGTTCTGGCATAAACATCATCTTCTGAGCACTCAATTCTTTCTTAGCTTGTTCTTTCTAACAAATATTGCAAAATATTCATGTCTGTAAATTAATGTTTACAAATATCTATGTTCAGCTCCTCAATTCTATTACATAAGGTATCAATTCTATTGTGGTGAAAACAATGAATTCCATTATAAATTTTTGTAATTACGATTAGATATATTTCACCATACAGGGCTGCACAAAACTCATATACATGTATCAAAACTGTGATAATGTAACTTACACTAAATAAAGTTTGATACAGAGTATCCATGTTGCTGTACTTATCATGTATTCTAAGAATGCAAGATGGCATTCTTGTTAGGTAATTGTAAAGTCAGTTCACAACTTAAATAATACTGCCAACTTAGTGAACTCATGTCTGTCTAAAGCTAGTACTGTGTTCTATAGCAGAGTGTTAATTGAAAATAAGATATATTATCCTTGATAGGACTTAGGTAAAATAATTAACCTTAATTCATGATGATAATTATAATCAATCTTTGTGCATATTCTATGTGACTGCTGTTATGATACTGCGCATGGATGTGTTTTGTAAATGTAGCTCTTCTTGGTGTGGAAGTCTAGTCCATTTCAAAATATGTCAAAATATAATCATAAAGAAAAGCACAAACACAGAATCAAAGGGGGAAAAATACACAAAGTTCTCTAAAAATACAAATTAACTCAGAATACAAAAATAGTGGCACAGGTGAAGGTTTTACACACACAGCTTGAAGGGGGAAAGGTGCAACTCAAAAGCTGAGTATATTATCAAATGAATAGCAGACACATGTAAAAAATAATAGATAAACAAAGAAGAGTATATCCAAATGTATGGCAATCAAGCAATGTCATGTGTACATCCAAATATTATTCTCTTCCCATAATTTATATTATGAACAAGGGTGGTAGGAATACAAAGAATGTCTTTTCCTGAGCTTGTACAATAACCAAGACTCACAACAATTGTAACTAGCATTGAAACAGCGAATGAGCTGGGAGCATTTAAGCTTGTTGCTAATGGTAGTTACGATCTGATTACTTGTAAGTGCCAATATGCCATAGCCTATATAAAGTAAGTGGGGACCTCGTAGGATATGAAAGCTAATAGTGGTAGAACTCCTCTAAAGCACCAATGCAGCAGTAGGTAGCAAACACTGCATCTATCAGAGTGGGCACGCCACACATTGAAATGTACCTTGTGACTAAAGTAGGGAGGGGTAGGGTAGGGTGGTGGGAACTAAGTTTGATGAGCCCTTTTTTAAGAACTAGTATTTTTAGCTGGGCCTCCTTCGAAGAGTTCCTAAACTTCTGGACCAGAATACCCATCCCTTTATCAATAGTCCGAACCCACACACCTGCCCTTGACATCATAACACATTGCACTACCAAAGACCCATGGAATAAACACTAACTGATAAGCCAACAGAAAATGTACATTTCACAAGAAATCAAATATGATTCTAGAGCACTGGTTTGTTAATGTTAACCCCAAAGTATTCTTTGCTTATCCCTGTGTTAAATTTAATCCACCACCTAAGTTATAACCATGCAGCTACATGTAGATCAGTTCAACATGCAAACACAAGTCATCACAATAAGTTAGAACTTCATTTCAATTCACAACAGGCACTTGGAAAACAAAACTTAGAAAATGCAACACAAAAAACACCATGCTATTAAATGTTATCACTTCCTTAACTATGTGCAAGCAAAAAAACAAATAACAACTGGCAAGCAATGTTAAAACACATCAGAATATGACATATTATCACCAAAACAGAAATAGGATATATTTATTACATCTCTTGAAAAACTCCATCTCAAATGCCATGATTAATAAAAGGTAGGTTTATTTTTCATTATTTTGAACAAATTTAATTTCCTTTTTTAAAATACTCTTGATTTTCACGAATGGTGAATAATAAATATGTTTCATTTCAATGTTCATGACCAGGCATGACATCAATTACCAGAGTTTCAATTAAGCCAGGAAGCTTTATCACCAAAATAACAACAAATGGGCTGTAACTCAACACTTCATGTTCCTCAGGAATTTGAAATAGAGTATTCCACATTTATCATTTCACTTCAGATAAACATAATGGTCACTTTTGGCTGATTATTCACATAAGATCAAGATGAGATTATCAACGAAACTTTTTGTTTTTATTGGTAACAGAACCAAAATATGAAAATTTTCCTTAACAAATCATCACTTTGGTTGGTTCAGTGATCCTTCTTTTCCAGGTTACAAAATATGTTTATTAATTCTATTCAAATCTTACCAAATTGCATCACGTAAGCAATCACTAACCAAAAGCGACCATAATTCTTTGTAACAAGTTCTTATACACCATTTTTAAGCATGTTGCTGTTATGTGCTATAGGGCTTATCAACATTTCAACAATTCAGTTATAAGTTTAATGTGGCTTAGTTAATAACTACACTGATCATACATAAAAACCCACCCCTTCTTATGGCACTGCTAAACACTGTGCCCTGTTAGAAAATACTGGTGATTTCTTGTAAGATTCTTGAGGTGAAAAACTAACAAATGTATGCCCCTGTAAAACAGACGGATATGGGTGTCTTTTAGGCAATGAACAATCAAACAAGGAATGAGAAAGAGCTGACTTCATTAAACAACACCAATACTAAAACCCTAGCCATTAAATGAAATGAAATGAAATAACAGTGCAGATAAAAAAGACTAGGTTAAACCCTGATAGATAAAATACCCCAAATTTCTGATAATGTGATAATAATTGGTTAGAAATATAGAAGAAATAAACACCTATGCTACATTAACATTGCCAATTGGTCTAAATATAGTATATAATTCATTAGCCTTACATACCAGATTAAAACATATTTTATCTTAATTTGAGGAGAAATTAACATTATCCTGTGTTTTCATACCAATTCCAGAATAAATTTTGTCCATCTGTGCCATGAAATCAGGCCAGAACCCATTAAGCGATAGTACTAGAAAAACCCACCACTTTTCCACAGGGATACACATCAGCAATAAGCATAAAAATGGTGTATAAACATACATAAAATCAGTGCACTCTTTAAAGCTAGGCTACTGTACTCATTCTGATGTCTAAGATGCACAAATTCAACGCTTGCAAGTGTTTTTTTCTCTTTATGTCTTCAGAAGCCCAACCAATTTTAAATCACAACAAATCATGAAGTTGCAGTTTGAATTATAGCTTTCAAGCAATCAATTCATTTCAATATTAGCATGAAACCACCATTTTGATGTTATGTTTTGGTATGAGTGTTTGGCAAGGATTGGAGCCATATTTTGATGGATTTAGAGCTATTTTGAGAGTTAATTTTTGAGATACATACAGAGTCTGGATTGATGGCGTATTGGCTGAGCCAACTCACGCTATCCTTCTCCCCGCTTGACTGAGATTTCTTCCGGAATATCTCCTCCATCTGAGCAACAGTAAAGTAAAAAATAAAGAAGTCATCATAGAATGAATATAATACATGTACTATACATAACAATGAAAAAACATTACTGCAGTATCATTACATCCTCTAAATATTGAATCACATGATTTGTTTATATCATTATGCAACACTCTACATGATATATGAGACAATGGTTTTATTCTGAGCCAACTTTTTCCTCAATATAACAATTAATGAATCAATGAATCAATTAATCAACTAAACAGTCAGCCATCCAATATGTCAATAAATAAATACAAAGTAATGACCTAAGTAACACATTTCTAACAATCATTATATTAATCAATCAATTAATCCATCTATTCATCCACCCACCCATCCATCCATGCATGCATCCATCCAGTAATCAATCAATCAGTCACTCACTCACACACTCACTCACTCACTCACTCACTTAATCAATCAATCAACCAACGGATCACCTCACGAGCTGTCTATTACAGACAGTATGACTAAAACAGAAAAGACAAAGACAAACCAGTAAGAATTCTTTGCGGTCGATTCGCTTATTGCCATCCCGATCAAACATCTTGAATGCTATCTCATATCCTGCTTTTGGTTCTGAAGATGAAAAAGAAAAGTGAAATATAGGTTATATTCATATGTGGTCACTCCCAAGTTGATTCTACCACAAATTTCTCTTAGATGTATTTATCTTGTTATTCCAGATTTTGTTTTTTATTCAACTTGTGAACTTCTTTGACCTTACATGTATGTCTCCCACAAGTGATATAATTACTGCTAACATATCAAGCACCTATCATTCATTTCAATGAAATGTTATATGAATTGTGTTTTCAGGAAAGCGCCATGATACACCATTGATCAACATATGGAGCAACAATTCATAAGATCATTTATGAACAAACACTGAGTGATGGAGTACCAATGATTGAAAAATGAGTTGACAAAAATTTAAAAAAATGTATAAAGTGCAATTTCTTCTTCCTTGAATTTAAATGCGTCGCGCATAAATCATCGTCGGTGTCTACCAAGATGTCTGGAAGGAGATGGAGCTTCCTTGATACGATGACATTCCTTGGGATGACGTCAATGCCGTCGCGGTCTTCTCTTCGCATGTTGACGTGAGGACGGTTAATATTTGACACAAACCCTCGCCCACTCCCCTGCCTCCCCGGTGCTAATGACCTTAGTCAACACACCGCATGTATGTGCTCCCGAAGAAGACGGAATGATCAGAGTGTTTGGAGATTTCACAGTTTTGTTACATCCGCATGATTTTAGGACCACATACCGGAAGTGCAAGTCAAGTGAAATCAAGATGGTCTGTAATGTAAACCATTCCTAATAGTCACGAGAACGGGATATATCAGATGATTAAACTGCAATCTAAATCACAATGATGGTGTTACTTTCTAATGCAAAGCCATGATGAAATAACATGAGATGACACTAAACCAAATACTGGAAGCATAAACAGAGAGACTTCTACCCATGGATTGACTTTGGAGTTTATAGTGCTTCATGGCAAACCAAACTAGGCAACAAATTTAAAAATGGATTTGATGGAGGGAATGTTGCTTCCGGATGGCAAAGATTGTTCAACTTATTTACAGTATCTTTAGAAGGAGACGGCTAATTGTTTTAAGAAGTTCCCTGTTTGCTTCCTCCGTCTACTTCTGTATTTCATAGGAAGAAATGATGAACGTGTGGCTGAGATTGGCAAGAGGGAGGGGGTGCCTTTTCCTGAATCTTGACTAATGATGACAGACGGAACTATGATAGATGGTCTGGTAAAATGTGAGGGGTCATGGCGAGCTGTAGCTCACTCCCAATATGACACATTGGTCTCTATGATTACCTTCCTTTGTTTACACAATCGGGATGTTTTTCCAGTGTTGTTTCTCCTTGTTTGTGGGATGCATCTCGCTATGATATTGATAGTGATGACGTGGGTTTGGAGGGCCGCGGAGTTGGTAATTAAACAGAGACGGAAGCTTATTTGGAACCTTTGTTTATGGTACACTCCCACGCACTCAGGGTTCTGCTTGGTGCTTGCATCAAGTGTTTTTGTGAAGCTACAAAGCAAGGAAGTTACTACATGTGGCAATTTCCAAGTTTGGAGGTGCTTATCTCTTTAACTCAAAAGACTTTGTAAGCATCAGGATTGTATGGGATACCTGTTAGTGTTCATGGTGCCATTCTGCTTCAACACTATTAAAACTCTATAGATGAATCTTGTCATAATGCTCTTTGAAATGGTATCCATTGCCAACTTCATATCTACTACAGACTACATACAAATTATTTTTATGACATGAAATGAAATATAATGCTTTATTATGATAATGGAAATCATAACTAAAATTACAAATTAAAAGACATTTTTTTACTCACTTGTCAGGATGCACAAGAGAAACAGGTACTCTGTGTAGGATACAAGGCCTGCAGAATGATTTAAGATGGGGAGAAGAAGAGAAGAAGAGAGAGAGGAAGGAGAGGGAAGAGAAGCAGCATCAACATCAACATGAGAGGGAAGAAGGGGGAAGAGAAGAACAAGAAGCAAAGGATGGGAAAGGATGAAGAGGAGAAAGAGAAAGATAATAAGGAAGAGGATGAAGAGGAGGGGAAGATGAGGAACAACAGCGCAAGAGAACCGACGTGTGAAGAGGTGAAAGAGGAGGATGAAGATGAGGAGGAAGATGAATAGAAGAGTGAAGAATGATGAGTAAGGAGAAGAAAGAACAAAGAGGAAGAACAGGGACAGCAGGGGGAGGGGGAAAAGAAGGAGAGCGAGAATTTGATGACGAACAAGAAAAAAAAGGTAGATAGAAAGGGTGAGAAAAACAGGAGATAAAACAATACTTTATTGCTGATTGAATATATGACACGGTAATTATCTACCTTTCTGACGTAAGGACTTAATTAAACAATGAAACATCCACCTAAACTACTCCACAGGAAGACTAAACCACATTCTTAATGTTTTATGTATGACTAAACAGTGATGTATGTGCCAAGAGGAAACAGCCGTAATTAGGTACAATCATTATTTTCAAAGAATTCTTTTTTTCCGTAGTAACCTCTGAAGCTTCGATGAAACATTCTACCTTTTCAATCAGACACACATGGCGGGTCTTCAAAAGATCAATCATTAGTAACACCTCACACTATTTAACCCACCACAATGATGAAGTCATCACAAAGTTACACCAATCCCAGAGTCTTGATATAAACTGGCCTGTTGCACCTATCCCAAGAAAATATATACACTTAATATCAGTTGAAATGGCAAAATCACGGAACTATGTTTGGTGAAGTTTGGTTTGATATTTCTCATATTATCATGTAAAAGTACAATTCTAACATTTGACCTTGACCTGTGACCTTTAACCTTTGACCTACATGTCCCAAAATGTAATATTTAATATCCCTGCCATATATTATCATTTTATTGAATTTGATGAAATTCGGTCAATAAGTTTTTGAGTTACAGCATAAATCAGATGCGGACAGACACACAGACGGATTGACAGACAATCTGGAAACATAATGCCATTCGCCAACTTCGTTGTGGAGGCATGGAAATACACTGGGCTCAGAACGATGTAGTCCTTGTTAAAGAGAGTATACTGTACTGGGGGGACAAAAAATACAATGCTAGTCAGGTGCATGAAGATGAACTATTCAGAGAATTCCCCCCATTCGGCTTTTGGTTTGCAATCCAGACATCCAGTCCCATTATTCTCATTATTCAGTGACTGCAAAAAGAAAGCCACTTCCTTTCTAACCTCTCCTTTCCCAAACAACTTCCTTCTGTATATGCTTTGTGTCTTATTACTGGTATGAATGTTTGTGAGGCATGTATAGAGTTAAGGACTGGCATTCATGTGTACTGTCACACCATTTGCTGGACATTGAGTTGGAGACAGACGGTAGGTTTGGCAGCTGGTCTAAATGTAGATTTGAGTCAGCAAGAATCTGGCTGCATGGAGAGATGCTTTACATTGTCTGTTTGTCTGAGCTTGCTCCTTTTCTGTGCTAGACTGTCGGACGGACGGTCAGGATAGCCCAGGTCTGGCAACTCTCAGACCTCTCTATTCACAAAGTCCCATTCAGAGATTGTTCTGTAAATCGAGTATTTAACCAGTTTGATGGCAGACAAAATGCTGCTTTTTAAAGGGACAGTCCATCCTAAAGTTAAGTTGGTTTCAATAAAAGCAGAACATGGAAGAAAGATATGAGGGAAGGTTTGACAGAGAATCCGTCTAAGGATAAGAAAGTTATGATCTTTCAAAATTTCAATTTTGTGATGTCATGTGTAAGGTGTACTCCTATATGTTGTGTACTGTATGATTGGTCAACATTCCAATTTTTAAACATAACTTTTGTTAATTTTGTTTATTTCAAACAATTCTCAATATATAAAAGATACAACAAAAAAAGCTTATAGTGCTCTAAAAATTAAACTTATGTATTTGTTCTCAGAAAAAAAAAGAAAACCAACTGTTCAATATTTGTCTGTAATGAATTATGTAATACATCCCTTTCTATATTACCATTTCTTTACATCATGGTGCTAAATCATATAATGTTCATTTTGGATACATTTTTAAATTTTTATGACTCTGTGTTGTATTGAGAAAATGAAGCAGTAAACATCTAAAAGATATAACCCAAGAAAAATGTTGGAATGTAAGAGGAAGAAGGTTGTGTGCCTGGCAGGTAGGTGACCAGGACCAAGTTTCACCAAGCTGCTTGGAAGCTACCAATGACTCTACATACAACAACTAATGACCTGTTCTTTTGCTAAATTAGATTTTGATTCCCATTAGGTACATTTGAAATCTGATCTTTGTAGATTAAAATTTGTTGCTAACAGGCATCTGAATATGGGATTGCTTGAAATTAATTCTATTATGTTTAAACAGGAACAAATCTCATTAGCGCAAGAACAGGTCACCAGTCGTGCATAAAGTTGTTCTTAGCTTAAGAACGGCTTGGTGAAACACCCCATTTCCCAGTCAGAAGTACTTTTTCTGGCACAAATTTGCAACATAGTGACGACCAACTTGTGCTATATGTCCCTATGAATGTTTGCATATGTTTAATTACTCATTGCAGAGATGCCACAATTTAGGTGATGTCACAATACTCTTTGCCTTGCAATCCAATCAGATTGCCTCAGAATATTTGCAGCTAGCAGGCTTTCTTTTTTATTTCTCACCTTTGTTTCTCATGCACGGGGTTAGAATTACCAATGATGAATACCAATTATCAATACATTCTTTTTGCAATGGATATGCTACAAAGTATGCAATTTGAAATGGGATTTGGAAGAATAGCTCATAGCTAGGGGAACGGTTATTAATACTTGCTACATATATCAGGATCACACTTTAATAATGACATTTGGTCATTTCATAGCAATGATTCAATGATTCCAAATTTATTAATAGTAAGCAAATAATCAACGGTGGTGAGGGTGATGGGGCGAACTATCACTTCCGAGGCGATCTGGATGTAGCTATCTTTCCGAAGCGCAGCTGAGGAAAGATAGCGTATACATTCAGATCGCCGAGGAAGTGATAGTTCATCTCATTGCTTGAAACCAAAAGTTGATTATTTGCTTTATATTCCACATCTAAAACCAACTATATATACCAAAAATGACAATTTGACATACAAAAATAATGTTTACTTCTCTACCTAACCCCGAGCTGCTGCCACGGGGAACACACATTAGGATGCGCGTTAATTACGATGCGCATTAGGACGCCCGTTTGGACACGTTAGTAGGAGCTGATAGTCTGAGCACTTTTAACGCACTTTTATTTCGCGCATACTTAAAATATTGATTACGAATTAGGACTGTGAGGAGTGAAGAGATCAGTGAAACCAAAAAGTACTATCACCTTGTGAGTAACAGACTTTTCCTCTCAGGTGATCAGATGGGCAAAACTATGCTTTATCACGTGATCAACTCTTGACATAGCAACATTCTTAGTATGTGGAATATAATAACATATACTAAACAACCATTCTTCTGGACAGAAGAATGAATGCTGCGGTTTGATGCCATATTGACATTTAATCATAACTAAAATAGAAACAGACAATGCTTGTATTGGTCATGCTCACTTAAATTTCCTACGAACATAGTACAGATTCAATTTGCATTTTATCACTGTGATTCACTTTATGAAAATATCTACTACAATGCGAAAGTTAACGATGTAAAACGTGACAGTAATGAGACCCAGAGTGAGGAAGCTCGCAGTGGTGGTCGCGGAACAGGATGTTGCATAATTGCATTAGAGGTAATGAGAATTGTTGCGTGAGAAATCACAAAGCGTCGGAATTTGTTGGTGGAATCAATTAATTTTGCAGGGGGAAAGAGACAAAAAGAAGAGAGAGAGAGGCTGATAAAAGACAGAGGAGGAAAGGTCTGAACCCGGAGACAGGGGAAAAACCCAAGAATGTTGCTCGATCCCGCTCAAGGGATTAACTACGAGACCACAACTGGCAGTCTCGCAGTTGTGGCATGGCAGGTGCATGATGTGAATTGAGGGGTGACCAGGAAGGAACGAACCGTGACTCACGCTCCACTTCCATATACATCAAAGGTACAATAACAAATTAACCAGGTCCTAACAGTGAGATTTTCAGGCATCATAAACCCTGGTTCAGTTAGGATGTCAAAAGTTGCCATGAAACTACAGTAACCAAAGGGGTGTGACTTAATTGCACCCTATAAGGACTTTGAAGTTTATTCAGAGCCTGTTGTTTATTGTCCTAACAGTATCTCAGTGGAGGAAAGCCAGCCCATATAGGTGGGCTCTGTAAAGAACCAGTTAAGACAGTTACTAAAACCCTTTTGCAGTTGAGCACTTTTCAATGTTAGGATCAGAAAATTTCATAGGTACCCAAGGCCACACCATACAGTTTAATCCTGCCCATAATATGTTCATAATATCTCCACCCCCTTTGAGCATAAACCTTAACAGGGGCTCAAGGCATGGCCACTCATTGGTTTTCACATCTATTCACTTGATCCCTTATCATGTCTCGAGTGTAGAGGATGGGTGAGATATACATATAAGACATACAAAGAATTGCTGGTGGCAAAGGATTTAAAGATTAAGGTTACAAGGGGGTGTTTCATCAAGCTGTTCATAAGTTACAAACAACTTTCCAAATGACTGGTGATCCCTTCTTGTGCTAAATCAGATTCTCAATGAGTTAAGTATGGTATCGCATTTAGCACAAGAAGGGATCACCAGTCGTTCGTAAAGTCATTCGTAACTTACGAACAGCTTGGTGAAACACCCCCCAGGACCATACTCATAGCAGTGTAATCTGCCGTGAACGCAGATCCCATTCTCATTTTCCTTTTTTTCTTCTTTTTTTTGGTTGTATATAGGATGCAAATGCGAACAATAGCCCATCAGAGCCTTAGTCAAGGTCCAGAAGGCCAATCAGTGGCTCACTGCAGCTCAAATTAAATAAAAGATCACAATTAAAATATATATCATCTAACAATTAAAAAATTAACAAATTAACAATTACATTTTTGTAAAAAAATTTGAAACTACGTACTATTTACGCGACATTTGAAGGCGTGGAGACCAGTGTGAGAGATGTTGCCAACAACAGGATCAAAGGAAGAGATAAGGTCAAAATGATTTTTGGAAAGTTGTTTCATATCAGCATTTGAAAGTGAATTTTTTTTGCATTTCTATCCACAAAATCCCCCCCCCACATCATGCACAAAAATGCAGATTCTAGCTAAAAAAATTGGAAAATGGTTTATCAAGCATGTTCACCGTCATTTCCCTCTTAGCTCATAGTTCCTGTACACCGTGTCGGCACTAATTACTGCAACATATGTCAGTCACGCACGGCACACTGCCACCCCACTCATTAGCTCCACTCAACATGGAAACAAGAAGAGCAAGGCTCTGTGGTTTACTGGACTGGGAGTAGATTATTAGTTTGACAACTCTGGAGACTTTAGGGCTCCTGCTTAATACCACGCTTAGTAACGAGCCCGTGTCTTGAGTTAGAGGAAAGGGGTCACTTAGGCCCCCTACTTAATCCGTGGTGTTTACCTCACGTTAATTTAATCAAGGCTCAACAAGACTGCGGCTTTAAAACAATGTCCAAACATGTCTAACATCCTTTTGAAGTACTAACTAGCACAGGTAATTTACCCATCAGCTGATGTAGTATATGATCCCTCCAGGGATATCATATTCTCTTGTTTGGATTATTAATACATTCATCACCCATGACAACCAAATTTGTCAGTCCAACCTGTTTTTACCACAGAACCCAAATTTGTTAGTCTAACCTGTGTTTTTTTTAGTAAGCATTACGTCTTCACGAATATGGTGCTCCTACAATACATTTCTACCTTATTGAGTGCCACCATACAACTTTGCACCAGGAAGTTTTCTTGAGAAACTTTTTTATGATTCCTCACAAATTTATATATGATATGAAAATGCTTTTGTCAGTATATGTAATTTATATTGTGTTTACTGTATTTTATCCATGGAAATGTGTAATAAAGTTCAGTTCAAGTAAATTCAATTCAATTTTCTAAACCACTCATAAGGTAAACGTGTCCCATAATGCAGTGCACAGCCATATATTTAAATCTTGTTTGCAGCCATGTCTACAGCCAGTCTAGTGAAGTAGTTCATGAGACAGGAAGTGGACATGACTACAAGACAAATGTGGATGTCACTGAGCGGTGCATCATGGGATGATTTTTCCTTATATGTGGGATGGAGAATTCAATTGAAATGATTATTTAATATTGTGGTTTTATTTACTCAGGGTGGGCTCATCAGTGAGAACACTGCTTTGCATGAAGGCCCTACATTATTACCCCGGTCACTGGATCGAATGATCCAACCAGGTCCTATTTCTCTCCTGGGTATGGAGCAGGTACATGAATTAAGATGTCTTACTAGAAAACATACGTGGCAAGTTGCTGGGTTTGAACCCTGACTCTCCTGATTGAGAGTCAGAGGAACGATCCACTACACCATGCCACTTCCATTTAAAGGGATAGTCCACCCTTAAAACTAAGTTGCTTTCAATGAAAACAGAAACATGAAAGGAACATAGTAGTTAAGGTTTGACAAAAAAATTCATAGGATAAGATCTTTTAAAGTTTTTATTTTGTGACGTCATGAGCAAGGTGCTCTCCAATATATTGTGTATAATTTTTTTTTTGAAAAAAGATCCTTCCTCAAAACAGAAAAAGGGCAATTTATGGAATCATACAGCACACAACATATGGGAGAGCACCTTGCATGTGACGTCACACAATTTAAATTTCAAAAGATCAGAACTTTCTTATCCTTTGATGAATGAATGTAAAACCTTCATTTCTGTGTGTATGTTTTTTTTATATTTCTGCTTTCATTGAAAACAACTTAATTTCAGGATCGAGTATCCCTTTAAAACCACTGAACACCAACCTTTGTCCATGATGGAGCGGAAGAGGTTCTTGGATGCCTTCTTCTTGCTGGGCGTGTTCTTCAGCATGGTCTGCACCTGCGCCTCCGTCAGCTTGAAACGACCGATGCGAGCTGTAGGTGGTGAATGGGGGGGGGGGGGGGGTTGAAGGAAGGAGTGGGATGGAGATTTGGGATAGGAAGAGATATAAAGAGACAGGCAAACAGACAGAGGGAGAGAGAATGAGGGAGTTAGGAAGGAGAGAGAGAGAGGGAGGAGAGAGAGAGAGAGAGAGAGAGAGAGAGAGAGAGAGAGAGAGAGGGGGGGGGGGAGAGAAAGAGAGAGAGAGAGAGAGGGAGAGAGAGGAAAGAATATTATATAATATGCATTTATACAAAACAATATATCATGGTATTCCATAAAAGACAAAAGACATAAAAGATTCCACTCAAAGAAGGGTATGAGTTTTAATTGCACATGATGAATAAACATCAATGTCAAATTCAGATTGATTCTCTAACAAGCTGCACTAGACCCAAAACACACACACACATCTCATAGTAATGCATGAATGAATGAGCTACTACACATTTCATATTATTTGCAAATGCCGCAGAGGTGAAAATACACAACTATCCCCCTGAAAAGAGAAAAAAAAGAAAAAAGGATAAAATTGTAGACTACTTAAGGTCCATGGAATGTGGGTGGATTTATGACGCATCCTAAGATTGGACATGTGTAGAGTTGAATCTTACAGGACAGCCATTCCATCCATCCATCCATCCGCCCACAGCCAGGACTGACCGCGGCATGGACATACACCTCATGAATGAAGTAATTAATTAGGATTGTGGGAAGGCAAGGGACATGGTTTGTGGGCCACTTCCTGTTTGGTGGGTTGGCAAGATGAGCGCCTCCCTCACAGGCATGGAGGCAAACCAGAGGGGACTGGGAATCAGAAGAGGAATTCCAGAATGACCAAGGGCAAAGACAGGTTATGGATATTCATTGATAGTTTCCCCATGTGAAACCTGACTCCTGTACCAATTGTGAAATGATAGGAACATTTTTAGATCACATATAGATATCTAAATTCTCAAAAAGGTAACACATTGAACATGTACATGTCAGACTTTAACAGCTCAAAATAGGCACAACTAAAACATGAATTATTCAGAATAATTTTTCTGAAAGAGAGTTTAGTTTACGATGGCCACTTAAAACACAACAATTTCCATAAGATTTTTATCTTAAAAAATACACCTCATTCTTACTTAAATCAGCCACATTTGTGAGGAGCACATATAAATCTTGACCAAATTGATTATTCATAGAATAATGACATGACTGGTTACTTTGACTACACAAGTATGTAACATTTTTGGCACCTTACAAGATATACAAGGGATCAATCTACTCATCAACCACCTCATTATCCCACACATTCTTTCACCATGATTCTGTATATATGTACCTTATACCAGGTGGCATTATCTATATGGAGAGCTTGTGTACAAATGGACTCATGTCCACTGACTGACTGAAGAGAAAGAACTGTTGTCGTTGTCTATTCATTTGTGGTGGGGTCTCTCCAAAAAAATAAATCTAAGCACATACTACTTTGTTGCTCACCTGTCAAATATGTGTCAAAGTTTCCACTAAAAGAGTAAGCTTCAAGATTGACTTAGGTATTGATACTCATGACTGAATTTTGATGAAGAGTGGATTAAGCACCTTTTGCAAATCACACATCATGATATTAATAGCCAGTGCTGCGCTGCACTGTTGTGCTGACAATGCACATTTAGAACAATTACAGAAGCCCAAATCAAATCTACCCTTCTGATTGGTCACTTCCTCAATATCTAACATACTACGGCAATCTGGGGCAAAGAAATGAATGGCGATGAAAGTTTGATCTCGCAAATTAAAGTGAGAATGAGTGAGCAGCTGGTATGGCTGGTCATACCACATTTCTCAGAGTGATATTCATGAACTCTTAGTCTGCCAAACATGCATTTAATACACGCAATTCCCATATGATAACAGTTCATCTTCTCACAAGAAGTTCATCTTCTTGTTGTTGGTTCACATGAGATTGCTCTGGCATAAAAAAAGTACTAGCAATATCAAAAGTGAGCACATCAATAGACCATTTTCGTTATGTATGCAAATTATATTCATGTCATTCAAAGAATATGTTAGTAATGGTAACCTCAAAGCTTGTCCAAGGTGTGTCCAAATAGCAACAACTAATCGATTCAGAATGCGTTCCATCCATTGAAACAGAATGATGAAATGCAGGTAAACAAGGTGTTACTACGCATCAAGGGGGAAAGTTGTTACGAAAACTGCTTATCTAACTTCATAAATTAAAAGCTGCAAATTTGAGTAAAGATGGAGAGGAGATGCAGATGAAGATAAAGGTGGAAGAAACAAGGAATAAGGGAGCAGAATGTGGAAAAGATGGGAGGACGTTTCTTGACTCTATTCCCTCACTTGCAGTCACTATCAGCAACCATGCAATAGCTCCCTCTTTGGGCAAACTAGGGAAAAGGTATACAGTTCAATAATTGCAATGCAGTATGAATTCCCCATATGTACCATATAGTCTCTGCTATCGCATTAGCCTGACATCTATCTTGACAAGCTTACTATTAAACCATATATAGAATGGATACGATTTAGTGTTATTCAAAACAATGCAAGGGGTGAGAATTTGTTTAAAAATGGTGTTACTCTAAATGTCATATGCCTCATAGTAAAAGCCATCATTCAAACAGGATCAGAACTTTTATTGTTGCCAATGACAATGTTTAAATGATTTCCTGGTGTAAAATATCAGGAAATTAACCTTAATTGGCTACCTATATCATTAAATATCACAATGTATTATGATGCGTGACCCATAGTGGGAGTTAAGGGGCCTCAATCAAAACAGCCCGGTCCCCTTCTCCTGGTATCAAGCTCTGTTAGCAAGAAATGTAACACTCCATATCAAAGAGGAGAGAGAGAGAGAGAGAGAGAGAGAGAAAGAGAGAGAGAGAGAGAGAGAGAGAGAGAGAGAGAGACAGACAGACAGAGAGAGACAGAGAGAGAGAGAATAAGCTAGAGATGAAATGAAAATAAAAACAGAGGAATTGACATACAGATAAGGAGAGACACTTATTGAGAGCAAGAACACATAGAGCAAGAAAACAGATGAACATACATGCATGGATATACAGACAGACAAACATTAGCAGACAGATGGCTAGGGACAGAATTAGACACACACACAGAGAGAAGGACAATGGGGAAAGGAGAGACACAGACAGACAGACAGACAGACAGGCATAAAAACAGACAGGTGAAGACATGCAGACAGACATACATGGGTAGAGGGACAAACACAGAGATACACATAGAAAGAGAAACAGAAAGAGAGACACAGAAAGATAGAGAAAGAGAGAGAAAAAGAATAAAAGAAAGAAAGATAGAGAAACCGTGAAAGACACAGAAGAAGAGAGAAAAGGAAAAGGAAAAAAAGTGAGTGGGAGAATGAAAGAAAAAGGAAAAAGAGAGAAAAAAAAAAGAGAGAAAATGAGACAAAAAGAAAATAAAAGAAAGGAAACAGAGAAAGATAAAATGAGTGAAAGAGCAATGAGTGAAAGAGAGAGAGAGAGAATGACAGAGCTGGAAGAGAGAAAGAGAGCAATGAAAAGGAAGAGAGAACATGAGAGAGCTAGGACGGGAGAGAAAGAGAGAGAGAGAGAGAGAGAGAGAGAGAGAAAGAGAGAGAGAGAGAGAGAGAGCGAGTGAAAAGTGTTTCCGTGTAAGTGGTAGGGATTACTTCCTGGTGATACACTCCTGCTATTAATGTGCATTTCCTTCAGCTAAGTTGTTCTCATTTCTTTTCCCCCAGCCTCCGACTCAAATCCCAGCCTGAAACCTCATAGTGACATCACTGTCTGCCTGAAATCCTCAAATCCAGGTGCGTGTCAGAGTGTGCTTGGCATTCAGGCCGTGACATCACAACACAACAGCTTGGCCTCGTTATGCTCCGCTCACGAGTAAATGTACGGGGGGGGGGGGGGGATAGCACTCTACTTCTCCTCTTAAAAATGCCCAGTTCTTCGGTTCAAGAGTGTTTCTGTGATATTGCCATTTGTATTTAGTTCAACTTGTTATCAAGGTTTCATGCTACTTTGATCCAATCATCAACTTGGATTTTTCCTGAAAAAAGCAACAATTGGCTACTTTGTTCATTTAAAATACTAGATGGCATACACAAATAATATTATATACATTTTTGATAGAGTAGAGTGGAAAAAGTCTTCTGTCTAAATTTGAGTATGGTTTGATCTCCTAAACTTCTGATATATTACATGGTAGATGAGTGACAAACAAAAACACGGATTTTCATGGTGAAAAGGGGATGCTTCTATTTGAGTTGAGCCTACATCAGTTTATCTACTGAAGATATCAACTGATTCTATCACTTCTGACCAATGGAGTAGGCCATGGAGTTCAACGTTGAGGATTAATTGTTAATACTTTACAACTTCCTATTATAACTAATATATATATTTTTTCTTTCAAACTGTTCCTGCAATCATAGATGCAAACTGTTTATTGTTAGATCTATTGATGGGATACCAAAGCACTTTCGTTCTGTTTTCATTATATAGCAATAAATGACATGTTTATAACTGTAAATGTATTTCTCATAAAGTTATATCATGTGTAAGAATTTGATATTACAAATGTCTCAATTATGAATTGAGCTATTTTATGTTTAATTGTTATCGTAATTTTTTTAAGTATACCGTAACAATGTATGCTTTCTAGTACATATCGTACAGTAATTATTTTTTATTTGTAAAAATCACTATCAGTCAAAAGAAAAGAGGCAGAACACACAGCAGGCTTCTATTGAATGCTGGACTAACATACAGAGGACCAAGTTTAGAAAGGTTAACACACAGTACAAGGTGAACATTTGATACAGGAAGTGTTTTAAAATTAACAAGCATGATATCTGCACGTGAGCCAAGACAGGATGGGGGGGGGGGGGGGGGGGAATGCAGGGAAAGAGGGAGAGGGGGAGGAAGGAGGAAGGGGGAGAGGGGGAGAGATAGAGGGACAGATGAAACACTGGGAGAGATAGGAACAGATGTGGTCATGGGCAAATATAATATATGGAGAGGGGGGGGGGGAGGGAGGAACAGATGAAACATGGGGGGAAAGGGAGAGAGAGGGAGATAAAGAGAGGGAGAGATGAGAACAAATAGAGAGGGAGAGAGAGAGGTGGAGAGATGAAACATGGGGAAAGAGTAAGAGGTGGAGAGATAGAGAGATAGAGGGATAAACTGACTATGGGAAGAAAATGGAGAGAGGGAGGGCGAGATGAAACACAGGGAAAGAGAAAGAGGGGAGAGATAGAGAGACAGGGTGAGAGGTATAGCACAGGGAAAGGAGAGAAGGAGAGATGAAACATGGGGAGCGAGGGAGAGAGGTAGAGAGAGAGACAGATGAACCATGAGGAGTATTGGAGTAAGAGAGAAAGGGAGTGAGGGAGAGAGGGAGAGAGAGAGAGAGAGAGAGAAAGAGATAGAGAGAGTGGAGATTGGAAAGGTAGAGAGTGGGTGACAGGAATCAGAGAGAGTAAGAGGGACGAGAGGGAGAGAGAAACAAACAAACAAAGAAGGAGAAGAAAGAGAGAAGAGATGAACTGATATTGGGCAATATAAAAAGTGTCAATGTACTGTGTTCGTTTGATGCCAGCCCAGGTACCGCTATTCCTAGTACTCAGGAAACAGCTGATCATGAAACATCCACGCCTTAACCCTATAATCATCAAGACCTAAATAATGACAAATTCATCTTCCATGAATAGAGACCAAGTTAATCCTTGAATAAATCATCCTTTAAAACCAACAGAGACAGGACAAAGGTAAGGGATATTAGTGGTAAGCCCGCAAGCTTTTTTTCTGATTCTACCTTGATTTCATAGAACTCACATGTACCCACTTGTCATGTGAAGAAGTCACCTTAACATGATTTATGGATGGTACAGTGACAATTTTAAGTCATGCTATCTCCCAATTATAAAAAAAAAATGATTTAAAAATGTAACAAAAAATTATAGCATTACAATCCTAACCTGTAAATTTTGTGATCAGATATGGTAAAATGAAAGAAATCATTATTAACTCCAAATTAATTTGCATTTGAAAGAGAAACTTAGCCTGAGATGCAAACCCCAAAACATTAATTTGGCATGCATTTTTTGAATACCACAATCAAGTTTCAAATATCATGAACAGGGTGTAGATGTTGGGTTGGAGGTAACAAGCCTAAATTCTACATCAATCACGAATGTGTTTGAGTTGCAGATAAATAGTCATGAACATATATTTACAAAAGAGGTATTTAGCTTAGCACTATACGAGTATACTGTAATATCTCTTCATAATTCCTTCGAATGAAATAAAATTTGATCAATTGGAATTATATATCTGACTTAAGTCATTTCTGCTACGAAGAATATTGTGCGTGGAATCTGATACAGATAACATAATCCACACATTTGTTTTATATTGCTGAAATTTGATAATCTTGAAACATCCTTAAATCTTCTTCCCACTTATCTCATTAATTTGAGAAGCAAACTTTCTATCAATAATCACAGATACAATCTCTCACTCACAAAGAATGGGTGACAGCTGTGGTTGAAAACAGTGCATGGGATCACTCTTAATCAATTGAACGTCTGAACATGCCTGTTTGAAACTAAAAAAAAATCCCACAGATAATCATATTACAATCAGTAAGTGTTGAATGGCATAGTTTCATTCACATTTTCTGTACTACAATTTTAACAATTTATTAAACTGCTTAACAGTGTGTATAAGCATTCACTTATGTAAACTGTTGCATTTACATTTTAACAATCATGGAATATATCAATGTCTAAAGCAAATACTTTGACAAACTTTTCACAGCGTTACTGGGTGGGTCTCCACAAATTGCCTGTTGCCCCCAAATGAAAGAAAACCAAACATTTGGGAGCTAACCTGCATAAACAAGATAAAAAATTCTCTAAATTGAAAGAAAGAAAATGGAAGGAAGATAGAAGAAAAAGAAGAGGGGTGGAGGAAGGAAGAGAGCGGGAAGGGGAGTAAAATGGAGGGGAAAGAGAGAGATTGGAAGAGATTTTAAAAGGAATAACGAGCACATTGTTTTATTTCACAAGCAAAATATCTGAATGTTTGCATGTAAGGCTGTGAGTGATGAAGAGGTTCCAAGGCTAAAGAGCTGAAAGATGGAGCAGCTAGTCAAAATCATGGCAGCTCCAATCCCACAGGACACATTGTAAACATGATAAAGTCTGCCTGATGCATGTTGTGGCTTTCATGTCGTCTGAGAATCACTGCTCCCATAAAGTTTTACATTACATGGAAAACCACTTAACATCGTTATTAACTTTCATTCTATCCCTCTTTCCTCTTTTGAGGCAATGGTTGGGTAGTTACCACAGATATTACCAAAATATCAGTAACATTATTTTGTACAATATCATGAGGGCTGATTAGTAAGGTTTTTAGGAAAGTTGACAAACATGACAATTTTTGTTTGATAAGATGATAGCGAAATATTTCATATCAATGTCTGCAAAGAGTGAGTTTTTATTATTTTTTCTATTCGTTTGTCATAATTCCTTGCAAATATTTCCTTGACGTTTCAAAGTCATGTATGGATTTCAAAACAAACATCTGTTGTATAAATCATATATATTGTTATGAAGTATATGATAGATTGATCACGAATGATTCAAATGTTTTCGTAGACAGAATTCTCCACTGTCTTCCACCCAATCCAGACCTTGGGGGGCTCACCACTTTATGCGGAAAATCCGTCTTACATCCATAAATCGTACCCACATTATTCTATTTACACAGTTTTCAAAGAAAGCATACCCATTAAAATTCATCAATTTATTATGTTCCTTGAGGTTAAGAAGACACACACTCACACAAGTCTTGGTAGCGCTATTTATCTTTTAAATAGCTCATCAAAAAAAAAAAGAATTTTTCATATTCGAGTCTTCACAAGGACAATCAAACCACATAGGTTTGCATTCTTAGAATTGCCGGTGTGGTAACAAAGACCCGCATCATTTATGACAATCGCAAACGTCAGATCCAAAGCATCATCACAATAGGTCACTGTATATTTACTCCCAGAGTTTTCAGCATAGTCTAGAAACGTCTTGCCCCAAATTCTTAAGCTGGTGGTGACAGTGCACAATTTAAAGGCAAATCTGTTCCCTTTCCCTCATATTTTCCAGTCTCATCTTCTTAAAGAATTAATACTTCTATCAACCTGCAATGGCGGAAATCGCTCCCCGAAGGTGGGGGGACATGTTTTTCTTCAAGAAGGAGCTTTTTATCCCGCCCAGTCTTTGATAGTGCTCTCAGGGGAGGGGGGTGGGGAGGACCAAAAATTAGATATTAGACATTGAGAGGGTACAGCAGGACCGAAAGTGGTGGGGGGACATTTGATATTTTATGGGGTACATGACCGAAAATAGTGGGGGGAAATTTGATACTGTGTCCCCCCCCCCCCCCCTCTTCGAATTGGTGGGGGGGGGGGGGGGGACAGGACCCCCCCCCCCCCCCATTCCCCCGGGGTTTTCGCCCATGTCAACTTGTGTTCTAGGTAATGATTACCATTATAATTGTATGTATTAATATATTGCATTTTCATGTGGTCTAGACATCATAATGGAATCATTCATAAAAGATATAGCACAGCCTATTCACATTCTAGTGGACAATTTTAAGGATAATTCAACTTTCCCCCGACATACTTTCATCACATCTTTCCCACTTTGTTCTCTATCCTCTATTGCCCCTTCTACTCCATGAAACAGTGCTAGTACATTAAACTAAGTTTCATGTCATCATTCTCGAGACTGAACAGCTTTGTGGAATAACTGAAAAAAGCATTTGAAAATACATTTTCCACATGAGAACAGAGAAAATATACTATCATTAGCATTTGCTCTGTGTATGCTTCAACTAATTGATAATATTTGTGTCTGATATAATAGACACACCTTGCAGTAAAATACATAAATACTGAAAACATGATTTTGAATACAAGTAAGATAGATGGTGAGAGTAACAGAGACATGGAAGTAGAGAGGGAGGGAGAGAGAGGAATGGAGAGAGATAGAGTGGGAGAGAAAGAGAGAAAGGGAAAAGGAGGTATAGAGAGATGAGGAGAGAGAGGAACAGGGAGAATAATGAGAGAGAGATAGAAAAGGGAGGAGAAAGCAGACAAACAGAAAGAAAGAAAGAGAGGGGAAGAAAGAGATATATATAGAGAGTCGGTGGTAGTTGAAGCAGAGAAGAGAAAACGACAGGTAAAGAGAGATTTGCAGAGGAGAACACCAGGAGGAGCCCAAAGCATCAAAGAATCATCATCACCACCGAAAATGTGAAGCAAATAAAGGCGGAGAAAAAAGGATAAACATGTTCCTTTAACGGGGGCGAAAGCCGACAAAGAAGTGCGAGGAATATCTTAGTCTGGTCCTGCCTTCTGCTGAGCTTAGATGGCTCACGCCAACCCATGTTGTTTTATTTGTATAGATTAGGGCCCAGCAAAGCCCAGGACATCATCATCTTCGTTGGCAAGGGCCCAGGTTGTCGCGGCAACTCTCATCACCCGTGGAAAATGATTTGATGGGAGAAAAAGAAGTGAGAAGCGACATCTTGATAGATCTGCGTGCAGGCATATTAGAACACCAGGGAAGTGTTCTCTCTGTCTCTCTCTCTCTCTCTTAACAAGATTTTGGTCTGCCATTGATTTGATTGCTTTTGTTATACCAAAAAGTTTTATAATATTGCTAAGAAAAGGTTTTCATTTTCTTAAGGACAAATTTTAATTAATATCATAAATAATTCTGAAGGAATTTCATATCAAGCTTAGAATAAAATGAGGTAAGATCGTTATACTAAATATGAAAGCTCAGGTACAATCAATTGGTTCTCTTTTTTTTAATGCTTTTTAATCTAATATGAATCATGTGAAAAAAATATCATACACAAGCAATATCATAGCAGCAGAATCATCATTACTATTTTTAACAAATCTCACAATGTCCTTTTTTATCTGTCACTTTCCTGTTTGAATTCCACTCATCCCATTACATTCATTTTCTTATTCATTCTCTCACTTTTCTATATCTGTCTCTCTCTCCCCCTATCTTTCGCTAGATGTCTTTGACAAATCAGAGAAGAAATCACAATTTGAGCGAATCTCTCACCAGTTCCTCCTCATCCTCTCCTCCATTCTCAAAATTGGGTCATCTTCTGCACCAGTGTGAATTATGGATGGCAGAAGGGTTTTTTTTCTTTCTAAGGCTCAGTGTTTACGCGTTTTTAGCACCAGACCCTAAACATGTTGATCTTGAGGGAGGGGCTCCTTAGCCAGCAGGCACAAAGAGATCCTAGCTGCCCATTGTATGCCAATCAGCATGGAGTGATGGAGGGATGGATGGAGGGATGGAGGGAGGGATGGAGGGATGGAGAGAGGGGTGGAGAGTGGTTGAGAGAGGAGTAGAGAGAGAGAGAGAGAGAGATCCTAGCTGCTCATTGTATGCCAATCAGCATGGAGGGAGAGAGAGATTGATGGAGGGATGGAGGGAGGGATGGAGGGATGGAGAGAGGGGTGGAGGGTGGTTGAGAGAGGGGTAGAGAGAGAGAGAGAGATCCTAGCTGCCCATTGTATGCCAATCAGCATGGAGGGAGAGAGAGATGGATGGAGGGATGGAGGGAGGGATGGAGGGATGGAGAGAGGGGTGGAGAGTGGTTGAGAGAGGAGTAGAGAGAGAGAGAGAGAGAGATCCTAGCTGCCCATTGTATGCCAATCAGCATGGAGCGAGAGAGGGAGGGATGGATGGATGGAGGGATGGAGAGAGGAGTGGAGAGTGGTTGAGAGAGGAGTAGAGAGAGAGAGAGAGAGATCCTAGCTGCCCATTGTATGCCAATCAGCATGGGGGGAGAGAGGGATGAACGGAAAGAAGGGTGGAGAGAGGGAGGTATGGAGAGATGGAGAGAGAGAGAGAGAGAGAGAGAGAGAGAGAGAGAGAGAGAGAGAGAAATGCAGAGGGATGAAGAGATCCTACCTGCCCATTGTATGGCAATCAGCATGGAGGGAGAGAGGGATGGATGGAGGGATGGATGGAGGAGGGAGGGATAGAAATATGGATAGAGATAGGGATAGAGAGGGATAGAAGAATAGAGAGGGAGACAAACGGACAAACATAGAATGAGAAGGAAAGATTGACAGAAAGTGGAGAGGAAATGGTTCCATAATGATAGAGAAATTGGGAATGTAAATAAAGGGACAAAAAGCTGGACAAAAATATATAAAACATTGAGTATCATCAAAAAATTTCCTTTGAAACTTATGATTAATATTTTCTCTTCAAATCAACCATCCCACAACACGATGATAAATAAAGGTGAAGGAGGTGCACAGTAAGGCCACGCCATGTGGGGGAATCCTGTCGGCTGCGATCAATCTCACCTGCAAGCTATACAGACTTAACACCTGTAAAGCCAAGTCTTGGATTTAAACCACAACACAGGGCACTAAACCGCCTCGCCCAGATTTTCTCAAGAACCCTCAAAGACTGCCAGGCAAAGCTCCCGGTTTCAACTCAGTGCCCTACATTATTAGCGGTCTAATTGGAAACACGTGGGATGCTGACTATTCTTGGATCAGAAGATACCTCACAGGTTACAACCATTTACACTTGAAGCAAGAACTTGCTTTGTTGCTAAAAATCCCCATCATGAAATGAAAGTTCCCAGGCAACTACCAAACAAAATCTTTCTATGGATATTTTTTGCACACCAAGATGCAAAAAAACTCAAGTTGGAGATTTTTGTGAATGTTGGGATGAAAGAGAAATCCTTCAAAAAGGGATTTTCATTTAAAAAGTTAAATAAGCCTGTTGATGCAATTTCTGTGAGACAAGCATTCTTCTTTCTTGCAATAAAAGAAAATGATTCACAGCCATTAATAATTGTATAAGTAACTCCTACTAATAACAGCATCTATGAAGCTTTCATCTACAAAACTATGCATCTGAATCTCTGAATATATCTATCTATTTATTTATTCATGGAAGTAAATATCTATCTATATTGCTGTAAATCAATCTATATTGTAGGATTTCCTGTTGCATAATCCCCTCCCCCATATGCACTATCAAATGCATGTTGTTCAACAGACATTTGACACTCAACACATATGAATGATCTAATTCAATGAGACAAAACTTTGCAGTAAAACTGAATTCATTCATCAACGTTTGTCTGTCAAATCCCATCATGTTAGCCTGGGAGGGATACCAAGCTTCTCTGAGTCACCAGCCCAACTTTGCATGACTATAGAGATTAAAACCTGGAACGATCCGAGCATTTTATTTTGGATGATGCAGAATAATCAATTGCTTTGTTGATGCCAAATTTCTTATTTGCTCAGAAAAAAAGGAAAAAGCAAGGGGAAAATTTTTACGAGTTTGTTTACAATCAAGACACTAGATCAATGATAAAATAAGAAAAGAAATCAATTGTTTTGCCACATACCTGCAACAGAAAGAAGTTGGGTTATATTAAATAAGGGATATGGGAATGAGAAATATGAATACTTTATATATGTGCATGTAACTAGAATGAATGCAAGGAAGACCTGAGCTCCATTGTGCCAAAGTGAAATCTAGATCAATTACTCTACACACGCACAGCTGAATACTACAATATATAACACAGTCTGGCACATCTACATGTTACCAAAAGTCCCTATCCGGTGTGGATCGGGTCCAACGACGCTCATGTTTGCCCTAAATTGGAAGATTTTTTCAAATCAAATCACTTAATTCTGACAGTTTTACGACTTTCTGCTCACTTTCCACTTGTATGGTCATTTGTGTATATTCTGTTCTTTTATGATGACTACATTTTTGTTGTTTAAGTAGCCATTTTTCTGTTTATATTTCTTTTGCATTGGGTCAGGCGATTAAGCTTATTTATGTGATCAACGAGCTACTTCCAGAAGACGAGCCTTTCCTTCTTTACTTTATCAAACCTTTTCTCTCTTTGTTTTCTTGACAGAAGACATCTTAAATGTGATGTACTGCAAGTAAGCTTTCCAACAATTCCCCAATAAACAATGCAATGAATAATAACTTTAAACTAATTTCATGTGCGTTGACTCCTTATGAAAGTTGTATTATAAGAATTGTTAACTGGAACAAACAATGACTGTAGTGGGGGGGACCAGGGGTATTTCAAAGAGTTGACAAGAAATGTTCCTGTTAACAGCATTAATGTGAATGAGTCACTGAGCTTGTGAAATTCTCAATGAAATTGTTATTACCATATTCTGCAGGTATTGGACTTCATTAGTATATGACTCACCAACAACAAAATCAATTATTTTTTTCTTCCTTCTCCCTTTCCATCTTTCTATGTTTGCGCCATTTTCTTTCTCTATCTCTCTCTCTCTCTCTCTTTCTCTGTTCTTCTTTTTGTTATTCCCTCTCCATTTCTATCTTTGTGCTTTTCTCTTTCTTGCACTCTTTGTTTCCCTTTCACTTCTTCCTTATCGCTCTCCCTTTCTAGCATTATGCTCTATTCTTTCCTCCACCTTCTCTCTCTGTTCTCCTTCTTGTTCTTCCCTCTCCATTTTCTGTTAAGTGTCTGTTCTTGTCTTTCTATCTCTCCGCCCCCTCTCCCCCTCTCCCTACCTCTTCCCACTCTCTCTTTCTCTCTCTCACTTTCTTTCTCTCTCCCCATCTCTCTCTCTCTCTCTCTCTGTCTCCTTCTCTGCTCTCTCGTTCCCCATCTCCTCCCTCTCCCCTTCTACTCTGATGAGTATATCTTGGTCATAAGCACAGGTAGACACATAAATCCATTTCTTTCCTGTCACAACAAACACTATCTAGGTAAATGTTTACAGTGTCATCTTCAATCATTTCTTTGTCCTCTCTTGTAACATCTCTTCCCCTTTTATCTGATGGCGGTCAATTATTTGTTCTAGGTTTCATCCTTTCCATTGAAGACTAAAATGTGATTCTAGGTAACGAGCCATCATCGTTTTCAGGTAGATTCATATCTGTCTTGGAGTTAGCGCAGGTAATAGTAAACATTTTGTTTGGTTTGATTGATCATACCTTTTACAGCACAATGAGAAATGAAAGGTAATGTTGCTTACATGCTTTTTCCAGGCAAGACTTAGTTTAGTTTCATTCATCATATTTGTAAATTAGCCAAACAAGTTTATCGTGTCATATTCAATCATTATTTTGTCAAGTTTGCAACATGCTACTATCATAGTAGCATGCTTTATGCTTACTGTGCTTTATATTTCTATCAAACAGTTACAAATGATCTTCTGAAAAAAGCCATCATTCCACTTTTGTGTAATTTCAGATCATAATTCAAACTTCCTTTATTCTCGTACTATGAATAACGCAAGTCCAATGCATTGCTTTTGCATCTCATATAACAAAGAACTCAAAAGAAATCACCAATGATATCTAGTGCATAGAAATAAAATTTTACAGGACATGTACGCCCTGCCCTTTTCACTGCGGACGAGTCGTATTCTTTACGCCACAGAAATTCACAACTTTTGGATTAATGAATGCCCTTCTGATTTGTATACGTCTATGAGAGAGAGGCATGACGGTGGGGTGTTGCTACTAAGTGCACGTAGCATAAACACAGAGTCAGGGTTTACACTCAAGGTGGGATCGTCACTACATTACAATCAATTTGACATTTGAATCGCTTTAACTTGGCAAAATATTCTCGACACATTTACAACAAATAATTTATTCACACCAAACTGGCTGAAATGGATACTTTCCACAAATATAACGCCGCCACTTTGAGTGAATAAAAATTATATCTTCAAAATATGCACAGAGTAAACTAAGAGGGAGCACTAGTGTCAACATAAGACGGATTATTGGTATGGAGGGCCATCCATTCTAAGATTTGATACACAGATCTGGCACAGCACAGCTCCTTTATTTTTTTCCATTGTATCTTTTAGCCCTCCATAGGCTATTTTCACAATGTAAAAGAATATATTTTACACTCAAATGAAATACAATAAATTACATTTCTCTCTTTGAGATTCAGCTCCTTTATGTCTTGAGTGCATTTGACATTGGGGATTGATAATGACATAGTTAAAAGGGATTTCTTGGTTGAAGTAATTGCTAACATGCATGTACATTCAATACATAGTATTTGGGGTATAGAGCACAAAGTGATTAATAATAAATATGTGAAAACATATTTTATCCTCAAAAGATGCAGGACAAGCCGTTGTCATACTTGTTAACCATGTAAATGCCAGACCCCAAGCTGCTCAATGGGATTTGTGTGTATTAATTGTGCAAAAAATACACAAATGGCAAAGAAAGAGTTAATCATTACCTCGGTTTGATCTATTTTGTGTTGTTGAAAAAACACCCAGTTCTAGTATTTTTGATTTCCTGAGCTTGCATAATCCTGAAGAGATCTTTGTTTCCTATTTAGTAGACGGCTTTATTAGTAGCAGATGTTGTGAGGTAAAGGGAAATGAAGGATTGTTCATAAGAATATGGATGAGAGATATAGATAGAGTAGGAAACAGAGATTAATGATGAGGGAGGAGTTGTACATATACGAGATGCTTGTTAACTCTCTCAATACCAAGCCATGAACAGCCATTAACGTTTTATGCACCTATGGTACTGGAAGGGTTTAAAGGGAAAGGGAGGAGGAAGGAGCAGGAAGAAAATGGGCAGGATAGAACTACAGTATGTGACTGTGTGTGTGTGTGTGTGTGTGTGTGTGTGTGTGTGTGTGTGTGTGTGTGTGTGTGTGTGTGTGTGTGTGTGTGTGTGTGTGTGTGTTCGTTTGAGACTGTATATGTGTATGAGAGAGGAAGAAAGATAGGCAAATATATAAAGAGAGAGTTGGACAATTAGATAGATAGGTATAGGGGAAGAAAGAAATTAAGATGAAGAGAACAGTAAGGGAGAGAAAGGGACAGACAGTTATATAGCCGGGTAGATAAAGAGAGAGAGAGAGGAGGGGAGAGATACAGAGAGAGAGAGAGAGGGAGGGAGAGAGAGAGAGAGAGAGAGAGAGAGAGAGAGAGAGAGAGAGAGAGAAACAGGCAGACAGAGACAGAGAAAGAGGCAGAGGGAAAGAAAGAGAGAGATAGGAGGCAGGGATAGGATGAGGGCAGAAAGTGAAAGTCCAACTCTACCAAGTTATGAGCATGTGAGCTGTGATCTTTACATGAAATCTCTGATTAGGGGCAGGTGCCAAAAATACACCCCCTTAACACAAATTCCTATTTCCCTGATTGTCTGTGATTATTCGAATCATATGAATGACATACTTTTAGCTGGGGGGACCAACTAACTCAAGAGGATATAAATATCACAGCGACATTTTATGTCATCAGCTACTCAGTGACACACTGTACGATAAGAATAGCATGGATGATATCAGAGCTAAACTTTGTGTGACTTATAATATGCATGAGCGATGTTATAATCCATGAAATTGATCTGATGCATAGAAAATGTCTTGTGAAAAAAGGTCTTGCCAAATGAGCATCCCAGCCAAAATAAGCTAGGAAAGATGACTATGAAGGATGAATAGGCTGAAAGATCCAACCTAACCCTGAAGGACAACATTAACACTCATACTATTACTACTACTACTACTACTACTACTACTACTGCTACTGCTACTGCTACTACTACTACTACTACTACTACTACTACTACTATTACTACTACTACTACTACTACTACTACTACTGCTACTGCTACTGCTACTACTACTACTACTACTACTACTACTATTACTACTACTACTACTACTACTACTACTACTACTACTACTACTACTACTGCTACTTCTACTACTATTACTACTTCTACCACTACTACTACTACTACTACTACTACTACTACTACTACTACTACTACTACTACTACTACTACTACTACTACTACTTCTACCACTACTACTACAAGAAGTCCTGGTAATACTACTACTACTACTACTACTACTACTACTACTACTACTACTACTACTACTACTACTACTACTACTACTACTACTGTTAGAATTAGTACTATGTCTTCTACAACTGCTACGACTTCTACTACTATTATTATTACTACTACTACTACTACTACTACTACTACTACTACTACTACTACTACTACTACTACTACTTCTACTACTACTAATACTACCACTACTACTACTACTACTACTACTACTACTACTACTTCTACTACTATAACTTCTATTTCAACTACTACTACTTCTTCTACTATTCATACTGTTTTTATATGTTTTCTTATCATCATAATTAGTTATATTTGGGCATATTTTTTCCTCTCTTTGCTCAAGTGGAGGAGATATTCCACAAGAAATCTCTGTCAAACAGAGAGAAAGCTAGCATGAATTTGCTAAACCCAAACATCATCACCCCTTGCTCTCCAAGATGATATCGGTCCACTATGCAATGAAGCGTGAGAAACAGGAAGACTAGGCAAAGCTCAGAAAACAGGATGCATAATATCAGGCAATTATAAAATGACCACATACTTACCTAACCACATCACTGTCTTATTTATTCATATCATACATATCTTTATTGAATCTATACCTTTAATTAGATCAATTTTTATATATATATATATATATCATTCATTTATACTTCCATCTGCCCATATCATATTTCTTTTCTTTATTTCTTTATTTCTTGATTTATCACTCCTCATTCTGTCCTAGAAGATTACTGAATTTCTATCATTTTCCTTAGTTATTTCAATTTGTTGTTTGATGTTTCAATTTCTGTTCCTTTCCTCCATTGATAAACTCTGTGACTGCATAATGCATGGAAATATTTTCTATTTGACTATCTGTGTCGGACACAGGGGTCAAACAAGGTGAGGTAAATAGTCACTAGTCACAATTTAAAGGACATGCAAGGTACAAGCACATTCGTGGATGAAACAGCAAAACTCTTAATATCCTTCTGATAATCTTTGACTTCTTTCCTTTAACTCATCATTTCCATAATTGAGCTTTTAAAGAGAGAAGACAGAATACTAATGCCCCAAAATGTTTTTTTTTTTAAATCCTATTCTGGTGAGAAAAATTAAGAAAGATATTTTAAAATTCTCATTGCACAAACAATCATAAATGGTAATGTTTCTGCTTGGTTCTTTCAAAGCAAACCTATACACTAATAGTGTGTCCATTACTTGCTCACATTTATAAATGGTTTATTTTCTTCTTATAATCATTAACCTCTTCCTTCACATCAGCGTTCTTTCATTTATTCAGGGCTCACAATAAGGTGTGCTCCTGGAGCAATAGATGCCCATAGTTTATCCCCTTGGTCCCTTCATAATCTGGGCCCAAATACTTTGTGCACGAGGTGGATGTATGTGTACGATACCAAACATTTCATCAGCTCTCACCACAGAAAACTGTTGCACATTTGATGAGCCACTGACAAGTGTGAATGAAGGGTGGGCTTCCTTTTTCCCCAGAAAAGGGAAGAGGGGAAAAGTGGAAAATGGGGTGAGAAGTTGAAGTAGGAGACAACTTGTTGTGTGGCTAGTGCTGATTAGATCATAGAAAGGGAAGGGGGATCGGTAGAGAGATACGGGTGGGGGTGGACTCCTGTGACATTGATGTGATACATCTAGAAAGGAGGCTGTTCCTTCTAGTGCTCCTATAACTAAAGACATAAGTAAAGAACTAAGACATATAAACATATAAATATATATATGTATAGGCAGGCAGATATAGCAAATGATAGATGGATAAATACATGTATGAAGAAAGATAGATAAAAAGATGGAAAAATAGATAGTTGCATATTAATATTCATAGATAAGGAAATGTGGATATCAAAGAATACAATTCTGATGAATAGCCTTTGCAGTTCTACAACAAACTGAATACCAGGATAACCATATTGTGAAAACATATACAATACTAGCCAAATCATAAACTAAAGATTACCCCATTTTCCAAACATCACACTACTAAATAGCTTAATTTGCTTCTAACCACAGAGGCCGCACACTGAGTGGAACATTGGCACAAACTCATTAAATGCAAATCCTAACTCAAATGGAAGTTTATTGAAAAGATCTGTGGTTACTTCAAAAATAAAACACACAGACTCCTGTACATTAGTACACATGAACTTTAACTGAAGTCACCAACCATTTCCAGGTCAATGTTGACATTTAGCGATGAGCTTCCATGTTTTAAACCCCTAGGGAACAGCTATCATGTATAGATACAAAAGGTTCCCCCCCCCCCACCCTCCAGACACACTTCTCTCCCCCTTCCTATTACCATGGCAACCAACTTGTGAGCAGTGCCCCAGTCAATGATCTCAGCGCTACCTTCTTACACCCGATAGCACCGTCTTCCTGGTAATAAAAACTTGATGACTTTGATCTGATCTGTGAAAATGGGATGTGAAGAAGGGAAGAAGGGGAAGGCTTACAACTTTCTGGCAAAATACAAAAATTTGTTCCATTTAGTCACTTTCGCCCGACACGAACAGTACTCTCATTTTCTATTTTGGATACTGGTACGTTCGCAAAAACCAAAGTTTATAACCTTAAGGACCTGAACAAAGGAATGACACAAATGGGCACAAGCTCAGGAACCTTTTGCTTGAAATACTTATTGGACATTATTTACAGTTGGATTGTGCCTTTTGAAAGAAACCGTCAGTGATGCGATTGGTGCACTTCTTCATATGAGTTTGGAGTTGTTGTTTAAACTTGGACACGTATGTGACAAATACTTCTAGCCATGCTTGGATTTTGAAAGACAATTGCTGGCAAAGTGTATCTCAGCATACATACAGTGTAGTAATACACCATGGCCTTGCTCATGGATTCCATACCACTACAATAAGATCAGAACTTGAAGACTTCAATCGTATAGCTGTAACGTTTCATCATCATCAGGAGAGATAGTTAACCATGTTTCCGCTATCAAGCTACACCAGGAACCCTTGAGACTGGGTCTGATTATGTACCTCATTGCCCTAGATTGATGATCAGTAAAAAGCCAGATATACTCCACGGAACCAACCGACCGAGGAAAGGATATCAGCAAAAATAACACTCTCTCCTGCTGTATGGAATATACCCACACACCTTAAGCACCTCGCTGGATGGAAATCAAAACAGTTGATCTAATTGAGGTGAGTTAATCCCCCTCCGTCTCTCCGTCTAGTCGGCCTTTCCTGCTCACTCCTAGGGGAGTTTGATATCTCCATTCCCTAGTCCCATGCATGACTCCTTCTTAATTCGATTTCACTCATAAAAATTAGCCCTCAATGGAAACCTGTGGCAGTGGCAGCTTTTCGTGTGACATCACGTTTGTGGATGAATGAATGTCAGCCACTATTCCGCTGATTCTCCGGAGAGGTACACATTGACCATAACCTGCGCTGCCCCAGTGTGCTTTCGTGCTCTCTTAATACCCTAATCGGGATCATGGCGCCATCTCCACTGACAATGACTCTGCATTTTCTTGTTGTCACCTCGCCGCCACATTCAATATAAACAATAATTCTATTTATTCCCCCACTGAATACAAGCATTTATTTTTGAGAAAGAGGGAGAAAGAGATACTTGTGGTACTACATTCCTACACAGCAATATTTCAGTGGATTTATCCAAGGATTCATCTGTTCATGCAGACTGCAGGCCGTAATCCCACTGTGACTTTATGCTCTCTCCTAATCCATTCACAACAACGGTGACATCTCCACTTATGAATATGATCACAAATATCCTGTTTGCAACATGTAAAACTTCAGGTTCAAGTTCTCCTACATCTGGCACATGCTGCTTAAGGGCAGGCTTCTCATGCACTTCATTCCAGGGCCCTGTCTTGTAAAGTGTTGCCCTTGATAGGAATCAATTGCAAGTCCACACCCCTTTCTCTAACATAACTATGTCAAGTTGTGATCGGTCACAATTCTGTGTCAGACAGGCCCTAGATTTCCATACTTTCACATTTGATTTCTACACCCATCTTTTCTACAATAACACATAGATATTCATGATATCCAGGGGTTTAGGGTTAGGGTTAAAGGTTGGGATTTTTGTTTAAATGATGGGATTTGGATTAGTGCTAGGGATTAAAGTAAGCACTTACTAGCTCACTCACTCCCATGAAAGCATGCACAGTTGGGATTTGGAGTATTTACGCATGTTTATTGCATGTCTGTAACGCCCGCCAAATCCCTTTCCAATCTATTTGTAGCTGTGATTGTAAACAGTTGCATCTGCCTCAATGCTACACATCTAAAGGGACTTTGAGACTGAAGGAATGATTCCAAGCCAAGATTTGTCTTGATCAAGAATGACACATTGTGGAAGTTCCTCACCAACATGTGATGCGGTCAAAGTGGAAATCCAGAAAAAAAGACGATACAAAGCCAGGGGGTGATGGGAAGGAGAAATCCCCCCCCCCCCACCCCCTTCCCCCTCCTGCACTTTCTTATAATTGTTAGGGTAACAATATTTTGTGCTTGCCCAAAATCATTTTTATGAAGGAAATAACAAAGATCGATGTTCCCATAATCACTTTGGATATCACCAGGGATTAAATAATACAGGAGGGGAAATGCTGTCAAACCTTTATCTTAAAGGAATAGTTTACCCTGATGGCTTATGGCAGAGCACCTTGCACGTGACGTCACAAAATCAAAACTTCAAAAGATCATAACTTTCTTATCCTTTGACAGATTTTCATTAGACCTCCACTTATATATTTCTTTCATGTGTCAGGGTGAACTACTTCAGGGTGAACTATCCCTTTAAAGACCATCCCCAGGATGAATAAATACCATCTTGGCCCCCCTCTCACCGAAACTGTTACACCCCTGGCTGTTCCACTGAAATAAGAGAAAGGGGGAAGTAGGAGGGAAATGGGGGCAGAATTTGCGAGATCAAGAACAAACACAATGCTAACTCCCATAGGGAGTATGGGTCTTCAGCTGATGCATGGTGGATTATGGTTGTCATGGAATGTCAGCTTTTCACACTCACAGCAAGTCATTTTCATGTGTTTAACATTTAATTCTATAGTACTCTCATTATCAGTTTCAATTGGAGATGTCATCTTCAATTCTTCTTATGCACTAAGTGAGAACTATATGGAAAGCACGCTTTACAATATTGCGGCACGCTATTTTTTTGTGTGCATGTGTACTGAGGAGTGTCACTGTGTGGATTTCCAGCTTGCCTCAGCCAGATTTAAGACGTTCTGTAACCACAGAGAGACAAATGGTTATTTTTCTTAATCATACCAAAAGGAGGAGGCAATATTGGAGGTATAAATGCTCCTGAAGAATTGCATGCTATGCTTATGACAGAGTATGGGTGCATTATATTCAAGTGGAAGTGCTACTGTGAAAATATCATGTTTAAGGTATGTCTAGTGAGAATTAGCCCTTAACAGAGAGATACTAAAGACAGAGAGAGAAAGACAGAGAGAGAGAGAGAGAGAGAGAGAGAGAGAGAGAGAGAGAGAGAAGGGGGAGAGATAAGTGGGAGAGGGAAATGGGAGGGTGAAAGGTTGAAAGGTACAGGGCAGAGGGAGGAGGAAAGGGGAGGACAGGGATATTAATAGTGTGTATGTGTGTGTGTGTGTGTGTGTGTGTGTGTGTGTGTGTATGTGCATGTGAGAGATAAGATAGAAGAGAAAGAAGAGAGAAAATGAGAGGAGAGAAATAAAAATGGAAAGACAGCTAGAGGAAGAGAAGTAAATGAGAACAGAGAGAGAAGAGAGTAAAACAAAGAGACAGACAGAGAGAGAGGAAGAGAGGGGGAGAGGTAGAAAGAGAGTGAGAGAGAGAGAGAGAGAGAGAGAGAGAGAGAGAGATAAAAGGGGCGTCTTCATTAGCCCAATATGGGCAAAATAGCGAGCTTGTTCTGATCGGGTTATCTAGCCAGATCACGAAGTAGCTAGCTATTTGCATTTTCATTAGCCAGATCAGGCGAAATAGCTCGCTATTTGGTCGAGAAAATTTCCTAAGAAATCTTGGGCTAGACGGAGCTAGCTCGAGCTCATTCGCGAACTAGCACTAGCTAGCTCGGAGCGTCTTCATTAGCCTGAAAATTTCTCGATCCCGGCATGCATCAGCGCCCACGAGGCATTGTTTACGTAATAGGTTTCTACACGTGCGTGAATGCGAGCTCACAACCGAAGCCCTGCGGCCGTGGCCTATTCCCGTCGCACACTGCTAGTATGTGCGAAACTCGGGATAATTTATGCAAGCCGAGCAAGAGCTTACGTATCCCAAGTTTCGAGCTAATGAAGACGCGATTGCAACTTCAGGCTAGTTCCCCGGCTCGGCAAAATAGCTCGCTATTTCGTCTGATCGGGCTAATGAAGACGCACCTACTGAGTGAGAGGGGGACCATGACCTTGTTAATTACATCTCATGGATGGTCAGGGTTCACCTGATTGGGTCAGCGGGCATCCTGTAGGACACACCCAGGGGACTTGGCTGACCAGTGTCATGGCAAAAGTCGTCCCCGCTCTCAAATCAGTCTGCCTTAGGCTCTAAATTTCAAATATTACACGCTTCAAGACAAATGACTCACAACCTGGGGATAACAATGCCTTACTACTGCATCAAGATCATTTCTTGACCATTGAAACATTTCCAATTCTTGGTTAAAAATTCCCAACTCAGAATAGTGAATCCTAATAGCAGTTAAAGGCCCATACAACTAATGAGCTCTTGTGGTGCAATATCGTTAATAGAGGGCACTGCGTTCAGCGGTTACGGCGCATGTGTCCATACAATGAGTGGTGGGTGCATGTATCTGTGTGACCATTGCAGTGTAGTCATCTGACCGAACCTTTGTGTAGCTTTGGTCAACTTTGTGGCGTTCGATTAGTTATGTTACCAGTCTGATGAGCATGTAATGCGCAAGCGATATCAGGCTGTTTACAAAGCCCAAAAGCCCATACGCACCTCTACTCCCCATCTATACTGACAATTGTGCACTTTTAAAATAAAAAAAATCTATAGAACATCCCACTACATCAAAAAAATTATACATAACAATATGGTGGCATTTGGTGATTTTCAGAATTTTGCTCAAAATAAGTTCAACTGAGAGAGCTAGAAGCAGGGAACATGAAAAAAAAATATTAACTGGGAAGTAGATATCATTGTATGCTTACTTCATCTATGACAAAACGATTTGTGGTAGAAAGCAAAGCCTAGAGGGTAGAAGTTCAAGCAGCCAGGGGTAGGAGCAGGGATCATGGTGGGACAGCCTTTCATGTGCGCTGCTTGCTGGTCTGCAATTAGGCCACATTATGACACCAGGCCGCCAAGCTCTGGCCAGGGATTAGCGGCCATTATCCCCTCGCTCTCACTGACATGGCGCCGAAGCCCCAGGCGCAGGGCCCAGCGTGCGCGGTGTGAATCCCGACACCGACCGTGTAAACGCCGCGGTCCAGGTGCCCGCTCCCCGGGGCGCCCCCCACGGGGGTTTGCTTGCACCTCATTACCGAACCTGTCACGGCTAATTGTGGGCCGATAGACAGGGGCGAGGAGGGTGGGAGGGAGGGTGTGGTCTATCCCCATGGCCACGCTTCTCCAGTGCAACCCCTAGGGCTATCACACTGTCCGCTATCGACTGATAAGACATAACTGCGTGACCATGCTTTCCATGGGCAGTGTGGATGCACCCAAACTTTCTGGAGTTTGGAATGTGGTTATGAGTGTCATTCATGGTATTCGACGTCATCACAACTGACATATAATCAAAACTTGCTCTGACAGACTGGTCTGTTTTTTCAAGTTAGAAAAAAAAATCTTGCTTTTCTTGGAATTGATAGAAATTGCTCCATCGCATGATGACCATGATTCAGATTTCTCTCAATATTTTAGCCCTAAATGTGATGATTATATTAGGTACAAACACTCAAACTGTATTAGGGGTCTTATAATATCAGAGGACTGTAGGATGACTATTATTTCCCTCTTACGATCACAGACGAGTATTTCTTAGTTGACCTTCGTGGTTTCACTACAATTTCACATCACCATCTATATTTACAGCCAGCTATCAGGATTGCCATTCGCCCACATAATATAGAGAAAACATTCAGAATTGGCAACATATATTGATCAAATTGTGGGGTTGGTTTTGATTGCAAACAGCCTGGTTGCAGCTCATATTCATCCAATTTGGATCAATTTGGCCCAGGTTGTGCTAGCTAGAGTTGGCTGGGTGGTCTCGTGTTGTTTGGAGTCTTGCCTAGTAGCTGATTATGGTTGATATGTTTAATCACGAGAGGGGGGAAGTCAGTAGGAAATAAGATCATCACACCAGCATTTCCTAGGTTGCCTGGTATTAGGACCACAACATTAATTAGTAGAGAAAAAAAAGGGAGGAGACGGGGAGGGGGGGGGGGCGGGGCTGAGGAGAGAAAAGGGACAAGGAGGTAGAAAACAAAGGAGAAGAAAAGGGGAGGGAAGAGGGAGAGGGGGGGAAAATGATGGGGGGGGGGGCGGAGAATAGTAAAAATGGGGGAGGGGCAGGAGGAGAAGGGAGAGGGAGGGGGAAATGATCGGGGGGGGGGGGGGCGGGAAATGAGAAGAGAGAAAAGTGACAAGGAAAACACAAGAGAAGGGCAGGGGGATAGGGAGAGGAGGAAGAGAGATGGGAGGAAGAAAGAACTGTAGTACCACCAGGAAAATGAAAGTGAGGGGGGAATAAACTTTACAGAAAATACATATAAGACAGACAGAGAAAAGAGTATGAAACAAATTTACCACATCCATCTTTAGCTTTAAGAATACATGTTAAAATGATTGGAGCAGAAAATAGAGAAAGGAGTTGGCAGAAGGAGAAATCAGCAATAGAAGATGGAAGAGAAGGGAGGGGTGAAATGGCAACCTTTAAAACAAAAAGGTGGGGGGGGAGGAGGGAGATGAAAAAGAAAAAATAGGCAGGAGGAAAGGGTCAGGGTATTGGGGGTGGGGGGGGGGGGGGTGGGCAGCTGCTACAAAACAGAGGCTGATTGGTCAGTTCAACCAGAAAGGTGTGAGCAATATTAGGAACCATTTCCGTTGCATGTGACAGTGTGCCAATATATTCCACAGTGAACTGTTACTGTGATATCAAGGGCACTGCATCTATTTTGCTACACAGAAACTATTATGAAACAATCATGTCAAACTTATACTACAAATCATACACTGCTCAAATTACAAAGCTGATCTTTTTGATTTGAATTCATATGTCAGCTTTTATGGATAGATTTAAAGATGAAGAAACAACATAATGAACAATAAGGAAAGAGAGGAAAGGACATGGGTTATAATAGAATACTATGCTCCAGTTTTTAAGTTATTATCATTAAGTCAAGAAATAGAGGTTTCTAGAGATTTTGATTATGATGTCATAAAATTAAAAAAGGGAAAAACTAATTAAGAATTCAAGGAGAAATGTGCTCCACCATAAAATGTACAATAATATTTCAAACATCAGGAAGATGTAATGATATACATTGACAATTATTTCAGAAATGATTTAATGATTTCTTCACAATGAAGTAAGGCATGAAGACAAACTTTTGAATGTTGAACACAACTGCACATACATCTTTCAGTCTCTCAACGAATGGTGATACATCTAAACAATGAGGTTAAACATGGAGACCTACATGGTAGTGTGCAACAATAAATGTTCAACAAAACTGCACATATGTCTTTTCGTCTCTCAACATATGGTGATATATCTAAACAATGGGGTACAGCTTGAAGTTCTACATGGCAGCGTGCCACACTCAAATGTTGAACACAACTGCACATACATCTTTTTGTCTCTCAATTAACGTCTGGTGATACATCTCTGAGAAGGTGTGCTCTTCACCCAAGCAATCATCAGCCCAAATTGCAGACTGTGGTCAAGCCATTAATCCAACCTCATGCTACAATTGGCTGGGGCACAGCCACATACAAGGTGTGCTAATTGGTGACACATATACATACGCCCATTGCCATGGGTGGGGCTGTGTGGAACAAAATCGGTCTGACTGAAAGATTAGAAATACAGCACTTTGAAATTGAATATGTCATTTGCTAATTTGTAGTGTCTAATATATGTGCTTGCTTCAGAGTGACAAATAATGAACAGTCAGAATAGTACGTGTAAATTGATTTTGACGTTTATGGATCGATGACCAACATGAAAGTGAGTTTATGCGGATGATTAGCCTCCATACATCAAGAGGAGAATAAACATTAATATGTTATGTATTTGACCAACAAGAGAGTGGTTTATGGGTGTGATTTGTCTCCAAATATCAAAGGAATGAACATAATTAACTAATATAATTTTTTAAGTATTTGCTCGATTGCTCAATATCCTCTCTTTGATATCAAGGTTTGATTGTCAATTGAAACTTTTCTGTTCCAAATAAGGTAATTTTTTAATTCCGTTTGATCATCATTTTATTGTCTTTCTGATGATGAAAGAAAATCTGATGAATGCAACCAAACTGTAAACAAGTGAATATGGGAGTTCATTGCTCTGCAAATTCTTGCTTCTAATCTCTATTCATCAGTCCATCACCACCTCAAGATTTCCCTTGCTCTATTTGCATACAAAACATCATCACGGGCAATTACTGTTAAATACAGGAAAGGAAGACCACAACGATCTGTTGAGTACTTTCCTCAGAATCAATCTATTTTTAGTGACCAGTGGGAAGAGGCACACACAGTAATGAGAAAACAGGCATAAACCAAACTTGATAATTAGGTTGAATGAGGTCAGGATGAGGAGTCTAAGACTTGGTGATAAGGATGACATATGTGATTTCCAAGAACCTACATATGCATGGAATGGGACAGGGCATGCCCACCCATTTTAAGAAATGGTGTGAAGGAAACTGTTGGGTAGAGAAGAAACCAAAAACATCCTGAAAGGGGGTGGTTGGTATTGTCTGTTTATTTGTTTATTTTTGTGGTTGAAGTGTGGAGCCACTCTGATCTACTGGCCCCCTTTTTTATTCCCATTATTAAGCCAAATGACTCATAAAAAGAAGAGAAACTGAACACCCCGATCATCACAAGGAGCATCAAAATAAACAAATCTTGGAGACAACGGGGCTAGGAGGAAGACAAAAAGGTGAAACTTCTTTCTCAGAATTTGGTGATATTGCCCCCATAGAGTGACCAGAACATCAGTCATATCGGGGTTCGGTAAATGGGGCTAAAAAACTAACAATTGTTGTAGGGCGAGGGGAAACAAGGAAAGAAGAAAGGGAGAAGGGGGCGTCGGCTTGTAAAGACCAGAGGATGATGCTACTTGTGGTCATCAAAGGGAAGAAGCAACAACAAACAGGAATCAAAACAGAGCCTCCCCCCCCCCACAGTGTTAAAAAATGGTTTGCCCCGCTGAGTTATGGATTGACGTTATAGAAATAGGTTGTAAAAGCAGAGTACTTGTCTTTGACACCTCATGACAATGGTTTATTGCTTTTTGGTCTGGTACGTCTGCAATCTATACTCCAGTTTGGCTAGCAGTAAAAAAAAAAAAAAAAACATTAAACACCTATTAAAATGCTGCAAACTCGACCAAAGCTCCTAGTCCTGAACTCTGTGCACCACTCTAATCCTTATCCTAAACCCTAACCCTGAGCATTGTACATGCAGAATGACCTGGAGTAGACAAAATGTATGTTTCCAAAAACGTGATAAAAGCCTACATTATCTTGTGCTTATTTGATTCTTATGGATGGAAAAAAATAGACCAACATGGTGGTTTGTTTTCAACATTAAAAAAAAATTACATCAAAAAATTCAACACCAAATTCTCTTTTTTTTTTGTCTAGCAAAGACTAATATTCAACAAGCCATGCATACTGCAAAACATTTGCATCTCTTCTCCAATCCAGAATGTAAAGTGAAAAACACAAACAAGCACTACAATAGTGCACTAAGAATGGCTTTTCTAGTTAAAAGCCTTCAAAATTTGGCAGAAATTTAGCTCATTAGCTCATTCAATTATCTAGCAGCCAATGTGTATGAATGGTAGAAGAATATTTAACTTTCACTACTCGGTAGACAATTGTGATGTTTACACAATCTATGACACACAAATGGCACAAATAGAAAGTCAGATCGAGAGAAAGAGAGATAATGAAATACAGAAAGAGAGGAGGAAGAGAGATGGGAGAGAGAGGTAGAGGGAGGGGGGGGAGAGAGAGAGAGAGAGAGAGAGAGAGAGAGAGAGAGAGAGAGAGAGAGGGGGGGGGGGAGAGAGGGGGAGAGAGAGGGAGGGGTAGACAGAGAGAGATAAAGAGAGAGAGAGGAGTGTGAGAAAGAGGGGGGATAGGAAAGAGACAGAGAGAGAGAGAGAAGGAGAGAGGAGAGAGAAAGGGAGAGAGGTGAGAGAGGGGGAAGAGAAAGAGAAAAGGAGAAAGGGAGAGAGACAGAAAGCAAGTAGGGTGTGCCCCTAACTTACTGACGTCACAATCACACATTAATTACCTTACCATGTCATCACCCAAACTCTCTCTACGTCACCCTACGATACATTGACCCTCATCAAACTGATAGCCACAGCGGGTATCTGATAATTGACTGCTCCACTTACAAACACTCCCATTGGCAGAATGCATCAAACACCACGATGTAGAGCAAGTCCTTATCTCCATCGCAGGTCAATATAGCACAACAGAACAAGATGAAAACAAAGGTTTCATTTGCATAGACTTATCGGTTAAAATATATGAGGAGTTACAGTACACGATGGGTTCAAAGCATAGACGGACTCATTAATGGCAGGTTCACATTAATTGTCCTTGTAACAGAATTATACTCAAAAGGGCAAAAGAAATAATGTATGGTAATTGGGCCTTTAATAGCCATTAATTAGTAATGATTACATTTTGGGTGATAACAATCACTGTCCAAAGTCTCATATCCTTTCCTTTCTTACTCAACTAGAGACAGTTAGCTTCTCCGGATACAAAGTAACCTAGCATGTGCCCGTGGAAGAGTGGAAGATTATCCAAAGGTGACAATATCATGAAAATCTTGTATCGGTTCCACTCTTTTATCCATTTGCAAGCTGTGATATCCATTGCATTACAATCCCTAATTCGTCTTTTGGATGTGAAATATGTGATGACTTATTGCTCAAAGATGAAATCACAGAAAAAAAAATCTAGGCACTTGGTAATCAAAAAACTCCAAAATTTACTCTCTTCCATAACGTAACAAATATCATTTCCGTGGACAACTTCACCTTTATTTGACTTTCTGACCTATGAGATACATTTGAGTGTATACAGGTGTTTTCCATCTGACAATATTTGGGTCAAATTTTCACACCTGTAGTACACATGATATCTCACAACATCCCATATCAAGTTCCATTTTTACAACCAATTTTCACCCGTCTCAATTGCACATTTAAAGGCTGCCATGAGTACTAGTATTGTGCTGGATAGAATGTAGCTCGGGTTTGGAAGTATAATGATTTCAGTAGCTTCATTTATAATCACTTAAACTATCAATATCTTTATGTGAACTTGGTTCAGATTGTTTCTTTGCCTTAGGACACTCTGCATACATTTATATCAATCTTCTTCTTTCCCCGTCCTTCTTCTCCATAACATTCTTCTTTGGAATTCCATTCTGCTTTCTTTTCTTTATTTCTCCCTTTCTTTTCTTTATCAGTTACTTTTCCATCCTTCGTTTCCTTTTGCTCCTATCACAATCCTGCAAAAGATACACATTTCTTGACCAATATGCCCCCAAATTGTAAACAAAGTCTTGTTATTACAATGTCCTCTTTAGCATCACCATACCTTGTTCAAGTATCCACAAACACAGTAATGCAGTGGATGCACACATACAGCTATAACCAAGCTGCAATCTGTTGCAAGCTGGAGATACTGATGATGATGATGATGATGATGATGATGATGATGATGATGATGATGATGATGATAATGATTATGATGATGATGAAGATGATGACGATGATGATGATGATGATGATGATGATGATGATGATGATGATGATGATGATGATGGTTGTTGCTTATTGCAATTTCAATGTTAAATTATTTTATTGTGTACTGGCCCCATACAATAAGCTCTGCTTCCTTTGGGGCCTTCCATATGATTCTGTTTGTATATTTTGTCATGTCGTTTTAATGGAAATATACTGAACTGAACTGAGTTTCTGTGGATGGTAATATTTTCCTTAACCAAAGTTACAATGGAATATACTGACTGCCCTCTTCCTGCGCCAGATAAAATGGGATTTGTCTGCATTTTGTTACCAACAATAACTTAACACACAAAGATTCAATGAGTTAATTATCTCATGGAAAGATAGATCCCATAATCTGAATACTGGATCAAGTCCCTTTGGTTAACAATTCCCTGAACACACAGATACCTCAGTAGGCATATGTTATACATTTCTTTTCTTTGAAACACGGAAATCAACCCAGCTAGAATGTCATGACTAAATATATACAATAGAAAAGGTATTCCATCCATTCAGCGTTGCGTTAACTCCATCTGTGTCAGACAAATGCTGTTATGTTGTATTTGTATACAGAACAGGTGCCAAATCGCACCAGTGGCACACAGGAGGATAAGCACATGGTCTTCCTAAGATCCACTTATGTAAGAAGTCAAACATCTGGTGATAAACCAGCGCTGAAGAAAGTAACGGCAGCATCTTTAAGATGGTGTAGATGGAGGGACTTGAACTCCAGTGCCCTGCCACTGACCCCATAAATCGACTCCCATCTGAAACTCATAAAAACATTGCCAAATTCATATCACTTTTTTATTGGTTGATCCACAAGGAAATATGGGCACTTAATGCCCCCAAATAATCTCAAGATTTGGTGCTTGTAATGCCAAGAGTTTGCACACAAAGCACAGTATCGGGGGACATATTTCATTGATGGTTCAATGTAAGTTTTGTTTAGACTAGATTTACCCCCTGTATTTTCTTAGTTGGAAGACGGCTCAAATTGCGTGACATCTCAGAAAAATCAAACGTGTCAGGGTATCTGTCTCACGCCCACTTACGATACAGTCTCTTTGTTTCTTGAACAAATATGGCATACATAAGGAACAAATTAAAATGAAATTTTTTTTTTCCAGGTAGCTCAATATCTTGTAAGAGTTTAATAATCAACCCATTTTTTTTTTTACTGAGCCCGGATTTATACCGACTAGTTTCTCTCCACTCTCTGACCAGAGTGATTCCTGGGTAATCTGCTGTATGAACATTAGATGCCAGGCTATGGATAAATTCAACATTCCTTTAGGGCACAATTAAGCCACACCCTTTTGGTTTCTGTATTACCATGGTAAATGTTGACATCCTATCTGGACATGTTTCACAGAGCCCACAAATCTAAATGTGAGCAACAGTTAAACCTGAAGCCACAATATTACAATGCTATTTAAATAATAACAATGTTTGACAATAAATCATCAGCTACATTAATATGACAACTCATACATTTGATAGTATGTATGTTCATGCTTTAAGCAACAAACATAACAATGACAGGTAACAGAAAGTTTGCAACAGAACAATTAATCCAACACCAGTTAACATTTTGAGACACACATAAAATGAACTCAATCTGTGCAAAAATGTGAAAGTGACACATAAAGTGACAGATAAACCCACTTTTTTGGGGAAAAAGTTTGAGAGTTCAACAAACTGTGGTGGGTAAACTCACCATACCTTGTGATGTTCATTTCTCTGGAATAAGGAAAAATTAGGAATTCATATAAAAATTGGTATTGTGTAGGTTCTCTCTTGCTGTGCTAAGGAATAGCTGCACTAAGGGGTCTGTGTGTATAGGTGGTGTGAAAACGGGGCAGTCTGATTAGTGTCTGCTGAGGGGGTTGCTTTCACTAGACAAGCAATAAATCTTATCCCAAGATTAGCAGTAGCTGGCTAGCTGGGGCAAGGCATAGCAGGGAAAGTAAATGTTATGCTATAAATAGGGTAAGGAAAACATGATGAATCACGGTGCAATGGAGGCAACGGTCTACAGACATCTTTCAAATACAAAGGGCAATATTTCAACGCTGACCTTTAAATAGAAGAAAGTAATAATAAAAGAATACTTAATACATGGCTAGCTACCAATGTGGACAGTCTTTAGATCTACACTGCTATGTTCCTTGTGATACCTTCCCTGAAATAGTTTCTTGATTTTGGAAACAGAATAAAGGCCTCAAAACTTTGGCCAGCAAATAATATGCACTCTTTAAGAAATGAAAGACTACAAAGCAATTAGTTGGATATTCATATAGCATGCATGGATTGGAAAAAATATTATTTGTTTAATTGTTATGTTTAATACTGCATACTATTTTCATCAGAACATACCCTACTGCAGTGACAAAGCAAGTTGATGCATACATACTTTACTGGAAATTTTACTTTAATGGAAAAATATAAACAATGCACAAAAAACACAAATGGAAGAAAACTAGAGGGAAAGGTGATAAAAAATATCAATGAGTAATGAGAAACAACATACAAATGAGAAAAGGAAGGGGTACACACTTTGCAAGTGTGATGAAATGGAAAGGTAAACAGAGGGAAGATTAGGGCTGGATTGGAAAGCACCAGAAGGGGTTACAATCACAATGCATAAGCGGTCTCTTCATATCCATTTTCAAGGAAGAATCATTAGCTTTGAAATATGGCACATTTGAGATTCAAAAAGAGATAGATATAATCTTTTCATCAGCATGAAATGAATATCTGAACTTTTCATAAGCCGGCTAATGGCAGGAGGGGGCACAGAAGGATTATTTTCCATGTCAAACATGACCATTAGTGTTTACATTGGGTGAAATACGGCATTTGGGTTAAAGGTTAACTGGCTACTGGGCTCAAACCATACTGCCAAAGCCACTGTGATATTCAGCAATATTATAGAAATTATCTCTCTCTCCAATTAGGGCATTGGGATGTGGTGATGTTTCAGGGATAACCTATGTGCATTAACAATAGTATCACATTGGATGTGTACATCTCTTAGAAAATGTTTCATTGAAATATGAATGATACATTCTTAGTTCTGCACACTGGCTAGATGTCATGGTTGAAAAGAAAAGATGAACTTAATTGGAATATTACCAACTTTACTTTTGGACATCATGCTCATAATAACAGATGTCTTTCTAGGGGAGACCACATGAAATGCTGTGATACTCAAAATATATTGGAACCTAAATCAATTTTATGATAATAATACCAATGAGCTTGCAAGATGGTACTCCATTTTGTGAGAGCCATTGTATGGATTATAGCTTATGACATACAAACTTGGCACGGATGATAGAAGTAACCCCCACCCCCCTCTCCCAATCTATTTGTGAATTTAACTTATGTTTCAGAACTCAAGAGGAACAGGATTACAAGTTTAGTAGTGAGCTCTTATTATATAACCTAACATGTAACCCTCAGTGCACAGTAGGCGCCCCCCCCACCACCACCACCACCACCACCAATACTACTACCCCATCCCCAACCCCAATCCAAGCAAAGCATTCAAATGAGATCATTGACACCAGACTGGATGGGCTAAACACACAAACATTGCATCTCACACCTTAAGTGATCACTTTACTTTTTTCATTAAAGCTACACAGCCCATTTTCCTTGTTTAAGATGGTTTATTTCCTTGTCGCTAAGCAACACGCTTAATGAGCATTCCTCCAAAAGAAGTGACGCACACAAAGGGCAGACAAGCTATTCTTTCCCATCCCAATCTTAGATCCTAGTTAAAGGGATACGTCACCCTGAAAATAAGTTGGTTTCTATAAAAGGAGACAGATGGAAGAAACATATTAGTGAACGTTTGATGAAAATCTGTCATAGGATAAGAAAGCTAAGATCTTTTGATTTTGTTTTGATTTTGTGACGTCACATGCGTAGTGCTCTGCCATATGTCGTGTACAGAATAATTCCATAAATTGTTCTTTTTCTGTTTTTGACAACAGAATGATTTCTTTTTCATACAGGTATGTATGTAAAAATGAATTTCTAATACATATGTATCAAATGCACAGGTAAAAGGATGCATATCTGAGAAAATTTAAAAAAAATATATATACACAATGTATGGAAGAGCACCCCACACATGATGTTACAAAATCAAATTTTAAAACATCATAACTTTCTTATCCTTTGACGGATTTTCGTCAAACCTTCACTAATATGTTTCTTTCATGTGTCTCCTTTTATTGAAACCAACTTATCTTCATGGTGAGCTATCCCTTTAAGAATATGCGGAGGAGGGGAGGGGACACACACTTCTCGGTGTGTCTTTGCCGAGACTAAGTAAATCATGGCCTTTGTCTCGGTCTCGGTATGGTGCCAAGTGAAGCAGGCGCCACAAAGACTTCTCGCACCTACTTGCTAAACACTCTTCCCCAGGATTCAGCTTAGGACTCTACACCCACTGTTATGATCACCCATCATGCATGTCACAGTCAGAGCAGTGGGGTCTATTAATAAGACATCAGTGTCCTACTTGCTAAACACTCTTCCCCAGGATTCAGCTTAGGACTCCCCACTGTTATGATCACCAATGATGCATGTCACAGTCAGAGCAGTGAGGTCTATTAATAAGACACCAGTGTCTTTGGGGACATTTGTCAAATAATACCACATCATGGCTCATCACTTTAGTTAAGGACATCTAGAAGGTATATGTAATAGGGTCTCAGAAAGCATGTGTCACAGTCTCATTCATGAAATACACATCTTTATATCATATCTATTGTTTTTTAAATTCAACTTTTGAAAGTATTCTCAATGTAAATCAACTTCAGACAAATGACTACCTCCACCTGTCTTCACACAATGCCATCTAACAACCTTTCATGTGGGAATAATTGTTTCCTAATGTCAGAAATGTGCTAGCTATGTGATGCTATTTATAAGCACTTGCAGGTAGTCATTGTTATGTTTAGTTTGTGCATAAATTATGTCTATTATCCTGCTAATTTCTACCTCTGATGATGTCACAGGGGGAATCTTGAGAGGATATTTTGGAGGCGGGCTTATCAGTGCTCAGAAAAAATATAGAAAAATTATTTTCAAATGTAGGAAACATATTTCCATTGAACAGTTAGTGATTTTATTATATACATATTAAGTTGCATCAATAGTAGTCAACATACATTTTGATGACAGGGGCCCTTTAGAGATCTTGGCATTGTGAGGGATATCATTTCAAAGGTTATGGGTAGAACTAGTGATTGCATGACATATTATCATGGTAGAATGGTTAAATCCATGATATTACAGTTTAGGAGATATCTTTCAGGCTATCAGTTAAGTTTTTAAGAATGTTTATCTTTAATTTGAAAATATAAATGGCATTGTAATGTTAATACTGATGAATTTACAACAGAAACATGACAATTTGATAGAATGGATAATACCATATGACACATAGACCAATGATTATATAGTGGGTCACATGTCATCTTTCAGGGAAGAAAAAAAAATAAAAATGGAGGGGGTAAGAGAGAGAAGAGAGAGAGAGAAATGAGAGGAAAGAGAGAGGTGGAGAGAAAGAGAGAGAAAATGAATGGAAAAAGAGAGAGTGATGAAGAGAGACAGAGAGATAGAGAGATATGTATATATATATATATATATAGAGAGAGAGAGAGAGAGAGAGAGAGAGAGAGAGAGAGAGAGAGAGAGAAGAGAGAGAGAGAGATAGAGAGAGAGAAGCGAGAGAGAGAGAGAGAGAGAGAGTAAGAGGGAGATGCGATGAGAAGATGGGTGGAACATCAAAGGAGGGACAGGGGGCAAGAGAGATCAAAAGGTGGAGAGGATCACACCGCCCCTCTATGACAGGGCTGAAAGTGCGTCCCGCTATTTGCGCCGCTCACACCAACTTGAGTCATCGGCAAACACGCGAAGAGGACCAATGTTTACTGGGTGATGCAGAAGAAGGCGGCGAAGAAGACGTCACCCATCCAAACCCCCCTTCAGATCCCTCCGCCCACCCGATCTCCAACCCCTGCTATTGTTTGCGGGGCCTTTGTGACCCCCTCTTCATCTCCCCTCTAAATCCTTTGTAATTCCTGTTGAGACACCTAGATTGTTGACAGGGCTAATTGACGGGCTATTCTAGGGAGCAATTATACCACGGAGAATTTGTGTATCACTTTGACAATATCCGTTAGGAATCGGTCGGTGGTGGTCTGTTTGTTAAGGCAGACGAATTCTTGGTCTGTATCCAAAACAGACACGATACTTGCACATGCAAAAAGAAAGAATTTCGTACAAATACATTGGCTTAGAGTTATGGAGTTTACCTCAGCTTGTGCCATTTTACCAATTTCATACCAATAGTTCATATACATTACACAGGGCACCACTTGGCTTGGCAAAAACAGGTTTGAAGGCAATTAACCTTTTGTACCATCTTCAAACTCAGAACAGATCTGAATGAATGATCACATTTGGAGCATTTACATTAAACCGATATCTGCTTCAAGACACCTACGTGGAAGAAAAAAACGATGTTGCAAACTGAAAAATGTATCAGTGTAATGAACTCCCAGGACAAACCCAGCATGCTAGTCAAAAAAGCAAACTTTTTTCCGAGTGGGATAATTTCCTGGATTACAAAGAAAAGTTATTTTGCAAATTTCATGTAGGCCTGAATTTCCTGAGGCCCCGTTGTAAACAGAGTAGCGATTGATCTGCATCAATCACAAGTACTATATTCCCTTTCTTTAATGTACAGAGATATTGTTACGGTCCCCGAGTTCCCTTTATCATGTTGTATCAATATCATACAGTTACTTTGTAGTATTACACATTGGTAATCACAATGCAGACTTGTGCGTGTGTCTATTCATACTGATCAGAATTATGACATTAAAAATCTTGTCTTGTCCACGCTATACCAAAAGAAATGAAATTACTTTTGAATTGAAATGACATTTTTCCTCAATATATAAGGATATCACAACATTGATTATTGCTGTATATACAGTATTTATTTCTTGGAAGTAAAACATATTGTTACGGTCCCCGAGTTCCCTTTATTCACATGTTTATAGTAAGCCCAAATTCTCCCAAACACCCCCTCTTTCTTAGATAACCTCGAGCCCAAATCAACATTTACATTGACCAAGTTCTTGGACATTTAATGGTGACGTCATTATTGACCTATACTTTCTGCATAAGTCCCTACTCTCTATTCGGAAAGGCATGGAACTGAGTATGACCTCTTCTACGTCACAGCTCTGGTCAAGCTTGTCCTTGGGTGCGGAGTACATTTTATGACCCAGCGATAAACCATTTTCTCTCTTCTTCCAACATTCTTCTGACCGCTCAACACTATTGGGGTTGACATTTATGATTTGTTATGGGGGAAAGACCAAGGACTTCTTCCAGAGATGTAATTCTCGTTTCTTTAGAAACGAGATGCTTTTGGTAAAGTTCTTGTTTGAAGTTCAATCAAGAGAAAGTTAAGACTTCAAGGAGAAGACTGACGTCAATACAATCAACTCCTTTCTGCTTAAACTATGATGTCCCTACAAAACTACATTACTTTGTACTTAGAAATCCTTCATGTCATGTATTTCCTTTCTGTGAATATAGTTGATAAGGTACACCAGCATGTATAAATAGAGGCAGTCTAGCTGTGGATAAGACAGTTCAGTTCAGAGTAGGAGGAGATAAGTCATGTTGTTACGCTATGTTACGCCATCGAAATGAGTATCGAAACGAGTATTGAAATGACATCGAAATGACCATCGAGATGACTACCGAAATAAACGTCTGAAACTACAACTCCTGTCGACATCGTGAATTATGTGCGTCTACATGTCTCCAAATAGAGAAATCCCTACGACAAAAACTACCATCCGTAACAATGGTGGCAAGCGATGAGATCCTGTAACAATGGTGGCAGCGGAAAACTGGAGGATCGACCGTTTCGGCTACGCTACACAAGATCATGGACCATTTGTTGACAACCGTCGTTGGGATGGAATGAACTCTATCCCGTAATGGGGAATTGCTGGACACCTCAAACCCTAGTCTGAACTGATGGAATGTATGAATTGCATTGATTTATCATAGACGTTGCTTCATCATGCTCCGTGATGACATAACAACAACTCTAGCAGGAGGGCGCGGCGTGCCAGGAAAGCTGGACTGAATTGGGAATTAGCGGTCGACAGGAATGGGATTGAATTTGGTTCTCCCACAGCCGTGGAGGCTGGAGGTCGACACAATGTCGCCAAAGAGTGCCAGAAAGGTTGCGCGCCGACTCCGACGAGATGTCGCTTCTTTAAGGACTGATCTGCCCTGCTCCCAACACAGGAGCCTTGTCGACGACAACGTCGAGCAGCAGCTGAGTTCCGCGGGAGGAGACTTCTGGCTGGCTGGAGTCAACGGGTTATGGATCAGGATTGTGTTGGTGCTCGTGTCTATTGGTGAGGATGAGTTTGCTCCATGCAACCATCGGAACGACCCAAGGATGTGGTTATCCCAATTCGGGGTACGGCCTACCACATCACCAAGTCTGCTTGGATGGATGTGGACCTCCCAGAGGGGTTAGGCCATTTCCTGACCTATTTAATCTGACCTAGTCTTTCTGACCTAGTTTTTTTGCCATTCATTTTGTACACGAGGCAGTTTTCATGAGACGGCCTCTGTTATTGGCCACTGTACTAATGAATATTCAAGACGATGGTATGGCTTGTCGAACGTCGCGCCAGCCAAAGAGGCGGCCATCGCCAGGAGCTGGTGAGCTGGAGGCGCGCTAGTCCACGCGGGAATTGCCGGCGCCGGACTGCTCCACTACAGAAAAAGGGGACGGTGCTCTCAGAAAGAAAATATAATGTAAAAAACACTGGATTTTTGTTGGACAATAAGATAAAAGTGAATTTGTTTACCCTTGTTGTATTATTGAAGAATACATCATCTCATGAAAATGTTATTGAATGATTGAATAAGGAATATTTTTGGTAGAAATTTATTATGCACCCCTATCAAACAGTCGATGACTCCAATATTTTTTTCTCTAGCGAGATTTGGGGAAAAAGAGACGGGAGATTCCATTTTGCTATAGGGGATTTAGAGCATCATGTCGGGAGGGACAGATAAAAAAATAATAAATAGTCTAATAAAACCTAGCAAACATGAAATAATTATAACACAAACACATATCTATTTACTCAACTTTTTATCACAACATGGCATTTGTGCACAGTAATAGGTTTTCTAGTGTCCTTATATCAACTCATTACCCACATACAATGGTACAAAGGAACAGCTGATATCGGCATGAGCGTGCTCTCGCAGGCTGTGGCCGATTGCAAAGAGCAAGGATTTCTCTCTCAGCTGTGAAAAGCTCTGGCGTCTATGAGCTAGCGTGTAAAAAAAAATTGCGCCTCCTGGCCGCCTCTTTGGGCGCGCCGGCGCGAATGTTCGAAAAAATTGCGCCTCCTGGCCGCCTCTTTGGGCGCACCGGCGCGAATGTTCGAAAAAATTGCGCCTCCTGGCCGCCTCTTTGGCCGCGCCGGCGCGAATGTTCGACAAACCATACCATAGTCTTGAATATTCATTAGCACAGTAGCCAATAACAGAGGCCGTACTGAGTGAATGGCAAAAAAACTGGGTCAGAAAGACTAGGTCAGAAAGACTAGGTCAGGAAATGGCCTAACCCCTCCCAGAGAATAACTTAACACACTTATAGTGATGCAACAATACTGACGACGGAATTTGACATGGACACGAAATCACAACGATGCAACAGACCCTGCTACAATCTCAAAAAAGGAATGAAAATCTCGACCATGAGTTGACGGAGTCATCCGACTGATGTTTTGTCGAGAAGTGCTCAGCTGCAAGCGGGAAGATCTACATGGCGCCTGGTCTGCCCACCCGAGGACCAACGATGACACTGATGATGACGAGCGTGGGGTTCGCTCGAACAGGCATGGTGTGGAGTGTGTGCGGGGTAGTAGGCGTTGATGAACGCGACACCTGACGCAACCTGGGATCCGCCGGTAGGGGAGAGGCCGATTGCGAGAGCGACGTGGATGCTGACTTGGACTTGCAGTAGGACACTTAATGATAATACTTCATCGAGTTATAAATCTCCATGGAACTCTCAATGACTGTAAGTTCTGTTATTCTCAAGAATGATGCAATTGATAAATCTTTATGTTTTTAATGAGGTGCCCTGCGTATCAAACAAATACGCCTTCGCTGGTATAAATACCGGGCCGCAGCTCACGAATTCGTTTGGTTTTGTTATTGTATGAAGACCTGAAAATACAATTCTTACAAGTTATTGAATGCTGGTCATATATCGAATCTAGTGTCGAGGATGTATAAATTAAGTTATACAGCAGTACTCTATATGGGAACTTACGCTTCGAGGAAAATATTGATTTTAGGGAGAACCTGAAATGCTAAATTACTGTGAGATTAACACAGAACGAATGTGAGCTATGAATGGTTAAGCACATTCCTGTTCAATTGAATCGAAATTTGCCTGTATAACTTTTTCATGTAGCAGGGATTCTGTTCCCCCTCTTTCTGTTTTCTTTCTGACATTTTCATATTCTTCCCTTTCATTGCATAATTTCAAGAATGTTTGTACAATGTTAAATATGCTTAATTATTTCATGTTCCACTATTGTGACAATTGGTATAGCAAATGGAATATTGTTATTGGATTTTGAACAGCGAGCATGATCAACTGTTCAGGTTTGCTGTTGTTTTTATTTCAAACCCGTTGATTTTTTCTAGTTTGTCAGTGTAGTATTGAATGTATCTCTGAATATGAAAGTACATATTCGTATACAGTTTGGATTTTATAATATATGTATGCTGTGAATGAACTGTTCATACATGTTAGTGGACATTGGAAATATGTCTGGTCAGTTGATGATAAGTTCATGTATATGGTTTTAACCATCTCGCTATCACTTTCTTCCAGTGTCGGTGTCTTTATACTTCATCTTCTTCTTTATCATTATCTCTTTATTGCTTTCGCTTTTCTTCTCTTCTTTGATCTTACACTTTAGTATTACTAATGTTGGTTGATTGATGATTATAATTATTATGAGTTCTATATATGGTAAGACTTAAGAATATGTGATTTATGCAACTTACTGAAGTGCCATGTTATTGATTTCTGATCATTTTGTTCGCTGTAAAGGTAATTGAGTGCACATAAGTTTGGTTAAAGTTTCATTTCCTAATAGTGTCTTGAGGATTACTGACATGACAATTGATATTTCCCTAGTGTTTCAATTTTTGCATTGAGGGCAATGCAGCCTCTTTTTCAAGGTGGGGAAGAGTGTTACGGTCCCCGAGTTCCCTTTATCATGTTGTATCAATATCATACAGCTACTTTGTAGTATTACACATTGGTAATCACAATGCAGACTTGTGCGTGTGTCTATTCATACTGATCAGAATTATGACATTAAAAATCTTGTCTTGTCCACGCTATACCAAAAGAAATGAAATTACTTTTGAATTGAAATGACATTTTTCCTCAATATATAAGGATATCACAACATTGATTATTGCTGTATATACAGTATTTATTTCTTGGAAGTAAAACATATTGTTACGGTCCCCGAGTTCCCTTTATTCACATGTTTATAGTAAGCCCAAATTCTCCCAAACACCCCCTCTTTCTTAGATAACCTCGAGCCCAAATCAACATTTACATTGACCAAGTTCTTGGACATTTAATGGTGACGTCATTATTGACCTATACTTTCTGCATAAGTCCCTACTCTCTATTCGGAAAGGCTTGGAACTGAGTATGACCTCTTCTACGTCACAGCTCTGGTCAAGCTTGTCCTTGGGTGCGGAGTACATTTTATGACCCAGCGATAAACCATTTTCTCTCTTCTTCCAACATTCTTCTGACCGCTCAACACTATTGGGGTTGACATTTATGATTTGTTATGGGGGAAAGACCAAGGACTTCTTCCAGAGATGTAATTCTCGTTTCTTTAGAAACGAGATGCTTTTGGTAAAGTTCTTGTTTGAAGTTCAATCAAGAGAAAGTTAAGACTTCAAGGAGAAGACTGACGTCAATACAATCAACTCCTTTCTGCTTAAACTATGATGTCCCTACAAAACTACATTACTTTGTACTTAGAAATCCTTCATGTCATGTATTTCCTTTCTGTGAATATAGTTGATAAGGTACACCAGCATGTATAAATAGAGGCAGTCTAGCTGTGGATAAGACAGTTCAGTTCAGAGTAGAAGGAGATAAGTCATGTTGTTACGCTATGTTACGCCATCGAAATGAGTATCGAAACGAGTATTGAAATGACATCGAAATGACCATCGAGATGACTACCGAAATAAACGTCTGAAACTACAACTCCTGTCAACATCGTGAATTATGTGCGTCTACATGTCTCCAAATAGAGAAATCCCTACGACAAAAACTACCATCCGTAACAATGGTGGCAAGCGAAGAGATTCCGTAACAATATAATTGACATCAATCATAAGTCAGGTTGCTATCAATCGCAACTCTTTACAGAACGGGGACCCTGGTGTCTGACATGTCACATTCCTTTGTTCAATGTCAAGTGTATTGTATCCGTATCCAGCTGTCAAACCAGGGAACACAGGCATTATCGCCTCAAGAACATGATTTGGTTGATACGTAAGCTGGAGGCAAATCATATGGTGCTTGTGTGAGGGCCCAGTGAGGCTATCATACGTGTGACCCACAGACATGGGGATATCATACAAATTGAGTCATGACGGAATCCATGGTAACCATTTACTTTGAACTTTCTGCAATAAAGATAGCAACTTTATCTTTTAAACTACATGTGCATGTAAGATTTGTAGTTCTTGTGTGGCAGAGAAGTTGCTGATTGGTAGGATTTGTGAATGTTACTGCTGGAAAGTTGCAACAATAGCACAACAAAAGTGTTTTTTTTTTCTTTTTTTCATAAGCGCACAACAAAAATTACTCATGTATGTATGTATCTTATATACCATCCGCTTCCTGCTCCAAGATATGAGGTAATAATACCCGTCCAGACCTATCATATGTCATCCTCGTGATTGAAGAGTAATATGCCCGTAAAGCCATTTTGGCAGGGTTCTTTACATACTGAAACAAAGGGGTATACATCATACGTCAAAATCAAGAATGACAAATACCCTCTTCCCAATTGATTATTGTTGTCAGCATGATGCAAGAACATAATGATTCATTAGGTAACATTTTCTACCAACATTTTGATGATCAAAAGAAACAGCCATATATGAATAAGATGATGCGGTCTTCCTGTGACCTTCAACGATGAAACTGAAAACATGGCAGCTTTTAACAGTGGGCTGGCTGAGAGGAACTTTGAAGCATGATCTTACTGTGAAGGCATGTACAAAAACATATTATAAACACAAACATGAAATATAATACGACTAATTCATATATGCATATATGAAAAATAAGATATATATTAACCATATTGAGTGCTATGTCTATTAAAAGTCATTGAAAGTGTTTATATCTATGAATATACAGTTTGTAAGTAAAGTTGAAAAATGATATTATAATGAGATGTTTGAAATTTCATGATACTTCATTTAATCTCAATCAAAGGGCAATGTCTGTCTAGATATAAGTATGAGGATGTACTCACAATTAAGTATTAAATTAAAAAAGGAAAATGGTTGCTTCCAATGAAAGTAGAAACAAATACAAAAACTAATTAAAGAGTTCGAGGAAAATCAGACAGGTAATAAACAAAAAATATATCTAGTTTAAATAATGTAAACATCACTATTTCGAGGCAATAAGGCTGTAATTTCATAGCATCACTTTACTTCAATTAGATTTTTGAAATAGTTTTATATCTGTTAAGTTTGCTCTTTTCTTAAAACTTGAATTCCTTAAGTGATCATACCATGCATAATTTAATTAGTTGAAGATGACATACATGATTTTCTAAAGCTTTTTCGATTGGCTTCTCTGATTTATTCTGGAGAGTTGCCCTTTAAATGGAATGGCTAAACAGTTTGCAAGCCATCACATGAGCCAGCAACATGCAACACGAACCAGGCACTGGCTTGACCTACATCTCAGTTTCAACCATGGGGAGACTTGGCATTGAGAGCGAGCCCTTGGCGGTATGTAATCAGTCTGCTCAGAGCAAGCCCTTGATACAACCAGCCAGCCAGCCAGCCAGTCCCTTGGACTGGGGGGCAACATGACTGATGACACACATACATACATACATACATACAGACAGACCAATGTCAACACAGACAGACAGACATGAAATAAACACTGTCTAAAGACCAGGTTGAGATCTACTAATGATTGTGTCACTCACTCTCTTCTACTCAAAGCGACATTCACACTGACAGGTGAACTCTGGTCAAGTTCTTGGTCCCATCTAGTGTTTACACACGCACATACACACATACACGTACCGGTAAACACATACACATACTGATTACACACATACACATACCAATACAAACCTACATACACACACGCACGCACACACACACACACACACACACAAAATCATGCACACACGCACATTCACACCCACATATACACATACACAGTACACAAACATGCATACATACATACCCACATACATACATATACACATACACAAATGCCCATGCACATACACATACACCTACACATGCTAGATACATGTTAACATGAATTCATACACATACGCACACATACACATGAAGGGGAATATACACATTCGAGCACATACCCATGCTCATACACACACATACACACACACTCGCTCTTCTTCACTTCATCTCTCTCTCTCTCTCTCTCTCTCTCTCTCTCTCTCTCTCTCTCTCTCTCTTTCTTTCTTTAGATGAATGTATAACTTTCTGGACATGCAGATGTGTGCAATTAACATGCATTTCATTCAAGAGAAATATCAAGTGAACATTGACATTACATATGAAATGAATGGAATATATGCTCAGCTGCTCAGAGCATTCTTAATTCATGCAAGATATTTGATGGAGGTGGAGCTAGTTAGTCAGCATGGAGACATTCCATTAACTGAAACCTACACAGAAAATCTTATTCCCTGATATGTGAAGACAAATTAACTGCCATTATGGCAAATCATAAAAAGGGAGAAAACAACCCAAAAGAGGAGAGAAAGAAGACTAGCCTTGGTTTTCAACCCAATCTGGAATTGTTCTTTTAGCACTATCTTGGGTTTATTTATACCTATCTTTGATATCCTACCAGTATGATACATGTGATAACGTGGGCTTTGACCACAAAAGGCAGTTCATATAAAATATATACATTTGGAGTTTTCCTGTACCTAATTATCCAAATATAGCCAACCAGCACCTAACTCAATTGCCAGTAAGGAAGCCACACCACATACTAACCATCAGGAACATGATAAAAACTTCTCCAAACTTTTGGTTAAAAGCTTCTCTCTCATTCACATGTATATGAAATATGCCTTTTCACAAATATCAGACATGTGTAATTTTTCAAAACCAACATGAACAACTTCTGGGTTTTGGTCTTACATTCAAATATTGTTGAAATGGGCACTTTTGTTTCAACACAAATATCAGACATGTGTAATTTTTTCAAAACTTCTACAAACAATGACAACTTCTGAGTTTTGGTCTTACATTCAAATGTATGTTGATGAAATGGGTACTTTTGCTTCAACACAAATATCCGACACATTTCATTTTTCAAAAACATTCTACAAACTTCTGAGTTTTGGTCTTATATTCATATTTAGAATTAGGCCTCTTGCATCGACATAAGTACAGGCCATTCCTGTGATATCTATAGTGTGCATATCAATATCTGAATCAGCTAAGTGAAAGTGTCATTGTTGTCATAGCAGAGCATGGGGGCCTAATTATGATTCCACTGTGTATAAATGGAGCAGATGATTACATAGATGATTGAGAGGGTGCATCGTAAAAAAAAATGACTGTATCATGCAAAACAGAACAAAACATGCAAGAAAAGACAGAGAACGGACAAGGGGCGGTGTATTGGTGTGATAATAAACATGGGCTGAGATATTTTGAAGTGGATATTTAATATACACCCCTGTACATGTATTATCCTCATCATTGTCAATACATGAACTAACAAGCTGACTTGCTTAGTTCAAATAGTCTTATCTATCCAAGAATTAACAAGAATTAGGGTATTATATTTAAGAGAATAGAACTGACACCATTTCCTTGTCAACAGGAATGTTTTTCCCCCATGTATTGCATGCTAATGTTCAGATTCTTGTTCGGACGGGTGTATCACTATGGTAACGGACCTCCTTTGTTTTCAGTGAAGATGGATAAATCTCAAAATAAAGGCACTGTCAGGCCATTGGGTCCCCTCAAACCAATCAGAAAAATTTGTTTTATATATGTTTTTAATGGTACAGTACGAGTCTGTTTCATCAATATAGAAACTTGGCAAGCATTCTGCTCAACATGCAAACCAGATAGAGACGACTTTAATACATGCACATTGGCAAACAGTCACAGAGAAGAGATCAGCGTTGTATTAAACTTTTAGTTTGTGTTGCGTCAGCTCCAGTTGCAGCGCCTCATGTGTACACATTAGAGCGGTAAGTCGCATTATAACAAAGAAATATGAGAATTTCATACATTGAGCATGAATGAATTAGATATCAGAATTATGTGATTATAGCGATTTAACTTGTTGAAATAAGTAATAAATACTTTACCCCCAAGTACGCCAGAATCTGTAAAAACAACAAGAGTATGATGATGATTTCAACATTGAACATCAAATCTACTCATAAACAATGAGGACTACTTTCTGGAGGCAACATAGAACAAAGATCCATTTTGCAAAACCTTACCTTTAAATACCCGGATTATTTCAAATGGCTGTCTTTTAGTCATTCAAAATAACATTAATCCTTATAGACCATCTATTTGGAGAGAGGTTTCCTTCAATTAAACATTGAGGGCAGCAAACATAAGATTGTGCTCACTGACTGATTATCAGGTAAATGCATACAAGGCTAACTAGTGTTAAGCTCCAGACCAAGTGCAGGAAGCACTATGACATCAGTTTGCGAGTTCAGACTTTATTCTTGTTTTAAATTTTTAGAACAAAGAGACATCTAGACACTTCTAAGAATGACAAGAAGATAGTCTGTATATCCAGACTTAGTTGTGATGGAGAAGAAGAGGGTCCCACAACATATAAAAGGGACAATACAAGGATGCCTAGTCTTTATGTCAAGACTTTGTGATTTTACTGGGGAAAATGGAAAGGGTCAAACTGTAATAGAATATGAAGAAGGCAGATTAGATTTCTAGTCTGTAAATCCAGACTTAAATGTGATTGAACGAAAACAATAAAGTATGTCTAAAATTAATGAGGCCGGCAGATCAGTATAGTTTATTTAGATCCACTGGTACTGGTAGTTAAAAGGGAAGTGCAAAAACAAAAGCTTACAGCTTTAGAACCAGGGCCTTTATCCCTACAGGGGCCCGTAACATAAAGGATTGCGATCAATCGCAAAATGGCAATGGCCAATCAACATCATTGCTACACGCACTTTATGTTCAAATGACTGACCAGTAACCAATCAGAATTTACAAAGAAATTTTAGGCATACACCCAGTAGTAAGGATAGCGTGCTCCATCCTGTAAATGAACAAAAAACAAGTCAGACAAAAATCTTGGAACCAGACGGGATCTGAACCTGCAGTCTACCGCTTACCGGGCAGCGACTTAACCACGCAAGCTTTTTCTAGTTCACGGGTCAAGACACGACAACATGGAAACAAATACCCGAAAGAGTCTCATTGCATTTATATCATAATGGTTAAGTTATCATTGGTCTTGAGATAAAATAAAGTTGACTCATCAATTTCTACTATGTTTGATAAAATCTGCATACCTTATAAATACACAATGGCATGGACATCATTAGAGAAAGCCTCTCAAAGATGACAAAGGCACGTTAACCTGACCTTTAATTTTTTTGCATGTTATTTTGTTGCATTCCACCTGTTTTCTTAGACTCTCTGTTGGCAAATGTCACATCAGCTGTAGCCAGCAACTGCATAGTGCGTGGACAGCTTTCTCCCTTGCCCCCACCCCCACAGACTTCTGAATTGGTGTATTCAAGATAGCCCCTTACACTCCCTCCCCCTTTCCCTCTTTCCCCCTCCCTCCCCAACTTTCTCCCCTGCCCCCACCATCTGAACTTCTGAATTGGCATATTAAAGATAGCCCCTCACACTCCCTCCTCCCTCCCCCCCCTAAGGAACACTGATGAGATAGGGCTTTTGCAGAAGGAAACAGTTTTACTGGTAGAGGTTTTACTAAAAACATTTATAAGCACACCCATCCCCAGATCTAAGTCATTAGGTGTGACATGCTAAAATCTACCCCAAGAAATATAATTAAATCTAATACTTCATCCATCCACAAAGGAATACCGTGCGAGGAAAAATTAATCCTCCCTAAAGGATAGTTTGATATCATGACCTTGCACAAAACATTAAGCCCCCAATGCGTTATCTGACCAGAGAGATGATAACTAAGTCCTCCAAATAGTGCTTACTGATGATAGTATTACACAAGAATGACCACAAATACTAATGGGAATTCCAAACTTGTTGTCGTACAAACTAATTATGAACAATTATTGTCAAGAGCAGCAGAAAGTGGTGAGTTTCCACAACCAGCATCAAAGGACCATGCCAAAAGCACAACGTCATGACCACAGCTCGGTTGGCATCTCTCCCACATCTCTGGGGGGACGTGCATGCGCAACGACATGTAGACATCCATAAATTATGAATCAAAGCAAACACAGAGGTCACTCCACCTCAGGCTGGGGAAGGAGGCTTGGGGACCTAAATATAGAGCCTGGGGGCTGTGTGGGACAACAATGATACCGGACACCGAGACATCAAGACATCATCGAGACATGTAGATGCACCATCTTCAAGGGGTCTGCACCGTCTACAGACAGACTTGGTTGGGCTGAAGCCACGTTCACATCAGTGTGTTTTGTTTTCATGTGGCAGTCTAGGAAGAGGATGGCAGCACCTTAGTGGAGGGGGTTAACCCTCTCAGTAGCAAGTCAGCAAAAGTTCATTGCCTTTATGCCATGCACCTATGGTACTGACGGGGTTAACCCTGTTAGTACCAAGCTAGGAGAAGCCCATTGACTTATTACACATCTTACATCTTTCATGGAAATGATAGGCTTAACCCTCTCAGTACCAAGCCAGGAGAAGCCCATTGACTTATTACACATACCATGCACCTATGGTACTGATGGGGTTAACCCTCTCAGTACCAAGCCAGGAGAGGCCCATTGACTTATCACACATGTCATGCACCTATGGTACTGATGGGGTTAACCCTCTCAGTATCAAGCTAGCGAGGTGAGGACTTGAGTAGTGGAGGTCATGTTCCTGTGATGGTGGATGACCCTAAGGGTGTCCATTGCTGGCCTACAACAGAAAGTATGAACAACCCTACAGAATTATCACTTCCACTAACTACTCTAGTGTGAATGCACCATAAGAGAGGGAGGCATTCAATTATACAATCTGAGACAATGCTATTGTCTGAGGAGGTTATCAGGCCACACAGCAATAAAATATATCCATAATTCTTTCTCTGCTAGATCAAGTGCTGCACTATGGAATTTATCATGTTTATTTCTTGTGCAAAACATGCATCCATGGCATTTACAGAGTTAAAGACACTTGTAAGGTCTCAATCCAAAAACCACTCTAGAAGTATTTACAGTTCCTTACGCTTGAAGCGTTCTCTGACAGGTGTAAGATGGTGCAGAAGATGGGCTCTTGTGTCAGTCCGAGCTCTCACTTACTGGGCCCCAGTGCAAGCAATTTACCATTTATGGTAACTCTTGTCATCAATGGTAATTACTATGGTAGTGCCATTTAACAGCCAATCAAATGAAAGCTTTCCATAGAAGTTGCCATTGATAGCAGAGTTACAATCAATAGTGAGTTTTATACAACAGGGCCCTGATATGAAATTAGCTCCGGTATGAGAAGAACCAACCATAAGGTGATGATGGTCTCCTTGTGAGAGCTGGAGTCCACTAGTATTAGAAATGTACCTGGACCATCAGTATAGACACATATAAAATCATCATTTGCAAAGAAGACTACCTTACCAAAGAATATGCTTCACCATGGCAACATACTTGCACAGAGGAAAGTTCGTCTGGCAGGGGGCTACAAACTTTATCCTGTGTTTATTTACTTACATAAGTTGATCCTCTCCTCGATTTTGGAATATCTTGTGGTTTTGACACATGCCTCTTACAATTGCTGTGTAGAGTGGTTTAACGAGACTCAATAATATACTTGTTGGGTTTCAAAAAGAAGTTCCCCCTTCCTTCTTTTAAAAATGTACACTTTAACTCAAAAGCAAGCAGGGGTAAAAGGCAGTAGCTATCCTCCTTCAAACTAGAAGTTTTCACTAGGCAATCAGACAGTACACATGTTGAATCACTGCTGTGGATATTTAAACATTAATACTGATTTAATTCTCTCATTACCATTGTCATGAAGATGAGCAGGAAGTCAATTTCTTTTTCAAGGCCTGGTAATGTAAGGGTTAACCCTTTCAGTACCATTGGCATGAAGGTCTGTAGTAAGCCAATGGGGATTTCAAGGCCTGGTAATGTAAGGGTTTAAGATGGAGACAGTTACACAGATGTGTATGGTTAAAAATGAGAAAATGGTCTGGAATAGGAGCACAATGAACAGGGCAAAGACAAGGAAAATGTCTTATGGACATGGAACCAATTTCTTGCTTGCAATCAATTGCAATCAAACACACACTGTGATAATATTACATGAAAACAGGCATTGCTACTAAGTTAAAAAAAAATACATATATTGATAGATAAGAAATGAAAGAAAAGCAAGGAAAAAACATCATGGAATTATCTTTAAGAAAGCTTTAAGGGATTATAAGTCTCAAGTAGAGATGCAAAAAATAGATCTATGATCACAGACATAAACAAAAATACCAATAAATCTGTGGAAATATCTGTCACATTCTTCAGAATGTACCTATTGTTTCATGGACCTCAACAATTTTCTCTGAAAAAATCAGGTTTTGCTTCAGATGGGTTCTACCTTAGTTCTACATGATACATATCAGAGATAGGTTTTACTTTTTCAACATTGTACAGAATACTGAGAACATTGATAACTTATGAAACACCTTTTAAAATAGGATGATACACAATACACATAGGGATAACTACATATCCATTTAGGGTGGTAGGGGGGAGAGGGGAAATTTGGGAGTGGGGGTAAGGGGATCACTTACGTCTTGGATTCTCCTCAGACACCGACTCCAGAAAGTCTTGAGGTGTCATGTAGATCTGGCCGTTGTATTCACATGATGCGAAGGACTGGAAGCGGTACTCCTTGTCTGAGATCGGGTACAGTGATAGGTCCTCAGGCTGCAGGTCACAGAGAAGATAAAAGAATGATCGATCCCATTGTCAAATCTCGTCTTAGCACTTTATCAATATGTAGGTAATATACGTGTCAATTATTTGACCCTTAGTACACACAGATCCTACAGGGCAATATTTTGCCTGATAAAAACAAAGTTCAAAACTTGATATTCATGCAAAGAATCAGCCAGTCGAGGAAGAAAGTGATTCAATCTAATTTCATTTTGTCATTTTCTTTTTACAAACGGCATAACATAAATTAAATGTAATTGTCTGAAGGATATAACCTTTGCAATGGAAATTCATTATTGCATCTTAATGTAACATCATACATCACAAATTTTACAATTCAAAACCATGTTTCTTTATGAATAGGTACAAAATGCATAAACACAAAATAGAACAATAGGCCTTTGAGGTAATCATTTAAACAAAATATTATCCCAATTCCCAGGTAAAAGGCACTAACTAATAAAAAGACCATATTTTTATTGAATTCCACCAGAACATACATACATACATACACACATATCAATGCACGCAATGATGTCAGTATGTCACCATAAAAATCATCATCACTGAAAATCCTTTTTGGAGAAAAAAACATGACACATGTACACTGTAGCCAAAAAAGGATCAAAATTACGTATTTCTCACATCCTGAACATTATACAATGAAATCTGAAACTCCAGACATGCTTTCGATATCACAAAAACCTGTCAACTGCTTTAAATCAATCAAAGCCCATATAATACCGTTTGTCTGATATCATCACAAGAACATCGTGAAAGAGGAGCTAATGCGCGTCACTGACGAAACACATTTTTTTGGAAGCCGACACATCACCGCGTCTGAGTAACCAATAGATCCTGGAGGAATTCCTGTATTAGGTTCCCCCTCTCACAGACCGGTCTGCTGATAGATGGAGAACTGTCTGGGTTAGTCATGCACTTACAGGGCTCCGTCTTTATTTCTTGGGGGTATGAGAACATTGTGAGCACATTTTGGGCAAAAACAAGCACCATGTGCAAACCTATTTCCCAACTTAAAGACAGTGTGTTCCATTCGCAAAAGTCATGAAACTCGGCAGGAATCAGCAGTATACTCCAACGATAACGTGTGCAAAATCTCACAGTCATAGCCTCACAAACTTTTTCATGAAAATTGAAAAAATAGGATGGTTATAAAGTCTACATTCACTATTGCGCCCGTCAGTGCGTGATTCACTGCACACTGCGGGCATGCTTGTGTTAAACCCATGCATACACATTGGTGCGAGCCATAGCGGACAGCTGTCTGCAGTCTCTAGGCTATAGGTTTTTGAGGACCAGCCCAAAACCTCATCAAAATCTAGCAATCACTATAATTTTGCTTTAAGTCAGTTTCCAGTTTTATTATTTTGGGGGAAGTTCAGATAGGGTATCTTCTTGCATTTTCCACGCTTTTTCGAAAATTTCATTTTTTTGCCATCTTTAGATTTAGGTACAGGTATAGCACAAGAGGGCATGCAAATCAGGCATTTCTTGGCCAATGAGTCTTCTATACCAGATAAACTACTTGGAGAGAGCTCTATAGACCCCATTTTATAAAGTGTTGTAATTTATCTGAATTCTCCCTATCGCATATAGCCGATATCAAGCGATATCACCTCACGATACCGATATCTGATCGATTGCTCTTGGGACGTATACTTCCGGTAAGAGCTGGTTGTCGGCAGAAAGTGACCAAGAAATCACTTTTTTTATGAATTAAGCAGTGAAAATTTTGTGTAGGGTTGTGGTTAGGGTCAGGGTTAGGTTTAGAATAAGGTTTAGGGTTAGTGTTAAGGTCAGGGTTAGGTTTAGGGTTAATATTCATAAAATTAGTTGGATACCCTGGTCCCTTATTGTACGGGATTGCCGAATGTTCGTGGACCGGAAGTTCATATCCCAAGAATTAAAGGTAAAAAAATTAGAGCGCCACACACGTTCAGATTCGGAGAGCTATATGCGATAGGGAGAATTGATCGCAAGTCCAATCCCTATCTAATGTGCAGAGTTACAAATGATATAAATCAATCCCAAGTCAAATTACGATCACTCTCAAGCCCAGTACTTATATGTAACTCCTTTTAGTCTAATAACTGCACATTAATTGAAAAAGAACCAATTACCAGTATTCTAAATCTTGAAAAGGTTTTTGTTGAAGATTATTTTTCCTTGTGCTTGATATGTGTCTGTCATATTTTATTATCTGACCTTGTTCAAAGTCTGCCTATCATGTTGTAATGGATATTGCGATGTTCTTATTTCTGTATGAATTGATGTGTTATTGGTATGCAAAAAGGAGCCTTTTTCATTCTGATTCTTATGAAAAAATATTGCATGTCAGCAAAAATCAAGCAATGACCAAAAAGAGTATATGTTAAAAAAAAGTAAACATGAAGAAAATATGTTTTCAGGCTGCGTTGTATTATAGACAAAGTATTGACACACATTCATCTAGTCAATCAAGTCTCTTCCATAACAAGAAAAAGTTTTTCAAATGTAAACCATTACCTAAAAGTAAACCATTACCTAAAAACAACAACAACATAATAACAAACATTACAAAGAACAAAATTCCCAATGTCTTGGCACTGCACTGAGGGAGGCATTATCCTTGATATGCTGTAATCAGAAAAATACAAGAACAATCATCTCTCATTACGATTCCATTGCTGAAATGCAAAACACTGTGCACAGGCCTCCCTCTACCCCACTGACAAGCTATTAATTTCCAATTTAAGAAGCAGGGCAAGCGGACCGAGATAAGTTCTTTTTCCCCCAAGCACATTTTTAAAAAGAGAGGAAAAGCTTTAACTGCTGTCACTGAGAAAAGTAAACACACACTTATCATGCCATGTCAAAACTGATCATAGCTCTGGCCACGAGCCTCGATTTGTCCCGTCTAAATGGAAAATGATTTATGATGTGATATTACCAGTTCCCTCTCCAGCTCTGCTTCTGTTTTATTAGTGCTTTTGAAAATTGTCGGCAGAATCCAAACGAGGCAACCACAAACTACTGTCATAATGAGTTAGCTTGTTTGGATAGTCCATGCACAGGGTTTGGAATTACCTTTGGCTTTTACCTTTGTTTTATGACTTCAAGACTGGGATATTAATCTTGGGGAAAGAACTATTCCCTTAAATAGCGATGAGCAAAGGATAGAAATCATAAAAAGGTGGATTGATCAAGGATGATTTCCCGTCATCCTGTCATTTGAAATGAACCATAGATCGATTAGCTTTCTAACACAATGACCTTTTTGTGGGGGTGTTAAACATTCACACAAACAGGCAGACTGCGCATACTCCTTCTATCTCCATGTCTCTTTCTCTCTTTCATACCTCATTTCCTTTTCACTCCACCTCACTCTCTTCCTCCATCCTTCCCTCCTTCCTCTCTTCTTATCTCATCTCCTTCCTCCATATTTCTATCTTCTCTTCTACATTTTTTCCTTTCCATGCTCCACCCGTTCCCCCATCTAAAAAAAAACTTAACTATTAATCAATCCTTTCCCTTAGTACAATATTATTCCCTCCTTATTCCCCATCTCCAATCTTCTGCATGAAATACAATTAATTCTTTGCCCTTGTTATGATATCATTCCTTCTTCATTTCCTCCTTTATGGTTTTCTTTCCCTGACAAAACTAATTCAAAGAAATATTCAACCTTTCCTGTTCTCTAGTAGAAAGAGCTCACATCATAGTGAAGTAAACTATAACCCTTTTTACAATAGGTTCTCTTAACCCTGTACCATCGTTAGCCCTGTACTTCCCTTAATCCAATACTATTTTTGGATGCTTTTTACACTGGCATTCTTAGCCCTATATCATTTGCTTAAACCTGGCTACGGAAATTCACAATGTTCACATTCAAAATCGTTAGCCCCTGACCTTCATGATAGCTTATGAATATTTATTTATTTATGAGTGTACGTCTTATATGTCCTTTTTACAACTCCTTATTAAAAAGCATCAAGGTCCCACGCCTCTTGTGCATTACCTGATTGATCACTGCGTTTCCACCTTGCGAACTTAGCGCCGCTTTTCCTTAGCCCCATACTATTTTTGGTTTCTGTTCACACTTGAGCTCTTAGCCGTGGATTTGATTGCTTTGCACCACAATTACATAGTTAGCCCTGCAGGGCCAAATAGTCCCGTACTATCAGTGGGGCTAGCCCACTTTGGTATAAACCAATGTGAACAGAAAAAGGTCCAAGCCTAGACCCCCTTATTCCCACCTTTAGTACGGGACTAAGGAAATTTTTGCAAATGTAAAATGGGTACATGGATTGGCATTGGTCTTCACTGTCAGGCTAGGCTCTCTTTGTCTCATATTCCCCTGCTGTCATTTCTCTGACCTGATCATTTCTTTTGTTTATCCTATTTAACTGGTGAAATTGGGTAGCAAAATTACTCTTCATGGGATGAGGAATTCAAAATCAAAGTCAAGGCTAATAAAGGGATTTATTATTTGTGAAAACAAGATGGAAGGATAAATGAATTGACAGCTTCCATGAATGGCAGATTTACTCTGAGGATGAAAATAAGCATGATTGATTTGTTATAGGCTCAAAACTTGCCATTATCTACAGGTCTATTGAAAATTGAGCGCAAACGTTTCATTAGGATATATCTAGAGGAAGTAAAGTTTACTTTATAGAAACTCATAAAATGTGCTGTTGTTATGGAAACATTTTATTCACCTTCTACACAACAACATGAATCTATTGATGTTAAAGAGTAATACAACCAGGATGATAAGTTAAATTGAATAAAAGTACACAAAATTGAGGGAAGCAGACGAGGAAAATTGAAGAAATATGAGCGACATTCAAAAGTTTTAACAATAGTTTTCTCTGTAAACTTTACGGTAAACAATGGATGCTCAGGGTATGATCAGGGTAGGATCTTGCTCATGCATCGCACAGAAAGTCTCTGAAGTATATCATTCATAGCAAACAGTATTTTCTCAGAAAGCGCAGTCTCCTTATGGTTGAGCTGTATGGTTAGCTGTGTGTACAAAATTGTGCTCATCATCCACAGGTGGTCTTTAGTTTGAGGGCAAATATCGACTCATGGCCTTTATGTACAGAAAGAATGTATCACTCCTACAGGGTGCTGCCCGTATGTTCACTGAACAGTTATTTTGACACTCAGTGGGCTCATTTATACCCCCAAATCACTTTCATATCATAAATATGTTACACAAATCACACTCCGGATTGGGATGTTTTAAAAAATACTTGAGGGTATGTTTGGGGTGGTTGCCTAGCAACTTTCACTTTCGCTGGCGATATTAAAAAATCATGATTTTTTGCTGCTAGGGTAAGTGGCCCTACATTAGGGTTGGCAAATTGTTGACACCCCAATAAAGCGGATGTTTCTAGTTTATCTCTCAATCTCTCAAAATGGCCCCCCCCCCCTCTTGGTCCCTCCTCTCGTCTCAATTTCGATGTACTTTTTTGGTGAGAGGGTGATCTCTGTGGTATGTGAGTGTGTGTGTGTGTGTGTGTGTGTGTGTGTGTGTGTGTAGAGGGGCTCTGCTCAGGGACCCCCTCAAGGGGCAAATTTCCCCAACTACTGAGTGGTGGAGGAGCTGGAAACACGATCAGACCCCAAGAATGGGTTCTGTCTGGGCCAATAAGAGGTGCGTGGAGCCCCCCACCGGGCCCTTGTCTCCATGCCCATTAGGCGCAAGGTGGAGATGAACCAAAAGAAAAACAACGGGGAGGACGTGCTCCCGTCTTCCTTGAACTTGACTGGCATTCCCACGCTCCTCTCCCCTGCCCATCTCTCCTTCTCTTCTTTTCTCTTCTCTCCCTCTTTCTTTCTCTTTTGCTTTATTTTCTTTCTCTACCACTCTATCTTTTCTTTCTCTTTCTTTCTCAATATCTCTCTTTCTCATTATCTCCCCTCCCTTTCTTTTTTTCTCATTCGCTATGTCGATTCTTAATTTTTGGTTACTCTCTTTCTTTTTTTCCCTTTTTTCTCTCTATCTCTGTTTCTTTCTTTCTTTCTCTTCCTCTCTTTCTCTGTCCTTATTTCTTCCTCTTCTCTCTCTATGACCCTATACATCACACTCTTCTTTCTCTCTCTTTCTCTACTATATCTCTGTTTTATACATCTATCTTTCTTATGCTCTCTCTCTCTCTCTCTCTCTCTCTCTCTCTCTCTCTCTCTCTAAATACCACCCACTCCCTTTCACTCCCCCCCCTCTCTCTCTCTTCTTTGTCACTCTCTTGTCTTACTCTCCCTCTTGTTGGTACTATCTTCCTTTCTTTTTGTCTATATTTATACTTAATTTCACTTTATTTGCACCCCTTCTACTTTTTCTTCTTCTCTTCCTCTTCTCTTTCTCTATCTTTTTTAAACCACTTCCCCTTTCTCATCATCTCTCTCCTCTCACTCACTTTGCCCACATCAAAACGACCAATGTCACGCCGCAAAGCCACTTTCATGCAAAATTCCTGAAAATGCGGACACAAATTTGATGTTATTCTTTAATTAATTGCTGCAGACTGTGTTATTTGATGGGTCTAACGAGTGGTCTGGTCCGGCGTGCCCTAGTCTGGCTGGTGTGGGTAATGTGGCAGGGCTCTGCCATCCTAGATTCTGGTAGATCTTTGCTTGTGCTCAGTGGGACACTAATAGAATGATTCCTTCCATTTTATTGGTCCATCTGTCAAGAGTACAATCGGTATCCTTTTCTTCTTTCGTTCCTCCCACCTTAAAGATTGTCCATCCCTTTTGCAAGCTTAAAATTTGAAATCGTCTATCACGATCGTAAATTGAAGAAAGTGTGATTCAAGACCATTTCTAAGAATATAGCATGTTGAAGCTTTCTGTATATGTAAAAAAATTTAGCCGTTAAATTTCAAACCGACTTTTTTCGTACTACGAAAAAAGTATTAGTCTTTGTTACAGTATCTATGTGGTTATTATGCGTGTGTGAAATCCTAATTTTATGAGTAACTACCAAACTTTTGAGATGATTCCTTTCATAGAACAATTTTTTTCATAATACGTTTTATAATTTAATAAACAGATTAATCAATAAAGCAGATATTTCAACACAAACTGCTAAGAGCCTGAGGTAAAGACTATTAATCAGACGTTGTTTACGTGCATTATTTGAATTTTACACTACGTATCAGTTTCAAATTGTGAATATAGAGCTTGCTAATACTTCTCTATATGTTTTGCTAATGTTTCGATGGTTTTGTGGTGATCTGAAAAAGGGACTGGCTGTCTTTAAAAGGCATTATCCGTCCTGTTTTCTCCATTCAAACATGTTGTTTTTCAAATTGGGTCATGATCCCTCTTCAATAAACAAAAATACTTTAAAGAAAAGAAGTTGTTTTACAGGCAAAAAAAGGCAAAAACTTCGCCCAAATATTGGGCTATTAAATCTAAATACTCACTGTACAGTTCGTATTTGTTCACATACTGGTACAGTCCTGACTAATAAATCCGGTACCCAATTAATCCGTTAACCTACTTTTGAGCATATTTATCCATTAACACTTTCCTGTTTGCCTACGCATCTGTCCTCCCCCAACAAACAATACATTACACATAGCTTTTGAAATAGCATCAAATGGAAGATGGTGCAATTGCACCTTAAACTATATAATTCCTATGAAGGACTACATAGAAATGGCATTGATTGTTAATTCCAGATTACAATGGATAGTTATCCTTGATCTTAATCAAATTAATCCATGTGATTTGTAGTTATGCATTGCTGGGAGAGGATTACCAGTAAACTATGCTTCCTATATCCTGCCAAACATGATTCAGTTTGGATGAACTATCTATTGTGCAACACTGTTTCATCAAACTTTCGGGTCAATAAAGGATTTGGTAAAGTAAGAGCAAGTAACACTGACACTGATGTTTTACATCATTTGTATTTTAGTCGAAAAAGACATAATACTGAGATCAGATTCTCATGCGCACTATTTGCCAGCAAATTTCTATAGATTTTTGTTAGAAGTCAACTTTTTTTTCCTTCATCATCAGCATCATCTTTAGGTGGTGCTACAGAGCACTGCAGTGGTCTTGTAATATACAAGAGCATGCATTCAACTCTTTTTGCTGCCAAAGTGGGTTGCACCTATCATCCCATGTTTTTTAAAATGAGTGCAAATGGTGGGCTGTAAAAATTCTCATTTTTACAAGAGGTCTTGATATGCTAATGAGTAAGTCACAGTGTCTATGCAGTCCCTCAGCTGGGCTTCTGGCTCTAACGAGGGAACTATAACCACACGAAGGGGCTATCTACAGGGGAACAAAAACACTGAGTCCGTATTACCCCAAAGTTTGACAAAGTTATCCGATCTGACAAATAAGCTTGAAGTTTTAGTAACCTCTACATGAGGATATCCTCTACCAAAACAAGAAAGACGTGCACTCCCGTGTCAACCTTGGGGCTGCTAACACTTCAGCTATTGCTGTAATACACCTCATTGTACACTGCCTGGTGCTATGGCAGGTAAACCCCCAAGCTCTTTAATGATTTTGGCACAGTGATGACACTTACCAAACCAGAGCATATTTTTGTTTCTTCTGTGTAGCACTATATTTTGTGCGGAGACTTCCTTGACCAAATAACAAGCTATTTTGCTTCTTCCAGGGGATGTTAAAGGAACTATTGTTAGTGATCACTCTTGTTAAATCGATCAGAGATAAGCACACAATTTTGAAACTACAGAAGCTAAGGAAGATAGCCCTACAACAGAAGTGCTTCATTTGATGACCACTCCCTTGCTCCTGATCTGAATCTCTGTCAGTACCATGTCAATCATAACACCATTCATCACATACGGGACTGAAAGGCATACCAGACTTGAGACGAGGATATTGAAGGATATTAACCCTCTTCTTACTATTGGCATGAAAATGTCTAGTATGTCAATGTGATTTACAATGCTTGTTACTGAGAGGGTTAAAATGGAGTTCTAATCATTCATTAGTTGAACTATCAGGGGCAGTTTCACCATGGTTTAACCATAGAGCTATATTAATGAACTAAGTATGGGTTTAACTAAACTGAGCTAGCAGCTGTTACAAAATCAACACAATACAAGAAAATTGTCGTAAGATCTTATCCACCAGTATGCTTTATTCATTTAAGACCCATCATAGACATACATGAGCTATATTCAAACATTAATTTCTGTAAGACTTATTATGCTGGAGCTTGTGCATGTAATATCCCTCGTAATAAAATGTCTGTTGGATATGACTTGGATAAAAATAAAGACACGGTAAACAAATGCGGATTTTAACATGTCATGTGCTTTTCTGTAAGCAGTGGAAATACCATGTGGTCTAACCATATCAATTCTCCCTATCGCATATAGCCGATATCAAGCGATATCACCTCACGATACCGATATCTGATCGATTGCTCTTGGGACGTATACTTCCGGTAAGAGCTGGTTGTCGGCAGAAAGTGACCAAGAAATCACTTTTTTTTATGAATTAAGCAGTGAAAATTTTGTGAAGGGTTGTGGTTAGGGTCAGGGTTAGGTTAAGAATAAGGTTTAGGGTTAGTGTTAAGGTCAGGGTTAGGTTTAGGGTTAATATTCATAAAATTAGTTGGATACCCTGGTCCCAAGTTATTGTACGGGATTGCCGAATGTTCGTGGACCGGAAGTTCATATCCCAAGAATTAAAGGTAAAAAAATTAGAGCGCCACACACGTTCAGATTCGGAGAGCTATATGCGATAGGGAGAATTCAGCTAAATAAGCTAAATATTCCTGAATCTATTTCTGAGCACTGGAATTTTTTTTTTATCACCCTCCGTGTCTGTGTCGGTGTATGTCAGTCAGTCAGTGGGTGTGCACAGGGGCGTGTGCCTCACAGCCCCCTAGATGTGCAGCAATGCAAATAGAGAGGGGGGCAGTTTTAAAAACATTTATTCAGTGTAAAAACCCTTGCCTCTCTCTCTCTCTCTCTCTCTCTCTCTGTCTCTCTCTCTGTCTCTCTCTCTCTCATGACACCTAGTAAAAATAGAAATAGTAGCACTACAAGGCAGAAGAGCTGAAAGCAGATGACAGATGACATGGGCCATCCATCATGAGGCCAGGAGAATGCTATCTGTTTCATGATCAGACAGGAAATATCCCATCTACTACATTCACAGCGAACATGGCGCAAATCTCGCAAACACCTGTTGCAGGCATGGGCCGATTTCACCTTTTTTTTACAGTCAACAGATAAAAGCACAGAGATATGGAGGTCATTTCAACTTATTAAAAACCAGAATGCATGCTCTCAATGAATCAGAAGCGCTACATACCTGTTGAATATGGTAGTAGTTACATGTGCGTCTTTTCAAAGTGTTATTGCTCCAATAGGCTATGTGGGGTGACTCCTACAAGAGGCTGAACATCAAGCCCAGGGCAGAACTCAATGGAGAATGATAACTCGTAAGAGAGCCAGGGGGGAAAATACATGGGGCCTCTGGGCGATTTTGCCCCCAAAATGCTTAAAAGAGCCCTGGAAAATGTTGAAAGAGCCCCCAAAATTCCCATAGACACAATGTAAAATTGTAGCCAAATGGCTAATGTGCTCAAAAAGTAGCCCCTAAAAATGTTGAATTCATTTTTTCCCTGAAGAGAGCAATAGGACACCCCATCCTATGCATATAAGTTGAGTAAGTCATAAAGCCAAGAGAAAAAGTTCATTCATATAGGTAATATGTTTTGTTTGCAGAAAAAAAAAATCTGTTAAACATTGTATGAACAACATGTATAACACTCATAGAGCTATTTTGTGACATATGAAACTGAGCAGAGACATACAATTTATGAAAAGCATGCGTGTACTGCTTTGGAATTTGATAGAGTTTGCTCACTAGATCTATGTATAGGTACAGGTAAAGTTCAGACAAGCGCAATGTGACGTAATAAAAATCCTCAACTGATCACATGATCAGGAAACAACTATCTACAGTGACCTTCTTTGCCTTTAATCATTGTTGTTGGTGTTGTTTCTAATCACATGACTCTAAAAAGTACAACTTAACACAAAAGGAGGAAAAATTGGCTAGTTAATAACTTGTTTGTTTCCTGTTTGTGTTTTATTTGACTGATTGCAGGGGAGTGCTCATCATGTCTAGTTTCAAATCCTCCTTGCACCAAATCAGGTATCAAATTCCTGGAAACAGTTGTGAGAGAGGCTGAAGACACTCGTTCCGGTCTCTGTCATGGCCGTACGGACCGGATGTATGAGAAATTAGTAAAAATACATGCTGACGCTGACTATATCACCCACCTTTAAAGAAAATAAATATTCAGGAGAAGATTATTATTTTTTTTTTCTGTGACATAACTTAAAGCTATGGGATGTAATACCGGAGGCAACTTAAATAAAGAGGCCCGTAACCTTGGTAACTTAACCATCCATCCTTTCATCTAATCATCCATGTTCTGCTGCCAATTATTTCCCTTTTCTTAGAAACTTTTGTTTTATATCTGATATTAAACAATCTAGGTCCCAAGACAAACAACATCAAAATCTGGTATCCTTCAGAATATAATCTTGAATAGTGTGATTCAGATTCTGGCAAAGCAACCATCAAAACTGGTCAATTATCAGTTATAGATTTCTGTGATGTACAATGCGTGGGCTAGTATCTTAACAACAGTGATAACCACACACAGAAATGATTAAACACAGGGGTATCCCACTGATTTCATCAATGTGGCAATGAGATAAAGGTCGTCCAAACCAATATGAACTGACATGATAGCTTTCACGAATCACAACTAAGATAATTGAGTGATGCGGCTATCTTATCAAGACTATTTGATAAGTAACAGTGACACATGGATAGACATTGAATCGTTTGAATTGCCTTGACCATGTTAACATCAAAACAAAAACATATGAAACCTTAGCCTGTGACTCATGAAAACATTGTATACTTTAGGGATCCTAAACATTTGTCAAAATCAAATGAGTAATTCAGAATATTAATAGGATATGGGTGTGAGGGTGATTTTGATCCCCTAATAATACTTGAAAACAGCCGTTATATATGTCTGATTAACTTCGGGGAGGGGGGGACGCAAAGAAGAGAAACTACCCCCCACAGAACCTCAACGACATTCTTTGTCATAAACCCAATTCTTATACCATAATCATGATCCACACCACTAGCTAGATCAATCACATGATGGTGACATATTCCGCTAAGCCAATCAAGTGTTGCGATCACCGAATATCATGCCAGAGCAGGATGCACGAGCTGCAATATCTACGGCTATATTGCATACGCAGTTTATAAGAATCCCTTACCGCAACATTGCCTTATTTTTTCTAGGTCTCAATCCGCAAAATAGCCGCTAAAAGAGCGGATAACAAGGAAGAAGCAAATACCGCACCATTCAAGTGACTAATTTCTTGACTGCATTTACATCATATTTTTCTTTATTTCACCACCCAAGAAAAGATGTCTAAATTGCCAATTTAGCGCATAAACAAGACATACATTCATGTACACATCTCACTACACCTCATTCTTGCCCCTGGTAGAGTCTGTCATTTGTGTACTTTCCTTAGTTATATTTTCCTTTTGAACTTACAGTATGCGCCATATATTTCGGGTGGTCTTTATTTTCGCAAATTTCGCGAATCTGGACTATTTACGAATTTAACAACACACAAAGTTATCAATACGACATGCTCGAGCACATGCACTACTAGTACTAGTTCTCCACGATTGCGAATTTAACCACTCGCGAAATTGTGGAGAAGTCCTGATTCGCGAAAATTAGCCTCGCAAAATATATGGCTATACAGTAAATAACTCATTATTCCCATAACTGCTACATGGTAAAAAAAACAACTAGCAGGAAGAAATAGAACCAAATAGAACTATTGTAGCGGTCTTCAGCCTTCTTCGCATCAATTAAACCTCCCAGTACCAACCAATCCTAATCCCAAATCTAAAACTACCCAGTTTATCACGTATGTGACTGAAGAGGGTTAATTAGAGCACACATTCTTGCAGTCTGAGGGAGTTGGGTTTGCCCAGCCGAGGGGTTATTGACATAACTTCTCTCTCTCTCTCTCTCTGAGGACGAGGAGGATGTCTTCTCCCCTGACTCAAGGGGGAAAGATTTAACCAATCCTGAGGCAGGAAGTGCAATGACATCATAGCCTGAGACAATTTGCGTAAAATGTGATGGAATTGCGATTGATTATGTGTGTATGTGCGCCACTGTGTGACTAAGAGAATGAGCGATCCAGCCGCTGGAGTTTGTGCTCATTATCTGGTTCATATTTCCTTGTTGTTATTCTGTCCTAGCCTCCCACCAAGGCTGTTGGACATTTTTAATCCAAACTGAAAAATAGAGTTTAGTTCTCACAAGACTTTTAGTTTCTTTAATATCCACTTTTCTCAGTCCTAGCCAGAGAAAAGAAAAATCAATAATGTGTCATCTACTGCAAACAGACACTTTTATTGAAAAGTTTGAAAAGGAAATGCCCAAAAGTCTGGAGATCAGGCTAACCTGTTCTTCTTCAAAGAATGAATGGATGGGAAATAGGATGGGGTTGGAGGGAATCCAGACAAACATTGAAGCTTTGGAATCAAATTACATCAACTCTGATTATGAAAGGAATATGATACTTAATTTGCATAAAAGTAGAGATATCAGAAGGGGAAGATTGAGAATGGTATAAACCTAAGCAAAGACAGAAAAATATCAATATATCACAAATTTGTGTGTTTGCAAATCACGATCACAAAGTGCTGCAATCCTGCATACATAATGTAAATAGTCAGTTACAAGAAATAAATATTAAATGAAGAAAAAAGTATATGTTGATAATAGGTTAAGTGAATAACTCAGGAAATTATTTGATTATTTCAAATGGTAATGACATGAGCCTAGTAAGAACAATTGCCTTCTTTGTTGTTTCAGGAAATTGTGTCATCAATCATCCTTCAATTGTTTTTATTTCCAAAGAGAAAGATAAACAATATTATTATGTTCTATTTCAAAACTGACTTTATCTACAATACCTTCAAAGTCTATTCTGCTATGATGTTTTTTAAATTGGTACTGGTAACCTTGTGTGAGGTTATAACTATATGATAACCTATAAAAAGTAACAAAGATAAACTATAATTCCTAAACAAATTGGTTTTCACAAGGACCCATATCTAAGAGTGGGAGAACTTTTTCTAAAAAAAAAAAAGTGCAACACCTACACAAATGAACATGGAAACAACAAATACTGACATCACATCCTGTGGGCACTGCAGTTAGTCCCGGAAAGCATGAGAGCATTAAATGAACTAGTTTTCTGACAAATCCAGAGAGAACTTGACCCTAGTTGATCTCTAGCAGACCCTGTACTTCCGCTGTAATGGTGTTGCCTTCCAGACATGTGATATATTAGTAATTAGGACAAATTGATATTCTATGCCCGGGTGTTGCATGAGGGATTATGTCACAGGGATGAGATGAGATAAGAAGAGGTAACCTTTAATCCAAGCTGCTTGGGGGAAGGGAAGCGAGAGGATTTGGAGTCAATTGGAAGGGATCATTTTCCATGATTATGGTGGCTTTAATTTATTGGCATAAAGGTTATGTCGCTTGAAGGGGGTAACATCATGGTTATGATATCGTGCCCTGGGGTAGATCTTATATCGGTACATCTGCCTTGCACTAATCAGGATATGATGTAAGGATTTCGGGTGATTTCTGTTTTCCTTGTACGCATTATGCAAACAATACCGCTGAATATATACATGCATATTGTTATATGGTTGATATATGCCTTTGCCCCAGTGCATGAGGGATTTATTCTTGATTCTAAATGCTTTGAATTTTTTTTAAAGGTTGTACGCAAACCTTCTATTTCTCATTTTCTGACACATATTGACACACTAACAAGACTCTTGAGTGTTTCAGGTTTGCCCCTTGATATAACCACTACTAAACTTAAACATTTCCTTCCACTTTACGCCCATGCCTGGGGCACCCCATATCATGCATTTCTTCTAGAACATTCTCACAACCTCTCAAGAACATCGCTGTCTGTCCACAACAGCCCTGATCTCGCCATTGAGGGCGTTCTTCACAAACCCACAGTCACCACAGATTCTGTTAGTCAAGTTTTGCCTCAGCTTTCCATATTGTACTGAATTATGTACACACAAATCCAAAAATTTGTTTTTGATTTATCACAAAGATGCAAGCTAGAATCATGTTTAGGGCCTGGAAAAACATTTCACTAGGATACATTTACACTCCAAAGAAATTAAATATGTCTGACTATGATACCAGTAGTGGCTGCCTTCATGCTTCTGCCTATTCCTGTCGCACACTGCTGGTATGTGCGAAACTCGGAATAATTTATGCAACCCGAGCTCGAGCTTACGTATCCCGAGTTTCGAGCTAATGAAGACGTGATTGCAACTTCAGGCTAGTTTCCCGGATCACAAAATAGCTCGCTATTTCGTCTGATCGGGCTAATGAAGAGGCACCTAGTTACACAGAAGGAATTACCTTATCTCTGACACTTCTGAAAGCAGTAGAGCATCTACTTTTAACCCTTAAAGGGAATATACTATAATGGGAAGACAAACAGCCTTCAAAAAGGTGATTGTGAGCAATCTTCTTGCCAATGGTCTTAAATTCATGTATTGTTCATTTTAGAAACTTGCTGAAAGTTATTTGTCCTCAAATGATCCACATGTGGAGTAATTAGTGATTAAAATGTTGGGGCCGAACTTTTCACGTTTCTGCTTTTATTGAAATCAATGTAATTTCAGGGTGGACCATCCCTGTAACCTGCCACGTGTTTCAACATCAATAAACACAAGTGCCATAGTAGTTTTTCTGGCACACAAAGGGTAAAAGCCAACTAATGCACTACATGTATCTAGATTACCCCTCAACAAAATGACTTCCTTAATGCGTCACATTCGTATCATCTATTTGTTTCAATGTTTGGGTTCTCTTTACTTCACAAACCATTTGATGTATCAATATAGGCAAGTCCTAAAGAAATGACTAGTTATCAAGCTGTTAAGAACATATGGCCTTTTTCTTATCTAAACATGTGTTAAAACGTAGTCAAATGACTAGTATCAGATAGACGTCACTCCCAAACAGATAAATTGTAATTAGGTCACTATTAACTAGCATGTAGCCTTCTTCTAATCTCAACGTACCGCTCAAACGCAGCCAGCCTTCTAATATCATCGGGACATCACCGCTAATTAGAAGCCGTCTGGCTCCCTCGAGGGTGTATAAAGGAAACATTAGCTTATTATCATTGGGGCATTGGCCGGAAATATCGAGGAAAGATCTTGGCTAATGTGGTGGCAAAAAGTGTGACGTTGTGGTTATCTATATCTGGTAGATTAATGATATCAGAGGGCGATATGGGGGATGGACATTAAGTTTAATGTCCCCCACCGCATGAATGTACACGCCCACTTTCCTACATGTGATAGGTATGTTGAGATTGTGGTCACTTCATGTAAAACATAAATAAATAAGGACATAGGAGCTTGATTTACAACTAGTATTAAAATGATGATAGATGCTTCCATTGTTTATTCATTCTATCGCTCGCTCACTCGCTCAATTTCAATGAAAACTGATCAATTGATCTGTCAGTTACCTGTCATCTCTCTCTCACTCTGTCTGTCTGTCTGTATCTTCTATCTCTAACACTCACACACACTCTCTCTCTTTCTCTCTCTCTCTGCTCTATCTTTCTTTCTTCTTCACACTCTTACTTCACCAATCAATCACTTGCTCACTGGTTCAATAAATCATTTTAATAATATTGTCATCAATAAATGAGTCCACAGTCCATCTATATCCAACCAGGGCTGACTGAATAACTAAAACAATACAATTTCTATACTCATATGATTAATTAAATAATGAAAGAACCAAACACCAAATGCATGAAATAAATAAAATGAATAAGTAAGTGATTGAATGAATAAATGAACAAACAAATATATTGTCAATCAATCAATCAATCAATCAATCAATCAATAAGACAGTATCAATATTGGAAAGATGTGTGGTATTTTGATTGCTGTCCTTGTACCCGATGCCAATCATTCCAACCACCTGTTGCATTCACAATGTACTGCCTGTGATTTCCTCTAATCTCTACTCACGGAAATCAGCAATATCCCGAACTCCACACTGTGTGTGGTATGACACCACAACCACTCTGGTTCTTAAACACCTGCACACAATATACATGTAGAGTGATACGTTTGTTGCTGGTAATACCGGGTATTACCTGCACCACGAACAACTGCCATTGTATTAACGATGCATGATGCTTTTGGAAGCAAGAACCTGTGGGTTGACATGTGTGATGCATAATGAGCACTGTTGTGTTCTGAATTAATTATATAATACACACAAACTGTAAGGTCCAAATCTGTCCAAAAGTGAAAATCTCATTAACTGAGAAAAAGTTGATAAAATTGCACAAAACCTGCTTCTAAAAAAATTGACATCCTTTGGATTGATGATGTGTAAATTTCAGCTTGATTCGAGCTGTAACTTTTTGCAATTATTTTTTAATAGTGTCAAAAGTTAATTTTCAACACCTAGTACCATGATCACACTCGAGTGGCAGCATGAATCGGAATCCCATTGGAATTAAATACCTTTTTGCATTTCTGGATATTTGAATTGCATTCTTCAACACATGACTGTAATCTGGCTATTTCTTCTGATAGGTCTGAATGTTTTGCTCATGCTCAAAACTTTTGAAGTGCGTCAACACATGCTGTCAAATAAAGGAAACTAACTTCAAATGACCACAACTTCTGTATTCCATGTACTTGTTTGATTTTGCTCAAAATATCACAGTTCTGCCCTCAAAATTGTGTGCATATTTGGAAAGAAAGAGATCTTCAATGTAAACTACCCCTTTACAGACTTGAACACTTCTCTATCACAACAGACTTCAAAGTTTCACCACTCTCTCTCATCCAATCAGAGCGCTTCACATCCCGCCCGATGTCCGTATCTCCATCTTCCTCAACTCATTTTCATTAACTTTCCTTCTCCCTCGTGCCTCCTTCGTTCTTTTTTCATTTTCAAGTGAGTGAGCAAGGGGTGGAGGAGAGATGGAGGGAAACCGAAGGACCCTCTCAGGTGAAACATTTCAGCCCAGAGGGAGCAATTTGTATTTTCTTGGCAGTTCTGAATGGGCGCAGCGTGATTTGTGTACACAGTTCCTCTGGCGGTCACCAAGAAACTTCTTCCCAGTTTCTCCCTCCCCATCACCACCAAATTAGAATTGTGTACCTAACAGTGTTTTCATTGCCGAAATTGGCATGTGGACTTAACCTGCGTTTCCAGCATGCTTCCTTTGTTGGAAGCGGGTGCAAGGTTTTGATTTTATTTCATTTTTTTTCACTCACTCTCCTTCTCTCTTACCCTCCCCTCCTCCTCCTCCACCTCCTTCAAAAGTTTGTCATTGGCATGTTTTCCTCTGGGGTGGTTGTTGTAAGTCAAATACAATGTTAATATGTTAATGGTCATGGTTTTATGGGCCGAGAACTTGTCGGAACTTTGTCGGACGTTTGAAGCATCTTTGTTTTCACTGTGCTTTGTCAGGTTTTCTTGGGCGGAGGGGGTTCAACTTTGTGGTGAATGTGGAGAGCACATTAACCTACACGCGCTGCTGTGAATTGGCTAACAATACCATTAAACAACAAAGCTCTCTCTTTTTTCTATTAATGAGACAGGAATATCAAACCACAAGACATGTCTCTAATTTAAGCAATGAATCATATAAAAATGTCTTGTTTCAACCTTTCTAAGAAGGAGTGGAGAGTTGAGCATCAATTAAAGAGTGATACATGAGAGCCTGAAAAGATGAAGGAGCAAGGGTAAAGAAGAAGAGGGGGAGAGAGTTGAAGAAGAGGAAGGGAAAGACAGAGGAAGATAGATATTTAGACAGAAAGAGGAAAGGAAAAGGTATCAGGCATGTTCAAGGGAAAGAATGGAAGATGATGAGATCAGGGAGAGAGGAAAATGAAATAAGAAACATGGGTTGGAAGCAAACATGGGTTGGAGATATAGACAGAGAGAAAGACAGAGAGAGGAATGGAGAGAGGGAGGATGGAGAGACAGAAAATGAAAGAGAGAGAGACACACACAGAGAGAGAGACAGAGAGAAAGAATGACACAAATAATGGAGTGGAAAGACAAAAGCATGCTTCAACAATGCTGCTTTTTATTCAAGAAATCACAATTCTTAACGGATCCCCTTCAATTCTCACACAATCATGCCGCTCGAAACACAAACTCCCTGGCAGTGTGACCATACTCCTCACCAGCACTCCTCTTGCCCAAACCAGAGAGAGAGGGAGGGAAGGGGAGAGGGAAGGGAAGGGGAGGGGGGCAAGACCGGCCCAGTCCCTGAGACCTCTCTCTCTCCCCAGTGACACTGGGGCTGCGTCCCACTGCTTCACCTCCTCCTAAGTTTACTTTTCAAACAAGCTGCGGGCCGCCTGGAGGCATCCCCTGCATCTTGGAGGAAATGAGACTTGTCCACTACAAGAGGGCACTGCGGGGCGCCCCGCCCTGACAGCAGCCTGCTTGAGGTTTTCCTCACATACCGGTGGGTCACACCACAACCACTGGCTTCTACTGGAGCATCGCTCAGTCTCTCCAGCTGGTTGGCTGGTTAGATGGCTGGCTGGGGAAGGGGAGCGGGGTGGGTTGTCATGTGAGATGCTGGAGAGTGATTTTCTCACATGCATAATCCCACTACTATTACCGAACACTGTTTGGTTTGTCAGGCAAGCAAGGGGGTTGGGGGGTCGGGGGGGCAGGAGGCGGCTTCTTGACTAGGAAATGAAAGTGTGATTTTGTTCATATTAGTATCATACAACAATGTAGCTTTGTTAGAGGAATTTCCAACCCAAAATGGTTAGTTTTTGCATTTTTCAGGCCACAAAATGCTCTAAAATCACAAATTAACCTTGCTAAACCTCACCTTACCCTAACCCTAACATGGTCCATATCCCAACCCTAACCTCATTTTGTCGAGTTTAAGCTGTTAATTTACTGAAGATACCATCAAAATGGATCAAAATAATGAAAGTTGCTGTCTGATTAAGTTTACAATACACCCTTGTCTTATATGACAAGGGTGGGGAGGTGGGAGGGTAGGATGAGTTTTGATCATGGTTGAAGGCTGAAACAAAATTACACCTTCATGCAGTCATATCACATGTTCTTTTGTCAATGCTAGGCTCAAAGATAGATTAATAAAGGGGGCTTGTCAGACAAAAACATGGCTAATTCCCGCCCCCTCCCTCCCCCCAACCTCGCACAAATGATGAGATCCATGCTTCATACGCACAGCATGAAAAACTCATGAAGAACTCCAGGAATACAACAAACTCATTGAGCTATTAAAAAGATTTCATTTGTCACGGCCAACCTCGAAGCTGCCAAAGAAGGACGGCTGTCTTTTCTGCACGTCATACCGACTTCTGGCTAAGTGGACATGACAGTGCACTAATTGCTTCTCCCCACCCCCTTCCCCACCCCCCCCCCCCCCCCCTTACAGGTGCAGCACAATTCCATCAATGCACCCATGCTGGCTAATTACATCTGTTAATTGGGCTGTTCATCTGTTCATCTGTTCATTGGGCTAGACATAATTCTGCACTATGAGATATGTTTGTATTACTGATACAAAAATACCATTAATATTAAAAATTCAGTAATGTGTGTGTTTCTCTCATTTCAGCAAGAATCCTCTTTATCAATGAAATCTGCATTTTTTTTTTTACTTTTGTTGTACCATTCTGTACGTTGCTACTGCCTTTGATATCAATGATGAATCTTCTGCTTTTATACAGGCCTTTCTACCAAGGTTATATGAGGAAATTTATTTATATCTGTCATGAAAGTTTCTGTATTTCATTTGCAGGCAAAACCAAATACTTTGAAATAATGCATGACCAAAAGAACAGCAAGTTCAACTTTGTGAAATATAAAACTGAACAGTGACTCAAAATTTAAATGAAATGACACAGAAGTGCACCCATGTATACAGTCTTTAGAGACTACTTTTTATATGGTATGTCCCTTGAAGAAAGTTCTTGCATGGTAGATGTTTATATCTGTTGACATACTGTATGAGCGGTCTTCATATACAATTTGACTGTAAGTCAATTCTCAATTCCTATTCTCTATTCATTTAAAAACAAAATAATCAATTTTCATGACCATTGAATTTAAGGTATCGCCAGAAAGCCAATTTGTTGTGTAGTGTTTTTTTTTTGCTGCTGACTAATGGCTTGAGTGCTTTCATGTGTAGCAAACGGCTGTGATGTAGGTTCCATGCAGCCTTCAGGTGGGTGACTCGTGTGAGGTGCTGTAAAGGTGAGAATACTGCAGAGCCGGCTTGGCCGACGAACCAACCAACCAACCAACCCAGCCAGCCAACCAGGCAGTCAGGCAGGCGGGCAAGCCAGGCACCCAGGCAGTCAGGCAGCCGGGCAGCCGGTCAGGCAGTATAGGGCTCCCTCGCTGGGCTAGAGCAGAAGGGGAAGGCAGGGTTTAGGCGAGGGGCAGGTGTGGGGTGTGTGGGGGATGAGTGTGGAATCCATCCAATTATCTTGACCTATGGTGTCACACACGGCCCGCTGCCTCCTCCGAGCGGGCGGCGGCTACCAGCAATTACCGACCATCAGACAACAATACAGCTCATGACAGAGCGGGAAATGGCACATTTTCTTCCCTAAATAATGTAATCGTTTGATCATCACCTTGCACTTACACTTGGTTCACCTTCTTAAAGGGTGACATAAGTGTTTGTTTTTACTACTGTTGCTCTGATATTCATAAAACAGTAGTTAGTCCATGGCCATGTCTTACGAAGAGGAGCAATTGTTCTAAGATGATCACAAATCCAATGCCCTATGTCTATAAATATAAACAGTTTTGATTGATATTAATCACAAGTCACTATGAAAATCAATCGTAGTTCTTTATAAGACAGGCCCCTAGTCTTTGATAACTTTGTAAAGTTCCTCTTCTGTTCTTTTGTACAAATTGTGTGCATCTTCAGTATCTTACTTGAAACGTCTGATAAATGTCTTTCCAAACGTTAATGTCTTCTGGTTAAAATTCAATACATTTTACATCATTCATAAAGCATTTCACACTCACTAAACAGGATTTTTTCCTGCCAATGAATGTCAGCCCGATCTATACTGAGCCTGCATTATGTGGGCTGGCTTTTTTCCACCCAGATACTAAGCAGCACGACTCCCACAAAATCTGCTGTTCAGACAATAAATGACAGGCTAGATCAGGGTTCACTAAGCCAGAAAACCTAACCGTGAGCAACAGGTTAAAACTGATTCGTGAAATGTTTTGTTTATATTCCTCTTGTCCTACATGTACAGTACCTGTCAAATACTTTGGATTTAAGTCATAATGGATTAAATGTGCCACTCATGGATTATTTCACCATTAATTCATTCAAGTCCCATAGAGACTAATGTCTGACTGCACACATGGGGTTAAACATGAGGTCATATATATTCTTTGAGGACCACATCACAATAGCCCCGTTCATATACCATAATTGACAATACCCCTATTTTTACCGATGGACGTAAAAAAAGCAAGACAGTTTCCAGCGAGCCTTTAAAAACATTGTTCATATACACTGAAATAGCGGTAATATTGCGGCATTTTGGAAAGCTGGACTCTCTCTACACCCCAACGCGCAATGGTGATTTGTTCCACGAAGCCATATGAGCAGTGCGATTAGCAAACCACATGCCAGAGCGTGATGCACGAGGCACAACATTTACGGCTATTTTGCAGACGCAGTTTATATAATTATTCACTTTATACCGCACTATTGCGTTATTAGGTCATGTTCTGCAAAATAGCTGTAAAAGAAGTGGAAAAAAGGGGGAAGCAAATCCCGCATTATTTGAATGATTCCCGTTCATATACGCAGCTATCAGCAATACATCAGCAAAATTGCCGCAAATGTTGCGCTTATTTTGTGGATAGGTGGTGTATATGAATGGGGCTAGTGACAAGGTAGGGAAAACAGAATTGACTGAAACCGTTCCTGACAACCTCTTCAACCCCTCCTAAAGATTACACAAAATGAACTCATCACATGTCCCAAGGTGATCACAGTCATGTGATGCAGAGAGAGAAAGCTAGAGACAGGTTGTAAAACTCATGAGGATCTGTCATATTGCAAATGAAGAATCATGAACAATGGGGTTACATATATGTACCATAATTAAATAATTACCCCAAAGCTAGCCAGCTCACTCTGTGCAAAATTGGAGCCCGAAAGAAGTCAGTACCCAGTTGTACTTTTCATCACAAATCAGAATAACTTTCACATCCATCATTTTAAGAAACAAATTGAATGTGGTACTTTTATATAGTACTTTAGCAGAAACTCCGATCTTAAATTTCACATCTATAAGTAAACAAACAGAATCTTAACTGAGATTTAGTGGAGAAGGTATAACTGATATCCGTCAAGGTCTTAGAACTACAAATAAAGCACCCAAACTTTTTCCAAATTATGCTGTAAAGCATCCTCATAAAGAAAGGATATCCACATAGCTATTCAATAAAAAAAAAATTCCCACAAGTTCTCCTCACATCACGTTGCACACTCTCCCTATCCATTCATCGCTCTCTCAGAGTCACAGGTAATTGCCGAGTTATGGAGTCTGTCGTTGAGACTATTACGCATGTAATCACAGCAGTCTGGAGGTAGACCTAGAACTTGATCAGCTCATTATAGCCATTTTCACCCCAATGTATTGGGCATCGTGGGGAAAGTGAGGACATTTCAGCCATATTCTAGTTTCTGTAATGAAATATGACAGCCTGGACTCTCAGAAGAAATGGTTTATATAGTAATCAGATTTTCACCTCCATTTTCTGGGTTTGTATGAAAGTCCAGCAATGAATGAAAGGATTCTAGTTACAGGGCATGTACTGTACATATACAGGGAGTAGAATACATATATACATGTGCCTATAAAGACCATTACATGCATTTGTTGTATGCTATTTTGTTCATTCATGTCATGTCAATGTTGTACCAGCAAGCTAGTTCCTCTATTCATTCATTAATTTTATTCTATTTCTGCCAATGATAATTTCATTTAATTCACTGGATGTATGTCAACATCTGTAGATGCCTTATTTGTTTCTTAGTTTGTTTTCATTTCTCCTCCCCCTTTTCTGATGTGCTTGATTTACAGAGACCTAACCACCTTCTTCATGCTCTCTCATTCTTCTTATTCTTCCTAATCTCCTCCTCATTTTATCTTCTACTCGTTATCATACTAATTCCCCTCCTTTTCTTTGAGTCTTCCTCCTTTTGCTCACCAATCCCCTCTCCCCACCTATCTCTGTCTCTCTCCCTCTCTTTCACTCTATGTCCCTCCCTTTCTCTCTCTAACCCCGTTCATATACACCGCCTATCAGCGAAAAAGGCGCAACATTTGCGGCAATTTTGCCGATGCATTACCGATAGCTGCGTATATGAACGGGAATCGCTCAAATAATGCGGTATTTGCTTCCTCCTTTTTTGCGCTTATTTTGCGGCTTTTTCGCGGATCGAGACCTAGTAATAATACCGCAATATTGCGGTAAGCGAATCTTATAAACTGCGTCCGCAAAATAGGCGTAAATGTTGCGCCTTTTGCATCGCGCTCTGGAATGTGGGTCGCTAATCCTACAGCTCGTATGGCTGAGCGGAGCATGTCACCATTGGTTTGGAGAGAGTCCAGCTGTCCAAAACACCGCAACATTACGGATTTTGGGGGTGTATATGAACGGTGCTTTTGCGGCTCGCTGGAAACTTGCTTACCGATGTGCATCGGTAATAATAGCGGTATATGGTATATGAACGGGGCTTCTGTCTCTGTCTCTCTCGCCCCGCCTCTCCCTTTCTCTCTCTCTCTCTCTCTCTCTCTCTCTCTCTCTCTCTCTGTCTCTCTCGCCCCACCTCTCCCTTTCTCTCTCTCTCTCTCTCTCTCTGTCTCTCTCGCCCCGCCTCTCCCTTTCTCTCTCTCTCTCTCTCTCTGTCTCTCTCGCCCCGCCTCTCCCTTTCTCTCTCTCTCTCTCTCTCTCTCTCTGTCTCTGTCTCTCTCGCCCCGCCTCTCCCTTTCTCTCTCTCTCTCTCTCTCTCTCTCTCTCTCTCTCTCTCTATATATATATATATATAACTGTTTCCCCCCTTTTTTCACTTGTCTTCTCCTCCACCTTCCTCTTCTTCTCTTGCTCCTCCTTTGAATATTCTTAACCTCTTCTTTTTCTTCCTCCTCATATTTTGTGATCACTTCATCTCCCTCATCATCACCTCCTGTTCCTCCCTTTCCTTCTCTATGTTCTTCCCCTCATTCTCCTTCTCGTCCTTTCACCTCCATCCCCTTCCACCCCATCTCATTCTTTACCCCATCCCACCCCTCCTCCTGAAGAGCAAAGAGCTTGCACACTTGAGAGAGATCGAGATGTCATCTCCTAGACAAGAGGCAGACAAGTGGCTGATAACCTTACCTCCCCCAATCATCAACCCCCAATCACCTCCCCTGATACCATTGATCCTGCCTCTTATCAGCCTAACAGAACATCCACACATACAACATTCATTGTAGAGCTATACCGTTCTGGTATATCTATATAACAAATTCTGTGTTTCGACGCTGACTAACCATATGTTGTATAACAAAACATTGTACACAGAAACATGGGTCTGGGCATCGTTTCGAACTAGACCAGTCAGTCTCAGCGGAGCACTATAATTAAAGGGTTACTAAATTAGAAAAATAAGTTCCCACTGATCTATGTAAAATTATCCACTAAAAACGAATTTCACATTCGTTTGCCGCAATAACGTCTGATTTTGACGAAAATTTGAAAAAACGCACGCCTCCAGTGACGTATGAGAAGTCAAAATGCCATAAATGCCAACGGCGTAAATAAAATGTTTTATTCACGCAATTCAAACAATATGTTACCAATGGGAACTCCAAAGCTTGTCCGAGGTTTGTCTGAGTAGCAACAACTAATAGATTCAAAGTGCATTCCATCCACTGAATCTGAATGACAAGATACAGGTGAATGCAATAACACGTTACTACGCAGTTGGGGGGGGGGGGGGGGAATTGTGAATACATTACGAAAATGGTCTGTTGTTGAGTTACGTACTATCTATGAAATTTTGACTTCTCATACATCACTGGAGGCGTGCGTTTTTTCAAATTTTCATCAAAATGATACTTTATTGCGGCAAACAAATGTGAAATTCGTTTTTAGTGGATAATTTTACATAGATTGGTGGAACTTATTTTTCTAATTTGGTAACCCTTTACCGGGCGAAAGCATTTCTTCGGTGTACTCAAATTCCGCTGAATCGCATCATGTTTTCCATGAAACCGCCGGGAAAGTTTCTTAGCAGAATTGCGCTATATCGCTCAAAATAACTCCAAATAACAAAATCTCAACGTTATGTTAACAGGAAAGAGTTGTTCTCATTTGTAATTGTATTTTGGAGAGTTTCATGTCGTAAAACATTATGGAAATAAGGATGAAACATAGCACTAAAAAAGAAATATTAAGCTTTTAAAAAATGCTTTAAATTTCATATTTGTAGTAATATTGCTCCAAAATTGAACAGCTACATCCAACAGGGCCCTCTAATGTCAAGTGTGAAGTGGGTCTTAGACCTGCAGTAGGTCTGGAATGTTTCCTATCTCACAACCACTCTCCTCAAATTACGTTCATGCATTATGATTCTTATCTTATCATTGTACGATTGCAACTATGAATACCACATTCATGTGATGAAAAGTCACTTTGAACAATGATTACATGGATGTATCAATATCTCAGCTGCTCTGTGGGCCCAGACAAGCCTGAACTGCAGTGAACTGCTGACTTGCAAAGACCTTTTGAGCAGAGAAACTTGCTAGGAACTTGTCCCAAATGAACAAAGATATTTATAACATCCCGCTCTGGAGTGAGATGGTTTTAAATCCTTTTTAAAACACAGCACAATGTTTAGCAAGTGTTTATTGGTAGAAGGGAAAATTGCTACCCTGTCGACTCTTTTGAGATTTTTTTGTCATTCATGCATTTAAATCTAACCCAATATGGCCTATGCGCAGTACTTGCCCCCAAATATCTGTAGTTTCCTTGGCAGTAAAAGTTTGTTTTTTAAGACCGATTCAAAAAAGATTTTCTTAATGTAAATGAATTGCAGTCTTGACCCCAAAACTTAAGGACTCAACTACAATATCCTTCAGTACCATATTCAAACTGTGGATACTGATGTACCGGGTAACAAACAGGCTTTACACCTTGTAGGAGAACTCCCAGACTTTTCATGGCTGGATTGAAACTCAATGACCTTTAACGCTTGTCAACAAACTGTAGCGTATGACAGTGCTGCAGTAAAGAAAAGGAAAATTCATTGAACTTGCGATTACTACCCTAACGGCAAAACAAAGTTGATTAAATTACAAGATACTTTGGTGCCTAGAGGAAGTAATATATAGAGTGACTAATGAAAGTTTCTTCGCAAACTTCAAAGTTTTATTTTGGACCCGCACAGCCTAATCCAGACACAAGTGTTCGATTCTTTTCCAAACGACCGCAACATTATCAGGCTTGATATGATTTCCTCCCTGGCCTGGTGGGCTCGTCTCTCAACCATGCTTTGTCAAAAATGAAAATGCTTCTTGGACAGTGATAACTGATAAATAAATGCAATACAAGACAAGGAATGCATGGAAGGAGACTATTGGTGATGCTTCCTCCCACTTGTTCTTCACTATCCGACACAATTAGACAGACACAAGCTTCATGCCGCATTGCCATGGTAACGTCGCATTGCCAGGTGCTCTCCATAAAAAAAGAAGTCATTGCATCTTTCTCTTGAGAGCATGTTCCATCCTGAGCTAGAAACATAAGCCAGGAAAGGGGAGACAATTGGGCCTGGATTATCTGGAGAGGGATTAAGGATGAGGGGGGAAAACAAAGCTTTGAGTTTGTTTTTTCCTGCCCTGACCTGTCGGCACAGTAGACCAGGGTTTAAATAAAGCTAGCAGGCCAGGCCGGGTCGAGCTGCGAAGGGGGACATACAAGTACTGGAACCACGAGGAAGCTGCATCAGCTCACTTTCTAATTACGGCGCGGCCGCCGCCGTCGCCATGTGGTGCGTGCCACTTGTGTGCGCTACTCATGCCAACTCACCCTGGCCCAACCGGGTTGCCATGGTAATTAAGCAGGATGATCAGAACAATGATCCAATTCACTGTGATGGATCTGTCTCCCTATTCTCTCCCCCTCTCTCTCCCTCTCTCTCTCCCTTTTCCCGATCAGGAGATGCAGGCGCTATAGCCGACAGCCAGCCCCCGGCCTGTACCATAGGAACATACCAGTGAACTAGGACTGCTGATATACTACAACACTACACTATTATGTCTACATGTAGATGCAGGCTTATGTATGATACAGCACAAAGGCTGTTCTGGAATACCTTCATTATGTTCATGCCTCTGTGATAGATATCATGGATGATCTAACATTTAGACCATTTTTCTCTCCCCTCTCTCCCAATAAATGTGCGCACTGACACCACTCATGAAAAACTACAGAAATACTTTTTATGCACAAGGCTACAATCCCCCATTTCCTGAAAATGATACCAGAGGAGTTTGAATAACTTATGAGTAATTTTACATAACTTGCTATGGATAAAACTTATGCAAGCTCCAATGAGGATTAGTCTCCAATGTAAAAAAAGGCTTGAGTTTTAGCTTGGGCTTTATCATAACACTACAAGAAAGACACAGTTGCCTAGTTTGGAGACTAAAACATCAATGATCTTCCTCTCATAAATCCAACTGTGTGCTCTTTCTCAATATCCTTTGCTCAATATGGCGTCTCTGTAGTTTTTTGCAGATCTTGCCAGAAACATTAGGTTGCCATCAGTTGCCATGGCAACACACTAACTTTACAAGTCTGTAGAGTAGACCATGCTGCATGCTCTCATTGCGATACAGTTCACATTTTAAGGCAGGCTACCTGTCCTTGATCCACTTCAAAAGCAGTCTTTGATTTTGATGTACACTGTACATGATAAGGCATCATGAACTTGATGAAGACCAGCAGACAACACCCGTTACTATGACAACACCCAAAATCACCATTTAGACAATGACCCGACATCAGACCTTGGTGCTTGCTCTGCTAACCTCTGAACATTCAGCAGAAACCTTGTCTCTTCTCCTGTTTCTCAGAAAAAACGACTTCTGGCAAATGATCTGCTTTCGTTCACATGACATTTTACTTAGAAATGGTACAAGGAGTCCATTCTTTGAGTAGTGATCTTTAAGGGGTAAGCTCTATCATTATCAATGGCATACATATATGTAGTAAGCCAATGGGGTTTCCAAAGTCTGATAAATTTAGGGTTAACTCCCTCAATATCATTGGCATGATGATGTGTGCCTTGGGGTTTTCAAGTCTGGTAATATGGAAATATAAAGCCTAAATATTGTTGTTGGTAGTGATGTCTTTGTTTTCTTTCCTCCTTTTTTTTTTTTTTTTTTTTTTGGGGGGGGGGGGGGAGGGGTTGCTTTGTGTAATCGCAAGATTACATGTACACTATGATATAACTTGATCTAAATTGCATTATCTCTAATGGTATGCATATTGTTTTGTCTGTTATTTGTGTTTATAATTACCTATTTGTAATCTTTTTAATGATGCCCTTGCCTACATCACATCCTAAGAAGTGCCTCAACTCTGGCAGAAGTCATTAAAAAAGTTATAATAATAATCACACTTTTTCAAAATCAAGTTTATGAATATAAAGCAAATGAAACAACATCCATCTCCAAATTTAGAATACATTCTGTGTGTATTTTTAACAAAGGACTGTTCGCATCACACGGGGTATTTTGCAAGTCATACGCATACATTCAGTCAGGGAAAGTAAGAGGAGAAAGCATTTGGTAACACTCGTCGATTAAGATGAAGAAGTGGTCTCCTAATAATCCTTGTCACCCTTCCCCTCCAGAGGGCTAGCCTTAACCCACTGGGTCTTACCCCCGTGGAGAAAGCCCAGTGATAGTCCTATAGACTCTCCATTAGCGCTTGATGGATTAATGCTGAATGGGTTGGCGACCTCCACTGACCCCTGAACTTGGCTCCCTTTCACTACATTCAGTGTCTGTGCTATGATGTATCCAAGAATCATGTTAAGTTGACTGCTTGGGAGACGGGAATGGCAAAGCATGTATACTGGAAAAAGTTTGCCCGTACTTTTAAATGCAACACTGAGGCTATGAAGATTGCTTCACACTGGGCGACACTTTTCACAGTTTTATGCTCTATGCGATTCACAGTGGAGCTACCATGCACAAATTGAACGGAGCCGTTCGCATGCACCAGTCTTTTGCCAAGCTCTACAATTCATTGATACGCCAAGAAGGAAAATTCAATGGAGATACTTGAATGTAAACGTTGCACATTTCCCCTCTTGGTACATAAAGTGTGTAATGAGTTAATGGGGTTCTCTTGACTTAGTACTGAGAGAGTTAACCGCTGCATTGTAGTGCATGGATATGCCCAACCAGATTCACCAACCATATTTGTAGTAGACCGTTAAGGTGTTGTCATAGCATCACCCATTCCCGACTTATCCTCTTTTTTTTTTTACTCATTTTTCATTTTGTTCTTACTTTTCATGATGAAGCACGCTATCCTCCATTCCGACTGAAAGCCTAACATTAATTTACTAATTGAAATCACCCCCGGGCCATATCGCGTGTAGGTTTTCAATTATTGTAACTTACCATCAATGGTAACTACCATGACAACAGCCAATAAGCTCTCATTATTGCACCTGTTACCATAGTAGTTACCATTGATGGTAAGTTACAATAATTGAAAATCTATATGCAACATGGCCCAGAAAGTCCTTTCTCTATAATTTATAATTCATTGTTGCAAACACTAACTGCGATAAATCGTCCCAGTGTGACTGACGCTGGCTGGGCCTGACTCCTATGTTAGCGGCCTCACGTTGCATGCATCCATCCCTGGTGAACCGCTTCTACATGGTTATGAGCGTGTGCACTCATATCTCTGTCAAAATATTTTGTCCCCAAGTAGTATCAAGAATACATGGCACATTGCAACTCTAACCTCAACAAATACGATACTATGTATGCTATGCCAAGAATGATGCAGTAAGAACGTAACATATTAGCCAACGCTCATAATGCTGTATTTTCCTTACAACTATTGTATTTCCAATAAGCCAATGACCTCTGCGTACTTATATTGCCATGGTTATTATGATCTGTTATAAGCTATAATATTTGTACATCCATATATGCAATGGATAAAGTGATAATGTAATGGTGCATGATCATAATCTGCAGTTTGAAGGATATTATGTGGTTTTTACAACGGATCATATACATGATCACTAGTCAAGTTCAGTCTAGAGAAATCCTCCTCCTTATGTTTCCCAGTAAAATGAATCAAAGGGAAAAACACAGAGAGGCAATTGTTCTTGTGCAAAATCTAAAAAACAAAGAGTTAACCGAACAGATCATATAAGTCTATGAAATTTTGGAATACACGTTGTTAAATGATAGATTGAGACATTTCTGTGTGCTAATCATATGAAACCTTGACTTCTGCAAATATGCAACATCTAAATTGGAAAAATGGAGTAATGAGACATGAAAATATATCGCAATTTGGAAAGGCATTAATGCTGTTAAAATTCTTTCGAATTTTTCTTGACATCTACAGGGGCGCGGTGAAGTTTGATACAAACTGACTTTCGTAAGCCAGCAGGGGATTCTAAAAGGGTTTTCCAAAAATGTGACCCGAGGGATTCCAATATAACCTCCACAGAACTAAGAGAGAGAGGGATAGATAGAAAGAGGGAGAGAGAAGGGGGGGGGGGAGAAAGAGAGAGAGAGATGGAGAGAGAGAGAGAGAGAGAGAGAGAGAGAGAGAGAGAGAGGGAGAGAGGGGGAGGGAAGGAGAGAGAGGGGGAGGGGGAGAGAGAAAGCATAAGAGAGAGAAAAAACTAACTGAAAGAAAAAGAGACAAAAAGAGAAAAACAAGGAGAGCGAGAAAGTGTGAAAGAGAGAGAGAGAGGGAGAGAGAGAGAGAGAGAGAGAGAGAGAGAGAGAGAGAGAGATGGGGGAGGTGAAGAGAGGGTGATAACACAAAGATGGATGGCGAGACACAACTAACAGAGATGACAGAGTCGAAAAAAACAATCCCAAGTTGCACCAAGAGATGATGGAAATAAATTGTGGGAGCTGTTGGCAGGGTTTGATTCATGGGAGATTTGCTTGAAGAAGATGTCAAAGTTAGTCAGCTCCTTACAAGTCTCACACAGAGCTCAGCCCAGTGCTCAATCTCCCTCCTGATCCTGGGCCAATAGTTCTACCCCCGTTAAGGTCTACGCATATCTTCTGCTTTGCTCCCACCACACCACCAGCATCAGCATCACCACCACCACCACCACCACCTTGCATTAGCCGAGATTCTGTTAATATGGATCCAGTGAACTCTTGTTGTCATTTGACTTGGAGAGGGAGGATGGAAGACTAACGGGGTAGAGATTGGGGGAAGAAGAAGCAGACCCTGTGGACTGGATGACTTCATGCACCGCTATCTTGCTTTTTGACCTGACCTGCGCAGGGCAGGGCGGGAGTTGCTTTGAAGTTTGGTTTCCAGGGCGATTATGCAGCAAAGTTAGACGCAAATCTGCTTGAATTTGGAGATCCCTGTATTCTGTGGACCAAGTTATAGTGCTGAGGCTGAGATAAGGTAGGTATAAAGCTATACTAACTGATCCTCTAGCATTATGCAGATGTACAATAGTAATGTCACTATACACCATACCAATGCCAATTAAGCAGGTAATATCATTACCAATGTTTGTCATTTTCAGCTGAGATATCATACCATCTGTAATTTCAACTACTATTACAGCATACAAATGGATGTAGTTATACCACAATCTGATGACAATGGTGTACTTTGAATATCACACATTCAACACCATCATTGGACCTTGTAAAGTATAACATCAAAGCATATCTATGGTGGTAGCTGCAGAGCTTTAATGCCTACATAATGTTGATGTGTCATATACATGTGTCAATGTCACAAATTCCTGTGTGTGTGAATGGGCCTGCTATACAGCCAATTAGTAATTACTTGTGTGAGTAAGGTCCTAATATGTGATGTGTCCTTGTTTGGTTTGAAGTTGCACAACTTTTGTTCCTAATTTTGAATGCTTGTTGCGGTTGTTGAGGCCCATCATAATCATAAACATCTATTACTCATTTCGACGCAAGTGCTGTAAACAGCATCATCAATATTGAGGTATTAGAGGTTTCTGTTCTGACTTAATAATTGCTATTGATACAATATGTCACAATTGTTTTTTTTAATGGACAAAAAACATCCATAGCCAGTTGTGATTAGCAAAGGCTAGTTTATTTGTGTTACTGAGAAAACCCTTTACATTTTGAAACAAATTTTGAGGATGTTAAAATTAAATAATGTCTAATTTAAGATATGAGCATCATAAATAAATGACACACTGTTTATTATATTACATTATAATCAACACAAATCTACAATGATACTATGCTATTAATTTTACATTATGTCCTATTCAATATACACTATCTTAAAGGTTAAATGAACATGTTTTGCTCAATCCTAAAGAGAAGAAAGACTCCTATTTAATAATGTGACTGCTACTATTTCACTTTCTCACTTTGACCATTTACCCTTGCCCTGTTCACCTAAACGCAATCAGGGATAGACACAACATATTATGATGATATCTTGTGATAGCAAGAACAAGGAAGATAACAAAGAGAGTGGCACATCTGTAGTGTGCCACTTGAGAAATGTAGTCCTTTTTGTTTCCAATCTTATGCTCCTCTCTACAGTTCTCACAATGCAGAGGTTTTGAGATGAATAAATCAATGTTTGAAAGGGGTCGACAAAAAAGAAGGTGGAGAGACGAAATATCAACATACACACACACGGCAACATGGAACAGAATGACAGCAAATAGAAGTGAATGGAAAGTGATTGAGGAGGGCTTCATCCAATAATGGTTGGACAAGGACTGATGATGATGATGATGATGATGATGATGATGATGATGATGATGATGATGATGATGATGATGATGATGATGAAATCAATGTTTTCTATAAGGAAATCTAGGGTCAGTTTGAGGGAAATGACCCATGTAATGTTGCAGACATATCCAGCCATCATTTTTAGCAGGAATGAGGTAAGACATGTGACTGAAACTTATCACTTGATACTGAGAGCATTGAATTACTTACAACCCTACCACCCATTACTACCTCAACCAAAGAACACACACATCAAAATACATGTGCTATAGTCTTTTGGGTAGATAGGAATATAGCATCTCGGTAATAAACAATATTCATAGAAACTATCAGGCAGACTGGTGTAGCTTGACTAATAGGACGGTTGCAACAAATGTACCATAGTTTAAAATTGGAATCCAGTATCATTCATACAGACGATCAGTAAGCTTGATAATGTATGAGAATATGAACCCAGTACCACTCACACACACTATCAGATAGATTGGTGTAGCTCATATAGTAGGGCTGAATATCCACATATGTATGATAGTATTGGAACCCAGTTACCATATATGAAGAGAATCATATGAACAGACTGGTGAAGCTTGACTAACAGGACAGTTGCAATATATATGTATGGTAGTGTAATATAGGAACCCAGCATCATTCATAAAGTCTATCAGTCAGACTGGTGTATATTCAATAATAAGGCAGAATGAATGTATGATACTATCACATTGGAACCCAGTACCACTCATACACACTATTAAACATACTAGTGTAGCATTAAAAAGCTGGACAGAATAACATTGGATCCCAGCACCATACATAAAGATGATCAGATAGACTGGTGTATATTCAAAAGTAAGGCAGAATGAATGTATGATAGTATAGCATTGGAACCCAGACTATTCATAGAGACTATCACTCAGACTGATGTAGATTAAATAGCATGGTAGTAGGAATATACATTGCACATGTATGACAGTGTAGAATATGAACCCAGTACCACAAAATGCACACTATGAGATAGACTGGTGTAGCTTAAATAGTAGGACATGTATGATAGTATAACATTGGAACCCAGCACCATTATAAAAATGAAGACTATCAGACAGACTAGTGTACATGTATATTCAATCGTAGGGCAGAATGAATGTATAATGTATGATAGTATAGCATTGGAACCCAGTACCATTCATGGAGACTATCGCAGACTAACACTATGAATATACTGTAATAACAACACAGGAACACATCACCAATCATAGAAGCTATCAGTCGATTTGGTGTAATAGAAGAGAAGGAACGTAGTAGAAGAAAAGGGCATATACTGTACTGGGAAGGCAAAAAAGCCTTCAAAATGTAATTGTTAGCAATCTGCTTGTCAATGGTCTTAAATTCATGTATTGACCATTTTAGAAGCTTGCTGAAAGTTATTTGCCCTCAAATGATTTACATTTGGAGTAATGAGTGATTAAATCACAAATCCTCAAAATGTTCGGCCTGAACACTTTGAGGATATAATCATTAATCATTAATTACTCCATAAGTGGATCATTTGAGGCCAAATAACTTTAAACAAGCTTCTAAAATGGTCAATACATGAATTTAAGACCATTGGCAAGCAGATTGCTAACAATTACATTTTGAAGGCTTTTTTGCCTTCCCAGTACAGTATATGCCCTTTAAGCATCGGAACCAAGCACCATTTATCTATAGACTATCTCAGACAGATTGGAGTAGCTTGAATAGTAGGATCATGGACCTATACACGCTAGGACAGTGGGAATACTAGTATGTGATAGTACAGCATAGGAACTCAGCACATTCAAGAAGACTATCGGACAGACAGGTGTAGCTGTAACTGTAGGATCATGGACCTACATGTTAAAACAGTAGGAATATATGATAGTACAGCACAGGAACTCAGCACATACAAGGTGACTATCGCACAGACTGGTGTGGCAGGAATAGTAGGACACACAGAATATATGATAGCATAACATACAAAGCACAACCATATGTAAACTCAACTCACCTCCTCATTATGCTCCTATAATTGCAAAGAATAAAAGAAAAAATGAATTGAGTGAATAAAAGTATATGTACAAGTTGCTAGGAAATCAAAAGGAACAAAAATACAAAACTATATCATGATTTGGTTTCACCACACTCATAACAACCATTCAAAACAAGCATAAAAACACAATAAATGAATATTTGTCAATATCAAAACACACAAATCCCATAGAGCAGCACTTTTTTTGGTACACAAAGAGTCAATAAACAGATGATACATAATACTATATATCAATATTGGTTAATACCGCCCCCTCCCCGCCACATCCCTAATATATCACACACACAAAAAAAGTTTCTATCTATGCCCCTAATGTACGGTGAACATTGCGTGTGCACTCTGTGGTTTACAGAGACCTAATCCCAATCTGCAGGGATTAACATATCATATCAAGGATTAGACTACCGCATCCATAATATGTAATCCTCTCGTCTGATATGACATATGACATATTACAATGGGAATGTGTATTCATATCACTTTTGTGCATATACAATGTACACAGCGATCACATACAAATAGAGAACATGAAAATCCTATATTTAACTGTCTGTCTGTCTATCTGTCTTATTTTGCTTTACTGTTGTTATCAGTAGCTGATAGCTAGGGCCATGTCAAGTAATATGCATATCATGGTAAAAGTAGAAGTAGTAATAATAGGAGTAGTAAAAGTAGTAGTGATACTTGAGGTGATAGTAAAAGTAGTATTTAAAGTAGTAGTAGTTGTAGTAGTAGTAGTAGTAGTAGTAGTAGTAGTAGTAGTAGTAGTAGTAGTAGTAGTAGTAGTAGTGGTAGTAGTAGTAGTAGTAATAGTAGTAGTGGTAGTGGTAGTTGTGATGGTAGTAGTAGTAGTAATAGTATTAGTACCAGTAGCAGTATTACAGGGAGCATTATGAAGTATGAAACTACCTCCATATAACACTTTAATCTATATAAAAAAAATATCACCTCACTTCAAAAGTTAAAGGGAATCAGACCCGGCGCTCAAGAGGGCGTTATTCCATGTAAGCGCATGAGCGGACAGTACGTGTTGTCCAATGACGGCAATGTTATTCGATAATTTCACCGGTTACGCAAATGCCATGTTCCGAATGCCCGAAGAATGTCGATTCTCAATCTAGGTATGCCGAAATACAGTTCGGCTCATGATTCGGCGGCTGTTCCCTGCTGGCTCCACCCACTTGCATACGGTACTTCCAGCTAGCACTCACGTACGTAGACTAGTACTAGTAGTAGTACTCGTATGTGCTTGCATGCGTATGTAGCTAGCTGGCTGTGCATTGTGCATGCACGATAATGCAATCTGCGTGCATGCGGCGATCTATTTTTCGATTGACAGCGTTACTCGTCAAACTTCGGAACTAAGATGGCGATGATTGTGACGTCATCCAACAGCGCCCTCTTGAGCTCCGGGTCGAAATTCCTTTAAGCTTCATCAGACAGGGACTGACAGTGCCCTAGTCATGCTAGTTGATGTTTCTCCTTGTGGTTTCTCTTGTTGAATAACTGGTGGTTTCCACTTGTAAAATGATACCTCATATCTCAAGTGTTATGATAATATCTGATTGAGCTATCTCTGATAAGTTCTTGTTCTTCCTCTCGCATGATGACAATGTGAAGACCCTCTGATTGGGCCTGGAGAGATAAGGAAGAGTGAATGGCCTGACAGAGTGGTAAAACAATACTACAAGTATGTGGAGTTCATAGCAAGCAGTGCAGTCAGCTGGTGTACTTGTTATGAGAAAGAACTAAGTTTGCCTAAATGGCAAGTGCACATGTAGTATCATACTGTATACGCCATATATTTCCTGGGGTTTTTACTTTCGTGAATTTCGCGAGTCTGGACTATTTGCCCATTTAACAACTTGCAGAATTGTGAATACGACATACTTGAGCAAGATACACAAGAGTGAATTTAACCACTCACAAAATTTTCGGGAAGTCCTGATTCGCGAAATATTAGACTCTCGAAATATATGGCGTATGCAGTAGTCTGCTGCGTGTCATGCCCATATCAAAATTCTACCAAAGTTTCACATCTGACAAACTGGACCTACAATGTTGTACATGTGATTTATGCAATGTTAAAGGGAGTATACTGTACTAGGAAGACAAAAAAAAAAACCTTCAAAAGGTGATCGTGAGCAATCTTCTTACCAATGGTCTTAAACTCATGTAGTGTCCATTTTAGAAACTTGCCAAAAGTTATTTGCCCTCAAATGATCCACAGTTGGAGTAATTAGTGATTAAATCACAAATCGGCCTGACCATTTTGAGGATTTCACTAATACTGTAATCATTAATTACTCCAAATATGGACCATTTGAGGGCAAATAACTTTCAGCAAGTTTCTAAAATGGACAATACATGAATTTAAGACCATTAAGAAGATTGCTCACAATCGCCTTTTTGAAGGATTTTTTGTCTTCCCAGTACAGTATATTCCCTTTAACTCTTCCTGCGTCTGATACAATCCTGCTCTATGTGTATTGTGTGTATTACTTATGCAAAGATACATCTATGGCGCACACAGGATTAACACTGAACTTGATCCTGTCTGCAAATAAGATACATCACTTTAAAGTCACATACAACAAATAAGAAAGTACCCCACCTTACAAAATCCAATCAAAACTTCTTTTCTTCTTTTTCCTTCGTCATCTGTATGTTCAGGTGGATCTAAATGATGGGAACCACTACAGTCAAATAGCATGTATACAATCAATCAACGTCCGTCTGTGCGTTTGACTGGACCCTTCAAGTGTACAGCAAACACATATAAAGTGTATATATCTCCCCGTCATGTTCTTTCCCTTCAATTCTGAATGACATGAACTTGTGTGTTTGATAATATGACAGGAGTAATACCCTGTAAATGTAACCGCACACTATTACCCTTTTTTACCTTGGGTCTTCTTAGCCCTGTACTTTCATTAACCCCATATTTTTTTCTTAGGCTTTTACACTGGCAAACTTGGCCCTGTGCTATTTTAACCCAGCTAAGGAAATCCATGATGTTCACATCCAAAAATCATTAACCCAAACCTTCTTGATAGCTTGTGAATACATGTATTTACGAGTATTTATAAAAAAAATAACTGCACTTCTTGCACATGTGGTCTTTACCACTCCATATCAAGGTCACTCGCCCGTTGTGCATTATCTGATTAGTCACTGCGTTTCTGCCTCGCGAGCTTAGCACTGCTTTTCCTTTAGCCCTGGACTATTTTTCGTTTCTGTTTTCACTGGAGCTCTCAGACCCAGACTTTGTGGCTTGGCACCGAAATTGCAGGGTTAGCCCTGCTTTTTTTTGCAGGGACAAATAATCCAGTACTATTGGTGGGGCTAGTCCACTTTGGTAAAAACCAATGTGAACAGAAAGTGGTCCAAGCTCAGCCCCATACTATAGGTGGTGCTAAGACCATCACCACCCCCCCCCCCCCCCCACCCCTACCCCCCTACCTTAGCCCCACCTATAGTACGGGGCTAAGGAAATTTTTGCCAGTGTTAAAAGAGTATTAAAGATAAAGGGTAGAAGGCGGTACAAACTTTTTTGTATATATATATATTATATTTGCATTATTTACCCAGGGTAGCCCCTTCAGTGGTTAAACACTATTCTGTCAGGTTACCCTGCTTTGACATTTTGACATTAAACACAACATTGTTTACAGAGATGCAAATTTGGGGAACCCAAAATGAAACATTTGCCACTCTGTCATGATCAACATGGGTCTCATTCTCATTTGATTTCAAGAAACCAGGGAAAATTATCTCAGAATGATCAAATCATTGCAATTAAACAATATCTGACATTTAGAAAAGATATTGTACACAACATATGGGAGAGCACTTCCCACATGACATCACAAAATTAAAACTTTAAAATCTAATAACTTTCTTTTACTTTGACCAATTTTCATCAAACCTTCACTATTAAACTATTTTGTGTTTCTGCTTTTATTTAAACCAACTTAACTTCAGAGTGGACCATTCCTTTCAGTAAAAGATAGGAGTATAACCAGCAAAGAAAAGAGTAGACATGTCTTTGTCTTTTTTCCGTTGCAAGGCTTAATTTGTTGGCACTATTGGTCTGGTTTGTAATCAAACAATTCTAACTACATGTTGTACATAAGATATATGAGTTGTGGGAGAAACATTTATTACTTTACATTGGTTTGGGGGTTTGGTTTTGGAGGGTCTTGTTTCGGAGGGTTTGGTTTTGAGGGCATTAACAATTTAGGAAACAATCAATCTTGCAATCTGTCAGTGGTTAGTTAGAGATTCGATGGAGATTTAATTAGGGTAATTTAGACCGTGCCCAATTGTTCTCACCATTCACTCACTGTTAAGTGCATGGTCAGATTTAAAGGCACCATTGTCTTGAGATTGGGATTAAAATAGAACCTAAAAATAAACTTTTAAAGATTGATTCATTACTTAGATGCATTGTTTGATCGTATTTTTTATGAAGTGCGTCCACCTTGAGATTAAGAATGCCTATATATGCCATCACTCATTGACACAATGTAACAGAAAGATGAAGGATTAAGTTGCCATAAAAAAATGGCAATATCACAGTTGTTTGGCCTTCAACTATTAAGCTGACATGACAAGATCAATTGCTTAATGCATAATCATCTATAATTATGTCATTAACGATCAGTGTTACTTTCTGATTATACATTTATCATTCATATTTGTCCTGAAATGTTGCCAAATTTAAAGATTTTATTTATCTTTTTTAAAAAAGAATTTTGCTGCAGATAAGATATTCTATTTCTTAACACTTACAAGGAACTATTAAGATTTTGGTATGTAAATCGAAAAAATAAATTAGATGAAATAGTAATAGAAGTGGAGGGTTGTGATTGAAGCTGTGTGGTAGTCTCAAGTGTGAATATTTTCTAAATAGAATTATTACAACTTAATTTTGTATTAATTTGTACTGATGCACTTTGGGTATTACAGTTTGGTTAAAAAATGTGAAGGAAAGTTTCCGTACTGATGCACTTTGGGTATTACAGTTTGGTTAAAAAATGTGAAGTTTCCGGCTGTCACTATTTTCATTGAGAATTCCTGCTTCTTGTAACCCGCATACTCAAGATCTCGATCAGTGTCTTACCAGACGCATTGCCATTGAACAGGAGACAACTTGTATGCTAACTAGCTACCATAGATGGAAAGACAAGAAATAAAACCTCCAAAGTCAATTTTAACATGTGAAGGAGAGCTTCCAGCCGTTGCAATTTCTATTGGGAATTCCTTGTTCTTGTAAAGCATTTGCGCAAGATCACAATCAGCGCCAGATCGGTGTATCACCAGACCTATTGCCACTGAACAGGAGACAACTGGAATGCTCACACGGCTCCATAGACGTCACAGTAAAATAAAACCCAAGTTAATTTAAACATAGTACGTCACATGTGATTAATTAACTGGATGGACTACAGTGGTGTGGCTCGCTCGTGACAACCCAGCCACTGTCTGGGGGGGCCTTGTGACTGGAGATGTAATCCAGGCACACTACTGCTGGAATGGACGGATGTCGTGAAGACAGGGGTGTGACACGGTGACACAATGACACAATCATTGGTTCAGCTGCATTGACCATGAGGATATTGATGTTAAATTCACATGGTCATGCAAGTCATGTGGTCCTTGGTTACATATTGTGATCCCTGTATCTAGGGAAAGGTACATCTCTACATTTGATAACTGTCCCACTTTTTAAATTGTACATGTGGTACATGCTGTAGGCAATAACATTCATTTAAGGACAGTAGTTCTTTTGTCAAATTGCCTTCATATTTCACTACAGTAGTGGACGATTTAAGTTAATTAACAGTCTCATGTCATATTCACATTCATTTTATTAACTATAGAACATTGGATACAATCCGAATTTGCAATTTACAATTGAAATATGTGTAAAGGATTAAGGAATATTGGACATTCATCAAGCCTGTAACTATTTCATATCTAATCTCTTCAGTTAAGCATGTATGCATACATTTGGATATGTGTTATTTCAAAGTGATCCTTTCTAAATGCTTAAATGATAATAATATGGGTATTTATGCGCGCTAAATACCAGAAGCACCATATCGCTTACAATCTTTAAATTATACAATACAAATTAAAAGGAATGGAAAATGTGTACTGAGAAAAAAGGTATGTTTTTAAGTGTTTCTTTAAAGATTCTAATGATGAACATTCTCGTACATTACGTGGGAGACGATTCCATGTGTTTGGAGCTCATAAACTGAAACTTTTGTCACCAATTGACAGCACGCTTCTCCGAAATAGTCCAAAATAGTCCGGAGCAGAAAGTCTAAGATGTGTACATAAAAACCATTGAGAAAAAAACAGACCAGAAAGCCTGCACGCAACAACTGTCTCCTACTGGCGCCACACAGAGAGAAATAAGCAATTCACATGGCAACCACATAACCACCATTTCTATGTGACACTTTGCTTTTATTTACCCCTTTTTACGTGACAAGGATGTGATCCATTCACAGACATGGATAGCTGCCAATCACTGCGACAGGGACATCGGTAGACACGTGTGCGTGTGCCGTCACACTCCCCCTGTACCTCCCTGCTAGTCCCTCTCCCTTCCCCTCCCCTCCCTCTCCCCTCTCTCTCCCCTCCCTCTCCCCTCCTCTTCCCCCTCCTCCTCCATTCCCCTGTGCTTGCCAACACAGGCATAATGTGGCAATACAACTGTTGTGTTTCCTGTTCACTAGTAAAAGACTTCCACAATCCTCATGATCAAACAGGGTAGATTTCTGAATGATATGGGCTGGACAGCTCATAATACATGTACATTCATTACATCCCAATAGGTTAAACTATCAAGAAAAAAAAGTTTAAAGTGAGCTGAATTAAGAAGCTTAAAAGTGAGTTAGGTTCTCATGGCAAAACGCCATCCGCTTTGTTCCTGTTTAATTCTTTATACGCCGTTGAGGCAATTTTGCACTGGTAATACACACAATTCCTATAGGGCAGTATAAAGTCTGGCAGAGAAGGAGTTAACTGTTTATGCACCATTGAGGCATTCTTGCACTGGCAATACACATCATTCCCATAGGGCAGTATGGAGTGTGGCAGGGAAGGAGTTTAAGCACACAGCTAGGAAGTAGTGCACATATAACTATGTTGAGTTGCATATAATGGGATCTGAATGCTAGGCTTACATAATAGTAATCATTTCATTGAGCATGGAAATTGCACAGGATGATATTGCACAGGTGGGAATGGGCCTATGTCACCACATTTCAACTCCGCAGAACAACTGGTGAAACAGCAGAATCGTGGCTGCTGGATCAAATCCAAAGAAAGATATATCTAAATCTCTCTGAACAAATGTTATGTAAAATACAGTGTTCTGTCACCATCTCTGAAGTTAAGTAAACTCTTTCTCTGCCTGACTCCATACTACCCCATTGGAATGGTATGTATAACACATACAAACATGCATCAATATCATATAAAGCTTTATACCAAGTGTTGCAGTTGTTCAGAACAGAACTGTTTTTTTCCAGCTGATTATCTTTTTTCCGAACTGACTCAGAGCAAACAACACAGCTCTACATTTTCATACAGACATTCCTTCAAAACTGTATTCTCTTGACTACAAATATAACTTCCATAAAAAGTAAAGCAAAAGCTAAAGGCAGACTCAGAGCAAAGCTAATAAGATTGTTCAATGCATTCTTCTTGTTTAAGAAGATTGTAACATATTGTCAGCCAGGGTTTTTTTTTGTACTTGGCCACATATCAGCATGAGCACTTCACCCCATCAGTAACATAGGTGCATGCAATGTGTTGTGAGTCAAAGGGCTTTTCCTGGCTTGGTACTGAGAGGGTTAACCCTCCAGTAACATAGGTGCATGCAATGTGGAACAAATAAATGAGGTTTTTATGGCTTTGTAATGAGAGGGTTAAACTACATTGAGCACTAATTTATTCAGCACTGGACCAAACTAGTCCAACATAGATTATACATCCCATAAGGCCAAGGATTACCCTGAAATACATTGACATTTTTTTTTTTTTGTTGCTGTTGGAAATAGAAACGGACGGAAGGACTGACTCATAATATTTCCTATCTCCCCTGTGAAGGTGGCAGGGGACTCACAATTGTTTCCTTGAAGTAATTCAACAAGTTTCCTTTGCTTCTTCCCCGCTCCATAATATGTCCATCACTTTCATGTCGCTCAGTCCCACCAAGGAGTCACACTCTGCCCACCCCTTACCAAACCTTGATCTCAAGTTCACCAATGGGCAATGAAAACTAGCGCTTCAAAGTAAGGATTGAGGCAGACAATTGTTCTTTATGTTGTTTTTTTATCTCTTTTAGAATATATTATATATTCTGCTCAATTCTGCTCATTTCATAGAAAGCATCCACTCCTCAGGTGAGCTGCACATTTTAAAAACATTTCTTGTCATTTCTTTCCTCTTTATAGTGTACGGAAAAGATGGATGGCACACAGTAAGAGTGAAAAGGAGAGTCAAGAGAGTGGGGGAGTGAGATGGAAGAGAGAGGAGAGAGATGGAGAGGGAGTGGATGAGCAGATATAGTAAAGTTAAGTAGGAAAAAAGAGAAGTGAAGAGAGATAAATGGAGAAAAGGGGAAATGAAAGAGAAAAAGATAGAAAGAGAAAAAGAGAGAGAGAGAGAAAGAGAGAAAGAGAGAGAAAGAGAGAGAAAGAGAAAGAGAGAGAGAGAAGAAAGAGAGAGAGAGAGAGAGAGAGAGAGAGAGAGAGAGAGAGAGAGGGTGAGAGAGAGAAAGAGAGAGGGGGGAGGGAGAAGAGAAAGGTACACAAGTAAATAGGAGAGAGAAGAAGGAGAAGAAGAGGGTGATTAACAGGAGAAAAGTGAACGATACAGGTGAGGAAGAGAAGGAATGATATCGAGAAGAGAAGGGAGAAGAGCCATCTTGAGATGCATGTAGGTCAAGGGAGGTTAAACATTGCTCACATGTTTGCTGCCCAGGGTCCTAGGGTCTCTATACTCTTGTATACATTCCCTATATCATCCTCACCATCTTTGTCTTCAAGACATAATTGCCTTAATGAACCCTGATCGTATCTCAGAGTATTCCCTTCTCACTGACTCACTGAGCAAACATGTCATTATTCCATTAAGTTCATGCAGCGGGGAAATGAGGTGTTTAGAACTGGCATACAATGCAGAGAATGGAGGTTAATATGAACTACTTTGATTTGAGCTTAGGTCTCACACTACTTGAAATTATGAAACACTTCAGTTCACCTTACCGTTTTTCCTAAATTGACCTCTTTTTGTACGAAGTGGGGAGCCATTCAATCTTCGGACTTCATAATCGTGGTCACTGATCGGAAAGGATCTTTTATGCTTTTTCATTTAGAGTCTCAAACCAAAGATGGATCACGACACTTTGAATCTGCACTAAGCACCCTCAACATGATATACATGCTGACCACATTAACTGGTAATTCAAAATTATACTACAACATTTACAGTGTCCCAAGGTGCTCAATGGATTACTAGTAAATAAGAAACAACAGCAATAGTTAAGATGTGAGTGCTAGATCTGGTCAAAGCGCCCGAGGGATGGATAAAGACATTGGGAATAACCTCGCAATGAACTTCCGGCCAGTGTTTGCAATCCACATCAGGGAGTATTTTTGTGTCTTGAAGAATTTTCCAGCTACTTGGTGAATGATATTTGTGTCTGGAGACAGATTTCCGTATCTAATCTATATTTGGACATGATCAAATGAACTGAACTGAACTGCATCTTCGGTGTCATTCACAAAGTATGCATTTGAAACTTTGCCTTGCATTTTATATCTCAAAGAATAAAAAAAGAGCAATGGTGCTTTTATAAATGATAATGAAACCAAGAAGATCGCAGTAGGGAAAAAGAAGAGAATTTGAAACAGGAAAGAAATGTTTGTCATCATTGTTTATCATTTCTTGCTATCATCAATAATCATCAACAGCATTCTCTTTCTAACTTAACTTTGCACATGAGCAAACCGTTTTCACTCAACATGTGTCAGTCTTATGTTTGATTGTGGGTGGAGGTATCACACTAAGCAAGGCTGATATGTGAAATCCCTGAACTGATTTGGCAAAACTCCCATCATAAAACACATTCACAAACTAGGTAGTCACTCCTTACTTCACATTTCCTCTTACTAAAGAAGCAAAATAATGACAAGTCATGCTGAAACCTTGAACTATTTTTTGTTATAATTGAGAAGAATATGAATCATCTAGAACTTTGTTCAAAACTAGTTACATAAAAATGGTGATAAAGACACACATCTCTCCACGGTAAGATTAAACAATTTTCTACTCATTCTTACACATTTTACTTTGTAATGTGAGAGATGTAGCTGAACTAAAAAAATCTGGAGGTAGAGGAGAAGACTTGATTTTAGAGCATACATTTCGACTTATAACTACTACTACTTTTTTTTACATTTTAAAGGGTTCAATGCACATATGCAATTAACAACTTATGAAATATACATTCTCCCTCCCCTCACTCCCAACAGGGGCGAGTGTTTTTTCAGGAACAACGGGTCTTTATTAATAAAATACAAAAAATCCCACACTGAACAAACAAGAAAAGTGTAACAAAGGAAGTTTTTGAATAAGCTGCTATCCAATCACTCCCCATATTAGGCTGGTAATGGCTTTTCCGATATGATTTATAATTGGGTGGGAGGGTGCTGGGGGCATGGGGGTGCAGCGGCTGGGATTGGAGGGCAGAAAGTGGGACAGGGCCACTCCTGGTCTTTAGGTCTTTAGGTCTTAGGGATCGCTAGGGTAATGCAGGGGGTGAGGCAGGGGTAACATAGTGTTGGTGGAGGGGTAACACAGAACTGGCTGAGGTGGAGTGATAAAAGTGGAGGTAAATGTACAGACTATAACAGGGATCTCAGGGGTAATGCAAGGGTAACACAGGGGTGTGGCAGAACTGGTACGGTGTTCATGTTTAAGGTGATATAACAGGAACATGTTGTCTGGCATATAAATGAGACAAAGGGATGATGGAGGGATAGATGGGGCCACAAAAGACTGGTACAAGGTGCAATGGTGGGGTAATATAAAGAGGGAGAGTGATTCTTGGCCAAAAACAATGAGTGCGGATGAAGGAGGCAATACTTGGTAGAAAAATTGGCCTGCTGAACTATCTCCCTTTCATGAGCCAGATAAACTATTACCAATTGGAATTTGTGTGTATTACTTGTGCAAAAAAATGCATAAATTACATATACATGGTTAATGGATTAAAGGAGCAATGTAAAGGGGATACGAGGGGGGGGGGTAACATAGTGGAAGAAGAGGACTGGTAGAGGGGTAACACGGGGGCAGCAATTGCGTGGTAGAGTGGTAATAGAGGGTGAAGCGCACACACAGGAGAGGGGGGGGGGGGGGGAGAGAGAGCAACGGCTGGCACAGAAAAAAATGGGTGGACCAGCTCCCTGAGGAAATGTTTAATTGCTCTAAATTAGGTGCAAGGTGTCTGTGGGGAGGAGAGCCAGATCAGGTTTCATGTCTCCCCCATGCCCCGTGGGAGCCCTCGCTGGGTCCGAGACGGCCAGGGAGGGAGGGAGGGAGGTGGGCAGCACCAGATGCAACGTCACTACAGCTTCCATATCATGAGCTTGAGCAGAGAGGGGCGATCTATTTAAACCAGCTATTATATTAGGGGAGCTGAGGTCATTTACATTGAATCCAAGTTTGTACTCTGCAATGTGAGCATATTTTGCAGCCTTATCTTTTCAAATGATTTGGATTTCTTTACCCAAAAGATATGCATCTTGCATCTTTAGTATATATTATCTAAGTATTTAATTCCCACATTTTTGCAGTTTTCTAACACTATCAATTAGCTTTTCTCAATAGAACATTCAGTAAACATGGAACTACACATGTATTTTGTATTTACTTTCATTTTGCTCAATAGTTTTCTATGAAATCCACATTAAATGTTTATTAGAGATTCTGCTGCTTCATCTAAATTATATATAAATTTTTCAGAGCAAAGTTCATGCATGGTAAAAAAAAAAAGTTAAAGCCTAGTAAAATAAATAAATATCTCGGTAATGCCAATTGACACACTTATGGTGTGAAGAAAGGAAAAGAAAAGTGAAAAGAGGAGAGGTGATTTTTTATTTTCATAACACTTCCAACAAGACTATTTTTAGCTTCAGTTCTTGGTGTTTTAAACCAAAAATATATGGGATGAAATGGAAATGGAAAAAATGTCATTGCTGTTGGTCATCTTTTGTTTTGTTGTAAACAATGCTTTGTCATATCCTTAGTGTATGACACCACATACTGGTCATTGATCTAACATGTTGCACATCAGGCACAGAGGGTGGACACCCAGTTCCTGTTACAAACACTGACCAATCAATGGTCAACGATTTCCCCCAGACCTACTGGTCAGTCAGGATATATACATGTACTCAAGAGGAAGGTGCTAATTCCAACCTTCCACCTGAAAGACGTAAATCAACCCATTTGATTAGTTTTTCCTCTTATCCTCCCATGACTATCATTACAACATCATCATTCAATTACTATGGATTTAAAAAATGCATCGATTGTTGTATTCTTCTATACATGTTATACAATTGATCAGCAGTATGTGCCTAACGAAACTACACCAAAGCATATCCTTCATATCATGATAATTGTATCATTGACAGGAAGAATTTGTCTTTGTTCTTTACAAATTGGCATCTCCATGTCCTGCATTATGATTTGTCATGATTAAGGTACTGCATGACGCAATGGCCTCACACCCTGTATTCACACTTACAACATTCATCACTTCATGATAAACCATATGATGAAATTGTGTGTGTGGATGCTTATTTATATACAATGATTTATTATGCAACGTTTCTTTATAGAATATATGCTTTTTGTGTGTGGACATGCTCTTAATGTCATGTCTTGCAAGCTACCTCAGTGGTTAAACCACAGAGACTGACCAAGAGGGTGGACACCAGTTCCTACCACCCACACATGCACGAGGCCTGACCGACCGACTGACTGACCGACTGGTCAGCGAGTCCTGCTCCTACCAGACCGGTCAGCCCGTATATATATACCCCAGGGAAAGGTGCTAATTTTGGCTCCCACCAGCCGATCACCAGGTGTGATCCCCGCTGAGGTTAATTTTAGCCCTGGAAGACAACTAATTGGTCTAATTAATCCCGATGCGGGGGCTTCTCTATATCATCTTGGCATTGTACGCTAAGCTGAGGTGTATTCTAATACAGGAAGGTGGTGACCCGCTTAGTCCATTTCCTCTCCTCCCAATGTTTCCATTTCTGGGGCAACACTGGCCTAGATGTGGCCTTACATGTACTTTACGTGGATCAATATTTCCTTGGCTCTTCAAGCTGTGCTGTCATGCTTTGCAGCATCACCCCCAATACCAAACAGTGAAACCTACATGAAGACTGCTCAAGCTACTAAAGAAATGTACACTTAATAAGCAAGTGGTTTGCATGTATTGGTCACTTTAATGTAGGATTCAATGGGAAACATTGTTGGAGAGAAATATTGTTTGAGGGGCAACAAAATATTTGGTCTAACAGGACTGGTGATCTTTCTATACAGGTGGCCCCTACAGCAGGTTGCACTGCATCGTAAGTTTTACATTGGTATATTATTGATTGCCCAATGCTTTACCGGGGGAGGGGGGAGGACATGCACTTTACATGTACATTGTAATTTTTGTTATTTCTCTGCAAATTATCAAAATGGTATTACTTCTAAAATGGTTCTTCTATATCACATGTGAATTCAGCAGCTGGCCTTTTAATGTTAAAACATAGATGCAAAATATATTTTGTATCATACTGTTCAATATACTTCACCTTGTCTGATTTACAACATTTTCTCTATTGTATTGCCTTTTCTTCATCTTTTCTTAAAACCTTCTCATCAACATCTTTTATCTTCTGTTCCAAGCCTTTCTCACAACATTTTTTTTTAGTTTCTTTAGTTCCCTAGAATTAATTCATCAAAATGACTCTATTGTATGACGCACGTACAAATGCTAATAACGAACTACATTATAAAAACACATCTAAATTCTTCTTTGTTCTTTACCAGAACTTGCAGCCATTCATTACACAGATGTGTCATTTCATTCATTCTTAACTTGAGGTGGATACTTTCCATCGGAAGATCAGTAGCAGAGGACTGGCACAGTTACTCTCCCTTCGGGAAGTAGTTAATCAAGCCTAATTAAAAGGAGAAGATCTGTAACATGGCAGAGCTTGTTCTTGGATTTGTCAAGCTGCTCATTAGAGGGTACGGACAAGCTTGGGATGGAGACACAGAAATTAAAATATGAACCGTCATCCTACCAGGATTAAAGAATCAACACTCCCTTGTTTCAAAATCAGGAACACACAATTACTTTTTAATCTGTACGATGGATGTTCTCTCTTCATTAGGAGTACTAGTAATTAAGTATTCTGAATACAATTATGATAATGCGCAGCATATAAAAAATGCATGTCTCTTGTCAAAGGAAGAAACAAGAATAAAATGATGCATGTGACATGACACAAGTTTAGCATCCTCAAATGTCATTGACACTGTAATTTGTGATTTTTTAAATAATAAAGAAATAAAAAAAAAATAATCAACATTCAGTTCTTCAGTGAATTACAGTAAATAGTTTATTTTTCCAGGTAATGTACACCATAATTTTTGCCAATGTTGACTGGAATGACTAAGATCCACAGAAGCTTATAATTTTTGTTGTCTTTTTTTGTTTAGGGAAGGGGGTGATAAGTAAGGACTTCTTGTAAGGTCTAAGATTTCTATTAGGTATGTGTCACATATTACACAGGGGCTATTCCATTCAAACATTTAAACATTCAAACAAAAATTTGATTGCATCAGATGTCTCACAGGAACCATATACATTGGGACAATTTCCTTCCTCCTAGTGGTGTGATATTGCTATTCCATAATATCATTAACTGCTAGTAGTCATGGTATGACAGCATTACACGAGTCTTTTACTCACCAGTTCCCACTGGTGATAAAAACCATTCATTCTCTGAAAGTTTCAAGACATCAATACAAACAATTCACAACCCTCAAGGTCCTCTATACCTTTTTGATGTTACATTCAAAAAAATTTTCTGGTAAACTTGCAATATCATTGCACCAGAGTATTGGTGGAAATTAGAGACTCAATATAGATACCACAACATTACCGTAACTCATCTGATATTTTCCCCTCAGTAACGGACAGAGCAATTTCATTCACCGACAAGATAGGTGTGATGTCTTGATATTACCATATTGTGTAGTAATATCTCGCCTCAAGATAAGGACCTCAACCAGCACACATCATGGTTCCCCATGCCACTGTCCACTGCAATGACGTATCTGAATGTAGACTTTTGTCGCTACGTTTCAAACATAAACAAGGATAAATTGTCACTTTTTCTGAAAAAGTTTATGAAGTTAGCGCTGTAAGATTTTATACACATCATCATTAGTTTCATGACTTTCATAAATGGGCTTCCCTCTCTTTAACTCCTCTAAGATTATGAAGGATCATACAACTGTAAATGTCCACTGATAAAAATAAAGCATCATGTATTAAAAGAAAACACATACTATTTTTAACGGTTCTGAGTCAAAATATGGTATTAGTCAAGAAATATTAAAAAAAGAAGAAAGTTCTCAGCACACTAAGAGTTCAATCAAATGTTCACCCCTGCCCCTTCTCCCACCCCATTCATGCACCCCCACCCCCAGAGTTTTGGCATGATATGACAAAATCAATTGCCTATATACTCCTGTTTCCTGTAGGCAGACAGGGAGGTGGATTAAGCATTAAGCATGTGTCAACTTGGAATAGACCAGCCTCTGGGAGAAGATGCACCAACATTTGCTTTGTCACTCCTTTTAACTCTTCAGTACCCCCGTCAGCAAGTTGAGGGTGGGGCAGGGGAAAGTATATGGTTTCAAAGGGGGGGGGGGGGGTATTTTTCGAGCCTTATATCATGATATAGAGAAGCTGAATTTTATTGTGCATTATACTCTATTCACATGGGCTCTTTTGTTAGTAAAATGGGCTCTTTTTTGCTGTGCAGGGGCTGAATCGTCCTGGGTCCACATGTGATTTTATCATTGGGATGGGGTGGGGCGTTGATAGATTAGTCCCCCTCCTGGGTAGGGATATGGGTGGAAGCAATAGGGAGGGGGGGGGGGGTAAGAGTGGGTGGAAACATACATGGTAGGGTGGTTGGAATAGGTGCAAGTTGAGCTCAATATGTCTTCTTTCCCCCTTTTTTGAATTAAAAACAAATTTTGGGTGTGGGGGGCGGGGGAGGGGGACTTAATTAGATAGAAATTACAGCAATAGATTACCCTCTTTATGGAAAAAATAAGAGCTCAGAGCTCAACTGCTAGAGGGGTGGGGGAAGGAGGGGGTGAGGTCGGGCAGGGAGGAGAGAGAGGAATCAAAATGAGGGCCCCCGTGTCTTTTAAAATAGACAAATCCAGGCCTCAAGATTAGCAGAGAACAACAGACAAAGGTAAATATAGGTCTGTTTCTGTGGCTGGCTGGCTCAAAGGGCATGAACCATGTGAGATGGGTGTGACAGCCATACAAGGATGACATGTTCTTTGTAGGTTTCCAAACTAATACTATTCAGAAAAAGTACACAGTCAGACACATCGTCTGGTTGTAGAGTTTGGGTATTTCACCCTTTTTATCGAGTTGAAAAAAAGAAAGAAATGAAAGAAATGCAAGGATATTTAGGATTGTAGGAAGAAATTGAAAATTATACTTATATTGTTAATTGTAACATTGTATGTATCTTTATCTGTCATTGATACAATGGCAAAAGAAATACACTCAAATCTTATGGATGATGATCTTGTCTGGCACCCAAGGGGGTCACATATGTCCTCACAAATATGTTTGTCATAATTAATGGGAACAAATCATAAAATAAATACCATTAATCACAAACCACACCTTAATTTATTCAAATTCAGTAGTGAGTGAGAACAGGAACTTATCTAGGGCATAACAAGTTTTGTTACTTAAAAAACATCCAACAAACTAAACAACAAAAACAGTAAGTCCCTCCCCCCCCCCCCCCCCCCCCTAAGCAAAATAACATAACTTTTTAACGCAGAGGTTTTGAGCAACGTAACTTGGCAGGATTGTACCTTAACTTACTGACTAACTTCCGTGTGAAAATCACATTAATCTGTTCAGTCATGCATGAGCGAGCACACATAAAAGGCTAAATTGTCACTTTTCAGCAGTCACAAGGGTAATTATTTATGCCGTTTTAACAATACATTTTGGCATTTCTTGTGCGATTTTTAAAGTGTATTCACTCAACTATGCCATGAAAATGAAATGACTTCTTATGTTCACCTAACAGGTCATGTTACATCTTTGTCAAAATATCCAGTTTTATTTTTTCACAAAAATGAAGGGCTTTCAAAAGTTTCAAACTCAAGAGGGATGAATATTTTTTAAACTGTGCTCACTCAACCAGAACAATAGGTTAAGTAACGGGATAGGTGTAAGTGCGTTGAGAGATGGATGACAAACAATGAGAACACATAAATTATGCACAAAAAATGGAATTCATTAAAAATTCATATGACAGAATCCCAAAATTACCCTTGTGTCTTTTGAAAAGTGACAATTATGCTTTTAATGTGTGCTCACTCATGCATGACTGAGTGGATTAATGTGATTTTCACACAGAAGTTAGTCAACAAGTAAAGGTACAATCCTGCCAAGTTATATTGCTCAAAACCTCTACGATAAAAAGATATGCTATTTTTCTTAGGGGGGGGGGGGAACTTATTTTTTGTTGTGTTTAGATTTCAGCAAAGGAAAATCAAAACAAAATCATTTCAAAATTTTCAAGTTTTCTAAAGTCTTAGATTTCAAATAGAAGTAGGGTAAATTCCATCTTTAACCATCATGGCCTACTTGCATCTAGGATCATTTCCCTTCTGATCCATTTTTCAAAGGACCCTGGTTTTCATTTCGGGCAGCCAGCGCTAGCTCGCCCGCTACCTAGCGCTGGCTTGGCTGGCTAGTTTGGTAGCATCACAGGGTCAGCCAGCTTTGAATGGAGCCAGCGAGTCCCCTGACTCATCGGGGCATTATCGCCTCGTGTGTCACTCACGCATACTCCCCTCCCGACGACTCCTCCTTGCCTGACGCCCCGACCAAACCAAATTTCCTCCAAGCAAACCTCTCCCCCACACAAGGTGAGAGCCGCAATCGCAATCATTAAAGGCAGCGATTGTTTTTTGTGTCTTACAAGTACACATTTGAAACACTCAGAACAGGAGCTGTTTCCATCGGCATCCAAACCAAACCAAATTTCCTTAAAGCAAATCTCCCCCCCTCACAAGGGGAAAGTCGCAATTGTAACATTAACGGCAATGATTGTTTTTTTGCTACTTGCAAGTACACTTTTAATTCAGAACAGAAACAGGTCCCAACCGAAACAAGTTTCTTGCAGTGAGCCTTTCCCCCAGGATACAACTTACAATAATGTTGTTAAAGGTATCAATATGTCAAACAAAATTTGAACTCTTCTCCTGATACCTGAAACCACATTTCCTCACAGCCAACCTTTCCCTTCATGAGATGAGAGGGTTGATGAATATTTCAAAAGATAATGAGGGATATCTTGCAGGAAGGATAATCCTATTTGTTTAATTAAGTGTGAGGGAGCAATACAATATATTTCATTTACTTGATATATCATATTCTAAGGTGTGACTATATAACATAGTAGTTGAAAGTCACTGAATTTTCCCTTATGTTTCCAATTTGCCTGTCCTGATCAGATATATTCAGAATCTAGCTAAAATAAGGACACAGTTCAGGAAGAAATATCATTTTTGCTCCAAAATGCCAGAACTAATTGTGTCACACAACTGATCTTTGACAGAATCTATCACGTTGAAAGAATATTGGGAAATTATGAACGATTTGCTGGACAAACAAGTAAATGAATTATACAAACATAGGCAAAATATGTATGAGTCAATCACAAACAACATAATGTGCTATAGGTGTAGACAGATCAGCCAGAAGCAAAACAAATAACCCAATCATCAACATTTATTTCAGTGATATGATAGCTCTAAAATGATATTACAAAAATAACCTCTTCCACATTCTCTCTTGAGCATGGCAAGGAAAAAATACATGGGAGCTCGGGGTGATTTTCTCCCCTGAAATGCTTAAGAGAGCCCTGGAAAAAGTTAAAAGAGCCCCTAAAATTCCCACGGGCATAATGTAAAATTGTAGCCAAATGGGCAATACGCTCAAAAAGTAGCCCCAAAAATTTTGATCTGATATTCTCTGTGAAGTATGGTGCACCTTTAAACCCTAGAAGGGGGGAAAGACCCAGGTTGACACTCTAATAAGGATGCATTACGGTAGGCGCTAAGGATTGTGAGACATTCATTTCCTAACAACACACTTAACAGTCATATAATCGCATTTACCGCTCAACTAATAGAATAACCCGACCACATGCTTGCACCTTCGTTCATTCAATCACAGCCGCAGAAGTTACGGCTGGCCGGGCCGGGCCAGGCCGTATGCTATGACACTGCAGGGCGGAATGGCCTAACCTCAATACCATGGCCCTGTTTTCAACATGTTAATCAAATTCTGATTCACTCCTTGACATTTCTTAACCGTGATGGCAATGATACCTTGCACACAATCTATTCTATTCTAAATTTGTACAAATGTTTTTTCACTTCACATTGAACTACATCTACTATGCTAGTTAACATATATTTTGACAATGACCAATAGCATACTACTCGTACGACTACTGACTACGATTTTACATTCTGTTCTTTCTATTTAGTAGGCTCATGGAAACAAAACAAAAAATGAAACAAAAATATGCCACAATTCTTGGAATAGAGAATGAAAGCAAAACTTTGATAAATATATTTCACTTTGCTTTTCTTGATATTGGGGCATTTGTCAATACTGCTCATTATTTTGCATAACTTTCTCTACTCTCTCAGCACTAAACATTGAGAATTCCATGCTAATTACAATACAATTTTTTTGCCTATAGGACTGGGACTGTGAGGTATAAGCATGGAACAGAAAGTTTGTGAAAAGCTTGCTCCAATCCTCTACCAGAATCCCAAAATTAACCGTTTGTCTTAAACTGATCAACCCAAAAGCCTTACTAATATTTATTTAAAACTCACTGTGCTAAAAATCACCACAACCACAAAAACATATGTTTGAAAATTGCGGCTGGATAGTCAACCACTGCCGAGGCTGATAGCAAGCACGTGAACTTGTGAACGCAAACATGGCTTATCCCCCACCGGCCGAGCCATTATCACTACACGGACGCCAAAACCCCGGGGAGCTGTCCCAACAAAAGACGATTAGCTGTACAGTCGCCGTGTCTTCCTCCTCCAAAGACAACCATGTAACAAAACACCGCCACCAAATTTGAGGGAATTTCCTCTCAAAGTTACACTCTTGAATGTTCAGCCCCGTTTTTTTGACAGCTATATTGTAATTGTGGAGCAGCCGAAAGTATGTTTTTGTTTGATGTATTCATCACGGCTCAGGTCAATAGGGACACGAGGAGAGCATCCTTTGTTTTGTTTTTGTTCAGAATGGTTCGGACGCGCACAATTGAGGCTAATGGCAGAAAACTACCACGCCCAGGATGAGTGTTAACCCATTAGTTGTCAGAGGGGGATTTCCCCCGCAGGCATAGCTCTTCTAAACATGAACTGGTTGAAGAGAAGTTTGCCCTCTAAGAAAGCAGTTATTCAATGTCAAAGTAACGATGGTGAAACTATTTTTAAATATAAACATGTAGGCAACCCCAAAATTCCTACCTAGAGCAGAATGCCTTGAAAAAAAAGTGGCTGGTTTGTATACATTCAGAACACTCAGTGACTGGTATTGTCTTCTAAAAATAAATAGGTGCAAAAACAGTTGCAAATTTCATTTGGCAAATTCATTACTTCCGTACAGGTTAAACTTAAAATGCTAATCTTCAACACAATGCATATCAAAGACAATGCAGAGTGTATATGTATTAAATGATGCCAGAGAAAATTGAAATTGTCAAGTTTCATTACCTCAAATTTCACTGCTTTTTTATTATTATTTCTTCTGCTTCTATTCAAAGCCATTATTCCGTGACTGGGCAGATCAAATGCTGCCTGCTAAGATTTCTCTTTAAATATTTTTCCCTTATAAGTGTGGATTTGAGTGCCAACATGTTTAATTTGTTTTGGCTTTCACTAGCCCATTCTACATGTATCTCTCTTGGTACCTGACCACATTTGTAGAAACTTCTCACCCAAATGTGAGTCAAAATCTGCAGGACAATTCTGGCATAGTGTGCAAGGGTCAACCCAGGTTCATGTCAATTTCATTTGAAACAAAGAGAAAAAACAAAGAGGACCAACAAACCAGAGATTTTAATTGCTGTAAAGTCCACTACTGATGACGGTCTGACAGGCAAGCGGTATAGTCCTGTGGCCTGATGATATCAATCTTCAGTGCTATTTACTCCAAGTTTGGATGGACTGAAGGGCTTTCTTTTTTGTTTTCAACATTCCAAAATTCATGTTTAGTTTTTACCAACATACTGCTTTTTTGACATTCAGCTTAATAGCATCTTTCGAGCAAAACAAACTCTCAAAAATGAAAGTTGATGGAGCAACAGTATTTGGTATTATAACAGTTCTAGAAATAGTTGTTATAGTACTAGTAGTAGAAGCCAAAGTAATAGTAATTGTAGGAGTAGGAGTATCAGAAGCTTTGGTAATGGTATTAAACATAGTAGTAACAGTGGGAATGGCAGTTCAAGTAGAAAAAGAGCTACCAATGCCAATCGCATGAACAACGCTGATAATGATACATGTACTTACTGTCAATTTCAGATGAATATAGAAACAATAGAATTGAAAACATTCTAAGACTCATCATGACGAGAACCAAAAGAATGAGTTTAATTATACCAATCAATAAGACTATAATATTTGCATGATAAGAGCCATTACTGACAAAAGTGCTTTGGAAATTTTACCAAGAAATCAAAGTTGGTATTAAACTTATATCAAGGGCTTGTAAACTCACAAGTCTAGCTTCTTGTGTTTGATTGGTATTGTCGTTTCACGTGGCACCAGGTGGTATGCAGCTCTCTGATTGGCCAAAGTTCACCATGTGCTTGTTTTCTTTTGCACATTATGAGAAAACAAGCATGAGGGGTCAAGCCCGGAGCATGGGCAAGACAGAAAGATAGAGAGAGAAAGAGAGAGAGAGAGAGAGAGAGAGAGAGAGGGGGGGGGGGGGGAGGGGAGGGAAGGATGGAGAGAGAGAGATGGAGAGACTTGAGACAAAGTCTGCCGCAATTCATCATCTGGCTCCCAGATTTGTACACTCCTTGAGAACCCTGGACGGAAAATGTTTCGTTTCTGACGGCACGTTCACATGGCAATGGTTTATGCCTGCCCCTAGTCACCTGACGAGTGCTCTACACGTGTGTCTCCCTATGCTTCTAGCTTGATGTAGCCGTACATGCAATGATCTAGCAATGCCAAGGTGGGCCAGCGCAGAGCCAACAGTATGCTAACAGCTCACTACATAACTCTCACAATGGCTAATAGCAAGCAGGTAAGGGTGTCCGTGGGAATGTACCTGAACTATCTACAGTCTGAAGAGAGAGTGGGTGGGAGACCAACATGCCCAATATTGTCATTTCTGTCGGGGAAAAAAAAGAAATGGCAAGGAGGCAAGTCCATGTGTAGTTCAAGTGCACTTTAGACTTTGTACATGTTGGGTAATGTACCGAAGCACCGGTACGTCACCCGCTATTTCAACACACTTGTCACGATTTGGAAACACATCAGTTGCTACGCACCCTACCTCATCACTTCACATACTACTTGGAAGATATGGATGCTGTTCTTTTTTGTCAACATTTCTGCAAATAAAATGTACAATAGTATTCTTGATGCTTAAATAAATGTTTTGGGATTGATCGTCAACGCAACAAATGAGGCTTCAAACATTCTCACAATAAGAAAATACAAATAAAACAACATATCAATGTATATTATACGACTCATTATTCTTAGTGAATGCAATTGATGTGGGATATGTGGGATTTGTGAAGCAATTTGGGAAGAAAAGCAGTGTTCTTGCACAAGTTTGAGGGGTGCACTGTGTGAGGAGGGTTATTGTCAGCTCTAATTGCAGGGAGAAAGTACACGGACATGGTCTGTTTACTTCTGTCTGCACGAAAGCCATTGTATATTGCTTTGACACCACAGCAGACTTTGGGATGGAACGGGATGGATGGGGGAGAGAAGGAAGGAGGGGGAGGGAAGAAAAGGAAGAGAGACTGGCAGAGGGAGAGGATGAGGGAGAGAGAGCGAGAGAGAGAGAGAGGGGAGAGCAAGACAGATCAAGCGCAGGAAGATTTATGGAGTGGAACTCGACATGAACATGCTGGGAAAATGACAGGGCAAGAAGCGTAAGGTATGGGGATGGACAAGAAAAAATAAAAAGATATAAAACATGACGTACTTCTGGCAGACACCCAAAGTTCTAGACTTTATAAGATTGTACTTGTCTTCACACAAAGTCAGGATGTATTGCAGATTGAGACGGTCGGACATACATGTACTTGATTTGAGAAGAGTGTTTCCCTTCCTTCACAATATCTAATCTTGTCATGTTTCTTTACATTACTGATCGACCCTTGATTTAAATTCTTCAAGACGATGCAGCTCTGTGGTATGTACCAGACGATTTTGTTCAGAAATGTATGTGCGTCATAACTACATATACGCATGGCGCATTTACATGTATGGTCAAAATAACAAACAATTGGATGAGGTTAGGTTTGACGCAAATGTTTAATTCTACAAACAGAATTCACACATAATACCAATAAATGACGTATGGAGAGTTTAACTAACATTCCTTTCAAAATCTCTTTTTATAAGACAGACTAATGAGTTACTTAGAAAAGAGCTACTTAGAAAGAGTACTTGTAAATCCTAAGAATATCTTGGGAGCATTATTTAGCATTTTCAACACATAAAACGCCACCTTTAAAGCATCACCCAAGATATTCACATGAACCAAGCTCCTAACTCGGTCTGAGGGAGGATTTGAGGAACAGCCCTGTGTGTCACCAGAGTGCAGGTTGGGTCATTTGATGTGTATACAAACAGGGAGTAGGAGAGAGAGGCTGGGAGAGGGAGGAAGGGAAGGAGAGGGAGGGGAGGGAGGGAGTAGGAGAGAGAGGGAGAGAGAGAGAGAGAGAGAGGAGAAAGAAGAGAAGAGAGAGAGAGAGAGAGAGAGAGAGAGAGAGAGAAGAGAGAGAGATAGGAGAGATAGAGAGAAGAGAGAGAGGGGGTAGAGGATACGAAAGAGAAGAGAGGGAGATGAAGAAAGACAAGAGGGAGGAGAGAGAGATAAAGAGAGAGAGAGAGATGATAAAGAGAACAAGAGAGAGAGAGAGAGAGGGGGGGGGAGAGATGCCTCTTCAAATCAATCAGATATGTCTGCTTAAGTCCTCATACATCATCTCAATTGCTGACAACTCCCTCAATTTTCTACTGCATCTCACTAGTTTCACTTCACCATTTAAACTTTTATTCATATCCTTTATTTCCCTTGGTAAATCCCTATACCTTCCATCAATTTCTTACATCTATCTTCACTTCCTAACTTCATCTTCCCATATTCTCTTCACATTCCTGCATTCAACATGTATCTCCCACAATAGAGTTTGTTTAATAGCACAATGTCATAACCACTCTTAGAAAAATGTCACAATTAAAAGTACCATTATTAAAGAAGGTGTTTCTTTTTTACATGCAAGTCTTTCATTAACAGAAATTAAATTGTGCACTCTGTACTTTTTTTTTCTTCCTGGTTCTCCCAGGACATCTCTTTTCCATCCCAAATTCTCAGACATCCTGCAAATAATTGCACTGCATTAAAAAATTCTGCATACTTTTCCTTATCAATTTCCATTATTAAAATCTAGTTCTCTTTTCTCCGGACTCTAGCAGATAGCAGGCTGTCAACCTGTCTACAATCTATCAATCAAACCGTCCTCATGACCCGTCGCCCATCTCTCTGAAGTGAACTTTCCCCATCTTCTCACCAACCACCACCGCCTCACACACCATTCCGCACAGCCAGCCCAATCAGAATCCATCACAAAAGAGGAAAAGGAAAAATCTTGAGAAACCTCCCAAATTCTGGCCAGATGTGCCCACGTGAAAAGTGATGACTCTGTTTGGCCTTTTGGCGACAGTTTAGACAAGGGATTTTCTGCGGGGGTTTCGCGATCGGGGAGGGAGAATGCATCCGATCTGCGCCCATACATTCACACGTGCGTGGTCGTCGGGGAGAAGAGGAGGAGGGAGGAGGGAGGCGGGAAGGGGTAGATTGGGGGGAGGAAGAATGGGGTCGTGCCAAGGCCAGTGGCGCTTCTGGAAGGCCAAACGCTGATGGATTTGGAATCGTTTCTTACGGCTAGTGACAGTTGTGATGAGAGTTAGATCTGGGGAGAGCTAGGCCGGGATCGTCGTGAGCTACCGATGCTGATCGGACCACGGTCTCCGTCTGATGCCGCACATTCCTGACTCTGGGCTGGGGCTGGGTGAGACACATTCTCCCAGGAGAACATGATAGACACTTAGACACAAACCCATCAGCATATTTACAATAGGAAGAAGGACACTTCTGGTCATACCTAAGCACTTCACTCCCCTAACATACACAAATATTTAAACAAATTTATATTTAATGCCTTTTCAAAGATCATTAAAAGTAGTTTCTCCTACCCCTTCTTTCTCTCTAGCCTTTTTATTCACCATTTCCACTCCCTCCTTCTCTTCCCCATCTCCTTCCCCAAATCATTATGCCAAATAACACTTTTCTTTTACTTTCTTATGCCACACTTCTCATCTCTCCTTCCGTTTCTACAACTCTTCCTCTTCCTACCCCTTCTCTTTCCCCCTCTGCTCCTACTTTGTGTCCTCCCTTTCCATCTGCCCCTCTTCCTACCCCTTCACGCCCCTCTATCATCCATTCTTTTCCCCCTTTCCTTCCCCCATTTCCAGTGGAACCTCACCTAGCAGCCAGCATCCATCACCCATCATACCACGCGCTCCAAACCTAATCTCACAAACGCTATTTTAGTCCCCACCAAAATCCCCCCCATCTCTTCCCTGCCCATAAGCTGTACACTAGTATGTACAGACCCCTCATGCCCATTCCTTATACAAATATGATCAACCTTTTAACCATATCTTATCATCACTCCCACTCTTTTCTTTGACATTTTTGTATGAATATTTCAAATTCACACACAATTTTCATTTTCAAATAATGCTATGGACAAGCAAATCAAGTACTACTTTGATGTGTTTGCTCTGACATATTTTTAATCCAAAGTTTACAAAGAAAACTTTAAAAATCAATTCACCTTTTAAAGTATGTTTCATTACAAAATAAACTTGTTGGTCGTTCTTTCTTCAAATTATTCCCAAAGTGCATATCTTGACCATCTTTAAAGGTGAGCGTGTCATACTTTGCAAATGTCAATCAGACCCTACCAAGACCACATCTAACCCAAATATTGCTCAACCTCTCAAAATGAAAAGGTCAGTACAAGTGACTTGCTTTCCCTCCCTCATACTTCTCTTTCTTTCTTCAAAGCGTCTGAAGATCTTTCTTGAACTTGACTTCAGCTTTGCTTGGCCCCCGCTCGCTCCCTACCACCCATGAGACCCTAACTGGAAATCCAGGGAGAACTATAATTCAACAAATAAACACCAATAGTGTTTATACTCCCTAAAGTCTGCGATTGCACCTTGATGGGGCTTTGCCTTGGCGTCTGCTACGGTCTTCCCTCAATCCCTGCTGGAGGATTTCATGACAATCTTAACCCCTTCTGTACCAAAGAGAAAACTTCTTTATTGGATTGAGTGCACTACTACTGCAATGAATAGAACTCTAGTACTCAAAGGGGTAAGCTAAAATCTCTACTAATATCACACATCTCAGAATGATTGAGGTAGATGCTCACATGATCAAAGTATGCAGACAATCCTTGCCTGGCATGGCATTTCTTAACGATCTGTAATTGTAAAGCTGTAATTTATCTTGTATATGCTGTGCCAACAAGATTATGTGAATTACTTGCTTTATACAAGTATACGGGCACACAGAGTGCCTGATGTTCTACAAAAAAAATAATGCAGGAGTGAATTATACCAAAGTTATACCAGAATAGACTCAAAACGGCAGACAGGAAATATTAGATGGGGAATTATTAGAAGGGGGGGCGAGTGATGGGGAACAAGGGAGAGAGAGAGATAGAGCGTAAGGTGGAAACAGAAAGAGAGAGGGGCAGACATACAGAGACAGGAAAGAAAAGAGCAAGAGAGAGGGAGAGAGAGATAGAAAGAGAAAGAAAAGAAAGTACAGAGAAGAGAAAGAGGAACATAAAAATAAAGAGAAAGTGAAAGAGAAAGAAAGAGAGAAAGAGGAAGCGAGAGAACGGGAGAGGGATCTTGGGAGAGGTGCTTGGTTTTGACCCTGGTCTAGAGCCTCTCAGCCCCCCTGTGGGGGAAGAGTGAAGACTTCATTTATGGGACCAGGCAGACCACAGGAGTCGGTCACAACTCCAAGACTTTGTCTGTCTCTGGTCCAACAAAAGAACCAGAAATCACCACAATTCTACCACACCGCTCATAGTACACAGTACACTCGGTAGTCATTCACAACGTGTACGCACACATGTATATTACCGATCTCCCTTACATGTTAAGTGTACATTTTGATGACCAAATACATGCCATCTGCTACTGTGATTGAGGAAACGATAAATTCTGATTGTTTAGATCCGTTTCATCATAAACTTGATATGTTTTGGTTTGCCCGACACACTCTTCATATAACACTGAGAATAGGAGATGTGATGAAGGGCAAGCCTTAACTCATTGAATACCAGATCCTTCAACTCCATCTGATGATACAGGTCTAACCTTGGGTCACCCAAGTCTCAGAACGAGACTGTCACAGTTGATACAAGAAGAAAACAACATGAGCATACATGTTTATTCAGTTCCCCACAGCTTTATCTAGAAGTATTTGAGAACGTAGACTTATTCAATTTCAGAATTAATTCAATATTCAACATTTCTCTTGGCAATCCTCTGCCATTAAAATGTATTACATTGATTTCAGAGAGCCTGTACATGTCTGTGCATGTGTTTTGTAGTTATTTTTCTTCTTCGCTTTTTCTTATCCCTTTTCTTTTCCTGTACTTCTTCTTCTTCTTCCTCCTCCCTCCTCTCCTCCTTCCTCTTCCTCTTCCCTCTTCCTCATGTGACTCCCTCCTCCCTTCTCCTCCACCTCTACTTTCTCATCTACCTTCTCCTCCCATCTGACCGGCATCCCCATCTCTCAAATACCTCTGTTCATTACCACAAACGCACAAATATACAGCCTACACATGAGGTACTAATCACATGCATACAAATTAAACAGTTCCAGTGCCACACAAAACATATTAGCATAACCCTAATATGATTATCAAGACAAGTTGTAGTCCATGTTTAGGAAGATACAGTGTCACATGTTTACTGTTGTAAGCACCCAGTTCTGGTGAGCATTATCCCTGGAGTTATGACAAATTACATAAGAAGAGCTGCAAGCTAACCCCCATCTTCCACTCATATTAGAATTAGGTTTCAACACTGGCCATCATGCATCTCATTTCCCTCTCTCTCTCTCTCTCTCCCTCTTGCTATACTCTCCTACTCCATACCTCTCTACCCCTCTCTCTGTCTACATATTCTCTCTCTCTCTCTCTCTCTCTCTCTCTCTCTCTCTCTCTCTCTCTCTCTCTCTCTCTCTCTCTCTCTCACTCACTCTCTCTTTCTCTTTCTCCCTATCTCTCTCCCCCTCTTTTCTCTTTCCATCTTGCTGTGTCTTTCTCCCTCACTCTCTTTCTCTCACCCTCCCCCTCTCTCCCCATTATTTCCATAGCTTTCTCTCCTTTTCTTTCTCTCTCTCTCTCTCTCTCTCTCTCTCTCTTTCACTCTCTCTCTCTCTCTCTCTCTCTCTCTCTCTCTCTCTCTCTCTCTCTCTCTCTCTCTCTCTCTCTCTCTCCATCACCCTCTGTCTCCCCCTCTCCCTCCCTCTCCCTCTCTCTCTCCCTCCCTCCCTCTCCCCCTCTCTCTCTCTCTCTCTCTTCCCCTGTCTTGCTAATGATGCGTGTCCTTAGCTGGGGTCATGCTCTAACCCCCCTGGGATCTCTGGCCAAGTGTGTTTAGCCCTCCAGGGTGGAGTCCTGCCTAGTCTAATGCTTCCAGACCAATTGTTTCTCCCGTTCAGGATTTCAGTCCTCTTCATTTACCTCCTGCATAGCCAACTTCTCATTATTATTCTACACCCTCTTTTCCCGTTCCCCTGCATCCATACCCGATTTTAAAAAAAATGGAATAGTGTCTAGTTTCTGTGAAAACCCTCAATCCATGTTTCATCCAAAATGTGCACTGTCATCATCACTGACCAATTGCCTCCTATTCTGTTTTCCAGACTTTTGAAGGGATTTGTTCTTGAGTAAGTGCATACATGTGTACATTCAGAGATTCTTCCCCTACTGGAGCCCTGGCTCATTCAAGCAACATTATCACTTTTATTTTTATTTTTATTTAATTTCAAACTGCAAATAAATAGAAAAAGTAGAACAAACATCATTATAGCATGCACCAAAACATGATGAGGCAGATGATATTAGGGGGCTATTTTTTTCATCTGAATTTACATTTACAGATACTGTTGATGTTCATGATTGCATCTTAAAGAAGGCAGAAGTTATCTTCCGCTGCCATGTATGTATAAGGGGGTCTGAGCAGTAGACTAGAGATGGGGAAGAACCAGCTGCTTGACCTGGAAGCACTCACTCTACCCTTCTGCCGCTGATCCATTACAAAACAATTTGTCTCACAGATTTTCCCCCAAGGGCTCGGCAATGAGGTCTCATTTATGCCTCCTTGTTTCCCCACTTCACACCAGGGTCACACTACAGGGAGATGGAGACACTGGAGTTTCCCTGCCCCTCTCCATGCTATGGCCGTGGCCTTACCAGTTACAAAGTCAAAACCAAAGTAGTCTGGTCCAAGGTTGTTGCACATTTGTAATGGGACCCCTCGAATCAACAGGGCCATGTTGCATTATATAGGTTTTCAATTATTTTAACTTACCATCAATGGTAACTACCATGGAAATAGCCAATGAGTTCTCATTATAGCATCTGTTGCCATGGTAGTTACCATTGATGGTAAGTTACAATAATTGGCAACCTATGCAACATGGCCCAGGTCTGGCTCAAATCAACCAATGAGCCATTTACGTAATGTATTCAATTCTTTCCACTTATTGTGCAATAAGTTATAACGCATGGTGTCATTCACCTGTATGTCATCATACAGTTTCAATCCATGGAACGCACACTAAATCTACTAGTTGGTGCTACTCAGACAAACATTGGACAAGCTTTGAGGTTACCATTGGTAACGTATTGTTTCAACAACTTGCATGAAACTCGCATACATAACAAACTGTGAATTCTATTTCTGACATAGTATTTTTCTTCAAACCTAAATGGCTACTGGGGGAACATTGTGGGTGTAATCCATTATTCATCCCAAATGAAGTATCTCTTCTTCTTTTTTTCAGAATGGGTGTTTCCAGGGATACAGCTTCCTTTTGGAGATTTGGTTTAAAAAAACTATACAGATAGATTCTGATCTCCAACTTTAAATCAATATGCTGAGTGTGAAAAGGTTAACAGATACACTATTACCATGCGTATTATACTATCTACTGACAATGGGAACCCATCACTTCCTACAAACAGATCTCTCTCTCATTGCCTATCAGTCAGCCCACTGTGCCCTTCCCCTTTCATAGATAGCACCCTGATCCCTGCCTGACCTAGCGGCATTGTTTTCAGGACCTCCACTTAATATCAAGCATTCCCTCCCACCAGGTTTGGCTTCAAAAAAGAACTTTATACATAAAATATCTCTGTGCCTTTGGACAATTTTGGCATGTACTGAATTGCATCAGCTTAAAAAAGAAACAATAGCAAACTTTGACGACAAATATCAAAGAGATGAAGAGAATGATTATTTTCAGAAATATAAAAAATTGTCACTTGCCAGACTTTTGTATAAAGTGATGACACATTAATATTATTGAGAACTATACAATCTTTCTTCATTAGCCTTGTAGATTTACATTTATACTAACTTCAAAGCTGCTGTAACTTCCAAGAAGATGGCTAATGAAGCTATGAACAGATAAACCTGGCATTTTTTGTTGCTATGTCAGTGGTAATAGGTATGGAGGGTTAACCCTCTCAAAGCCAAACCTGGAAAAAACCCACTTGTTACACATTTCATGCACCTATGGTTCTGGGAGCATTAACAGCTTGTGGCAGTTGGCTGCTATGGCTGAACTGAAAGTGGAAAGGGGGAAGTCAGGGGAGATAAGAAGACAGATAGAGGGAGACAAATGGGCGGGGCAACATGGCTAGTTACAAGACGGAGATGGGTTATTCTGATCCCAACATGGCTTTGGGCTCCCTCTGCTCCCAACCCAACCCTCCTTCCCGGCTCCAGGAGTCCTTTCCCATCTTCCCTCCTCCAGTCTTCCAGTCTCCTCTTATCTCCTCCAATAATTGCCCATGCCTGGGATCCCCACCTAAACTTGACATGAACAAGATTGTGTGATTAGGAGGAGATGTGCAGGAATGCCTGGTAAAGGATCCTTCATCCTCACCAAAGAAAATAAAAAAAGGGCTCATCTATAATGATGTGAGCCCTAGTAGCACACCAAGAACAGCAGACATCCAGTGACATTTGGGTATCATATCTACATGTAGACTTAGTTATTATCATGTACCCTCAGTATTTTGATGCCTTCCACTCTAAAATTGCAATCGGCCACATGACCGTAAAAAGATATATATCAACTATATTACTTCTGCTAAATATGTTACTCATTGCAGATAAATGGCTACTGATAATCGTTTGTCTCGCAATGTAATGTAAACGGAATCTAAAATGATCACGACGTTTCGTGTGCCGCTGCAACACTTCGTCAGGTGTGATACAAAATTGTAGTAAGCAGGGGTTTAAATACCTTATGGTCAGTGCAGCGCACTAATTGAAATCTGCTCATAAATGGTCCAATACTAATAGCCGACGTATTCGGGTACTTGACCAACAATAGACCTTACTACAATTTAGTATCACACCTGATGAAGTGTTGCAGGGGTGCACAAAACATCGTGATCTTTTCGATTCCGTTTACCTTACATTGCGAGACAAACGATTATCAGTAACTATATTACTTCTCACATTTTTTTTTCACTGCTGTCCAAGGCCTTGGGCCCTGTCTTATAAAGAATTGTGATAGATCGCAACTTCACTAACAATAAAAAAAAATTGTAACTCTGTACATTAGAGATATGGGATTGGACTCATGGTCGATTCAGATCAATCGCAACTCTTTATCAGACAGGGCAATGAATGACCTGCAAGGCGTTACCAGTCTGCAGAATACAACCAACTTCATGTGCTTAAGGCTCTGAGAAACTCCAAAATTTAGAGATTAATTTTCACCCTTGCCATGTCCATAGTAGGAGCTTTAATTATATGCATTACAAACAAGTTGTGACATGATAACCCTTTGTGTACCAGGTAAATCCTTCTCTGTGGGATTTGTGCGCAATAATGTAACAATGGCGCACTGTCAATTGAAGTACTTATCATCCTGTCCTATTTATCATCCTATTTCCCTACCAATAACCATAAAACATGCCATAAGACCCGTCAAAATAGTCCATTCAGGCACAAAATGCGTGTGTCACCCAAATTACATTGACAATATCAATGTTCGTTTAAATCTGTTGCTGATAAGAGATTTCGTCTGATCACAACTTGGCACACTACACCATGACAAATCCATGTACGTGTACAAGGACAATATAGGTGTATCATTTTCTTACACATCCTATTGTTCCTAATCCCCTAATGACAAGTTGAAGGCCCTATAGTGTAGTGTATCAAGCCGACTACCCTGGGAATCTCTGTGGCTGCCTTTTATCTCTGTATGTATGTATACATACACATTATGGTGGGTATGGTAAGCCACCTATCTGCCTTTCTCTAGCCTCAAAAGCCTTGGTGAGTAATAAAGTAAACTTGGTAATGACGGCCCAATTGGCTGATTGCTACGTGATATTTGTTTCTGTAGGGTCAATAGTGTGGCTGGACAGGTACGGATAGGTGTAGATGTACTAGTTAATACAAGGTGACCAAAAGCATCAATCAAACAGGACCTGTGGGGTTGATGGTGGAAACCATAGTTTAGTCCAGAACCACTAAGTCTAATCTGAGCATGAGTTAGGTTTATGTCGTATTGATCACACCATTTTGCACTGAACTTAAAAATTAGAAATCGGCTCACAGAGAACATATTCAGCACATGCAAAGATATGTAGAAATATGAACATAACACTTTGCAGCCATTACATGATTTTGCACTATGCCTAACAACCTAAAGTACAATAGAACCATTGTTAGAAAGTCATATATTCCACAGGAATGCAAAATACAGGTCTCGATCATTTTGCTTTTCTTGTCTTTTCTTATATAATGGCGTTTTTAAAGAAATAATTAAAGATCCCACAGATCCCAAGCACAAAAGAATGCTCTTTTAATCCACATTTTAAAAAAGAATTTCAAGTTTTCTTTGGGTAAAAGTTAAGAAAATAGGAAACAAATTTCCCCAAAAAAACTAAACGCACTGGCAATAGGTAATGATAAATTGCAGTCATTCTATGCCTCCAGTGCAGACATACGTTCCCCTTGAAACAGAGGATTACTGGAGTTGGTCCAATTGACTAACTAGAAGGCTCAACCAACAAGGAAGATGAATGGAGCTGTTCCATCCTCAGCCCTCATGGAGAGCAGCTCAACAATTGCACAAGTCTAAATTCGTTGTCCCACATGTCACAGCGGCACCTCCTACAACAATTAGCCTGCCTGTCAATGGGTGTGGAGAAGGGGACAACAGGGGATACTGGGGAAGGGGTGATCCTATTGTTGCGCTCTTGGGAACATTAATGACACGTCTCATGAGTAGGAGGGGTGCCCTATCCGAGATCGTGTCCTCGCATAAACAACGGAGTAGGAGGAAGGAGGAGGAGGAGGAGGGGGAAGCTCTTAGGAGAGTTGTAAGAACCTGCACCAGTTAGAGGGATTCCTCCGGACGCCAGAAACGTGGCAAAACCGTCTATGCCTCGGAGACTCAACCTGCCCCCTTTCCCCCTCTACCCCCTACCCCTCCCCTCCCCCACAAGGGTGGGAAGCGGGACAACACAGAGGGCTGGGATCGGTTGCAAGGTCCCTTGAAGCCATATGAGTGGGGGGCTAAACACCCCCCTTGTTGGGTACTAGAGAGGCCTTTCGTCCATCTGTCTGTCCGGTGTCTTGGCTGCCCAAGTCAGATTAAACCCATTTATAGTCTGGGCTACATTTACTGTCTGGTCGTGGCATGCCAGGGCAGCTTCTAAACCTTTCCAGGTATGAGCCAACAATCCCAAGCTCTTCCCCCACATGAATGGACAGACAGGGTCTTCTTTTTCTCTCCTTTTGACATCCAGAATGTTTGTACGGATGATCTCTGATGAGGTTACCTAAAGTCCCAGGGTTTCTGGCATCCTCATTTTACCCCCCCCCCCCCCTCCCCCCATTCCTCTCCTCCTGTCTGTTCAGCACGAGGCAATTGACACCACATTTCATACAATTTTAAACTGTAATTGTTACAAGACGGCGGATTAAAAGGACAAGGAGGAAGCTAACTCAATGTGAGGCAAGAACTTGCAGGATTTCAGCAAAGCAATTTGAACCACTGCTAATGGGTTTATACTTAAATGCAATTATCGGTCCGTAGAAAATGGCAAAATTCTGCTAATCCACCTTACATGCAATAAAGAAGCAGAGGGAAGGGAAGGCAATAAATGTACACTGCTCACTTTAATAACAGGGTATATTTTTCACACAAATTGCTCCAATTCTATGACGGGGAGTTAGCTGCACTTTTTGAATAATGGAGAGCTTATTATGAGATGCATGGCACTCTGTTCATGAGGTATAAGCTTGTACAAATAGACACTTTAAGTTCTACACTTCACAGGAGTTCATTCCTGTCACCGACTCCATACCAGTTTTGAAAAATGGAGTGTTTACAAGTTCCTTAACATCATTATGACAGACTGAAAGAAGACGGAGAGGGAAACATAAAAGATATCAACCGAGTGCACTTAACAGGCTAAAAGAAGATTAGGGGTAAATACCAGAATATACACTTCTAGGTATTTTTGTAGATCTTTCTTGTATGTGTTTACTGGAAGAAGGGTGGGGCGGTGAAGGTGGGATGGAATGTTCAGCTACGTGTACAAACTATTGAGTCTGTGACATAAAAAGTAAAATAACGTTTATCATTCTTATTGTTGACTACAAGCAGAAACTGCATCCAACTTTAATTATATTTTAAGGTATTGAGCATACATGTAAGTACTATTTTGTACAAAGATGTGAAAAGAAAAGCACCATGAAAACAAACCCATGTGGTAGTGTCTGAATTAATCCCAATGGACCTATAAATAAATATCAATTTAACCTAACGGAGTTGCAAAAACTGGGAAGCGGAGCACAGCAAACCAAAACAAAATCCATTTGGTAGAATCTGACTCCATCCCAACCAACCTAGAAATAAATATCAACTAAACAAACCCAAGTTTCAAAGATTGCGAAACAAAGCAGCAAAGCAGAGCAGAGCACAAAAGAAATCAGGACAACTCTACCATACAGCATGCGTACCTAGGAATGGCATCCTACTGACTGTACAAGCTGTCAGTAACGCTGTGACACACCTGCCACTCATCTTTGATTGACAATGACAGAAAGATGCTTTGACGACAAATTTGTGTTTTTGTCTTATTCACTTCTTCACTTCAAAAGTCGTGGTGTACTGCTGGATGACTCTTCAGTGGTCTGGCAAGACATAGCTCCTGGTGATCTTATTATTGTTTTGTCTGTTTTCTGTGCTCTCTTTCTTTTCTTCCTCTTGATCTGTTTGTCTGTCTGTCTGTCTGTCTGTCTATCTCTTTTTGGACAGCTCTGATCAGCTTCTGCTTTTCTGTCTGTCATTGCCCCATCCTATATATTGTTTATCAGTATTCTGCATGTCTGTCTGTATGTGTGTGTGTGTCTCTCACTGACTTTCCATCTAAATTCGTTTTTATCACTTCAAACCTTCTCATTTTGTCTTTCTCTGTCTTTCTCTCTATCTATCTCTCTGTTTTTGCTGTCTCTCTTTGTCTGTCTATCTATCTATCTCTCTCTCTCTCTCTCCTCTCTTTCTCTTTCACTGTGATTTTCCATCACCATCCTGCAGCAAACCTTCTGACATTGTACAAAAGATAACAAAATGGAAGAACCACAGCTTTCAGCACTCTTACAAAAAAAACATACCTTGAAGTATTTGGTTTCTCTCTGATTGCCTGCTCTTTGCTTTATCCTTCTTTTCATAGCTGAGGGGATTACATCACTATATATGCACAAACATAGGTTAGTCCACTGGAGTAATTACAGCATTAGCTAGGGATGTGGTTAGCATAGCCCAGAATGGCATTTGTAGCAGGTTACTGGAAATGTCCTCTACACTCATAAAGCACTGCAAGAGGGAATGTGCCTGTAATTGAATCAAACTGGAAGTGGATCTTTGTGATCTTGTTAACCACTTTGTATTTAGGGTTAGTGTATTGTGTGTTCCACATAGAAGCACACACACGCAGGTGAGAACGGAATGGTCAAAAAGACAATAGGATTCACTCTGTGGTCAGGGGGTTTGACGTAGGTGCCCTTTGGAGGCAAGGAATGGGGGCTGAGGAGAAGAGGCATACTTGAGGGTGCTAAGTAGCTTTGACTGAGGGTGGCCCGGTGGTCGGGACGGACGGACGGACGGAGGTTGGTCCTCTTAGAGAGAGCAGGTTGCCCTAGAGCTGTATCTTCAGTACCACAATACTGTCTTCAGCAGGCACAACAAAAGATTGACAGATTGACAGGTACCTGCGAGATGACAGTGCAGGACTGTCCATGGATGGCGAGAAGTAGCTTCACACATCATAATGGAGAGAGAAACATTCATTCAAACAAACCATTTAGTGCCCTGTGCCCACCAATAACCTTTGAGGAAAACACCTTCACCCCTCCCCATTATGTTCTGCTCTATTCTCATAGTCTTCCTCCTCTTGTTGTCTCCAGCGTTCTGCTCTTCATCTGCTTCATCTTACTTCTTGCTTTCTCTTTCCTTCTCATCTTCCTTCTTCTTGTTATCTCTCCTTAACCCTGTCCTCTCTTCCCCCTTTTTTCATGCTCGTTCCTTCTCATTCTTCTTTACCCTTCTATTTCTTCTCCTGATTTTCCTTCTTTTCAATTCATTCCATTGTTTAACTCCTCCTCCCTCCTCTTCCCCTTCACATTCGTATCCTTCCTTATCACTATACTTATTCTCCTTTATGTTTTCTCCTGCTTTCTGTATTCATCTGAAAGTTTTACAATACCAACTTTGATGAGGCAATCTTTCATTTTATTATTTTTAGTATCTCATCTAACATTTCTTGCGTTCAGTATCAGTGAAACGTATTACTCCCATGAAGCACAAAGTAGGCACCATTCCAAAGAAGAAACTAGGCTCATTTACAACAACATTCAATACCTTCACGCCGGATGCAAACCATTACGATCACAGCACAGCTGTACCCAGTCATGAGAAAACAGCAGTGTAGAAGATGTCTCAGAGATGAACCATAAGAAGCCTGCTTGTCTGTAATCAGCAAGAACATTGCATCCTAAAACACATGACGTATATAATGTAACTCTCTTTAATGTCATCACTTGGGGAAAACAGAGCTAACTTTGTTTTCCTTCAAACCAATACTCACACAAAAACTATAGGTGTAGGTCTGCATACATTTTGGAAATAATGAAGAACAATGAAGTCCAAACTATTTCCCATAATGCTCTAGATCTCTGTTTTAAACGGGATCATCAGAGATGAGCTACATGACATGGACACATTTTGAAAATAATTTACACTCTGTGTACTCAAGCTATTTTCTGGGGTACCTTTTGATGACCGTTCAAAGGGGCTTGAGTGGGGAGCTGCTGATCCAATAAGGAAGCCCAGCTAGGCACATCTTAAGCTGGCCATTGTTTGAGTCTTGTAAGACACTAAACAGGGTGACCTTGCAATCTCCCTCCCCTCCAATCTATTTTTTCCTTCTTTTCTTCCGCTCTTTCTACAGTCTTCTTCCTTGATACATACTTCCTTGAAGCCATGTGATCTATCTCTGGGCTACCTCTGCAGTTGCATCATGGTTAATATGACAACAATTAAGTTATGCTTGCTACAGGGCAGGAATGTCCGGTAAGAATCAGCATAACTCTTTTAAAACATTAAAAAATATATCCAGTCAACTCTCAATCCTAAATGTAAGGGCAACCTGTCCTCATGTTATCTTTATAACAGTAGATTAATGGTTCTAACATTCGCTGTTTATGATTTTTTTTTAAAGTGCAAGTTATAGAGTTGGTCACTTAATTAGAAAAGTAGTTGATGACACCAAGTCCTGTGTTAAAACATAGAGCTTATGTGTAATGTCCAGTCCATGTGTGATTTTTAAACTAAATTAGTATATGAATAAAATGTTTTCCTTGGATCCAGACCCAGACCTACACCCAGACCCAGACCCAGACCTAAGCCCAAAGCCAGACCCAGAGTCAGACCTAGACCCAGCCCCAGACCCAGACATAGACCTAAACCCAAACCCAGACCCATACCCAGATCCAGACCCAGATCTAGACCTAAACCCAAACCCATACCCAGACCCAGACCCAGATCCAGACCCAGACCCAAACCCAGACCCAGACCCAGACCCAGACCCAGACCCAGACCCATACCCAGACCCAGACCCAGACCCAGACCCAGACCCATACCCAGACCCAGACCCAGATCCAGACCCAGACCCAAACCCAAACCCAGACCCAGACCCAGACCCATACCCAGACCCAGACCCAGACCCAGACCCAGACCCAGACCCATACCCAGACCCAGACCCAAACCCAGACCCAGACCCAGACCCAGATCCAGACCCAGACCCAAACCCAGACCCAGACCCAGACCCAGACCCAGACCCAAACCCAAACCCAGACCCAGACCCAGACCCAGACCTAAACCCAGGCCCATACCCATACCCATACCCATACCCAGATCCAGACCTAAACTCTGACCCAAACCCTAACCCACCAGCTTTGTCTGACACCCTAAGGGTTAAAAAGAAGTTCACTCTGCTACAGTGACTCACTGGAGATGCAGGCTTGACAACCAAGCAATGTTTTCCTTGGACCCAGACCCAGACCTACACCCAGACCCAGACCCATACCTAGATCCAGACCCATGCAGAACCAGACCTAAACCCAAACCCAGACCCAGACCTAAGCCCAAAGCCAGACCCAGAGTCAGACCTATACCCAGACCTAAACTCTGACCCAAACCCTAACCCACCAGCTTTGTCTGACACGCTAAGGGCTAAAAAGCAGTTTACTCTGCTACAGTGACTCACTGGAGATGCAGGCTTGACAACCAAGCAATGTTTTCCTTGGACCAGGGACCCAGGCCCTCCCCACCCAGCACCCACCAACCTTGAATGGACACCGCTCAATGAAGGATGGACGGACAAGGTGGTTAACGCCTACACTCCCACATCATACAACCCTCAAGTGCAGAGTACACACACTCCATAGCACTTGACATAGTCATAGGGCTTAACAGGTAGATATCACTCCAATTAGTCAGGGGTGCATTCTCATTGGAGGAACCTTTAGGGGATGGATCAGGGAACTTCCTCCGGTGAGATCCCTCACCTGGCACCAGCTTTCACAGGAGGAGAGAAGTCACGGCGGCCTGTCACAGATTTACAGATATACTGTCGAGTTTCTTGCCTGAGGATGATGACTACATGTACATGTGTCCCAATCAAAAAGCCACAGACAGTTGCAAACTTGTGTCACTTACAAGTCTTCTCTTGAAAAAGCACTAGAAAGAGCAGCCGTGCCAATCAATTCTTGTTTTAAATACAGGTGAACAAGAACATAAACTTTTTTTGTTTGGAATACGTTTGGTTCAAAGAAATTTGTCTCTGGTGGGTGGAAAAGCATGTATTTAACATGGACATGGACTAGAACTTGTTTTATTTTGACTTGTCTAACTTACACTAACAGTATTAGTAATAAACTTTTCAAATTCTTCAAAATTTGAAGAGCTATGGATCTGCCCCCTGCAGTAGCACTTCCAGTTCAGACCTCCAGCCTTTCCGATACAAGTGTGAAGAGGCTGTCCTGTTCTGTTATTATCTGATAATTATCTGACATAGAGATCCTCATTGTTACTTCAAAAATATCTAACTTACGCTAACATTAAAAGCAATCTATTTGAAATCTGAATGTATCCTCCAGCGACATACAAGTTACTACAGCCAAACTTTCAAACTTTCAGTGAGTTTACCTTTCAAGTATAAACGTGCTCTTCTGTTCTCTTATTAGCTGATAATTATCTGGCAAAATGATACTCAGTGTTACTTTAACATATCTAACTGACACTAACTTTTAAAGCAATCAAGTTGAAATTTGAAGGGGAATATATCTTTCACCGACACGTATGTTACTACATGTACAGCAGAATTAAGGTAAGGTAATTCAGACTTAAGGTAAGGATAACATACTCTCTTCTTTTCTTATTAGCTGATATTTATCTGGCATAAAGATTATAATTGTTACTTCAACATATCTTACATTAAAAGCAATAAATTTGAAATCTGAAGGGGAATACATTCTCCACCAACATGTACATTGTAGGTTATTACGGCAGAACGTTCAGACTTTCAGTGAGTTTTCCTTACAAGTGTGAATAGACTCTTGAACTGTTCCCTTATTAGCTGATAATTATCTGACATAAAGGTACACAGTTGCCCCTCCTCCCTAATACCTCCTTAGAGTGGATTACCCAAGGGTGACTCATCCTTGGACAATCAGAGGGACAAGGGTTCCACCAGGGATACCTCCTTGCAAGCAAGAGGGTGACAATACCACTTGGAATGTACCTACGTGCATCCTTTTTTCATCATAGTGGTCATATATAATACACATTCTAGTAACAAGAAACAAGATGACATGGGGATAGATAAGTTGGTATCTCAAACAGGTATCTAAGAGACCTCCCTACATTAACAGTTCGATCTTTAAATGATGGTGTTGTCTGTCTGTCTGTCTGTCTGTCTTTCTTTCTCTCTCTCTCTCTCTCTCTCTCTCTCTATCTATCTACCTCTCTCCCTCACTCTTTTCCCCTCTCCTCCCTCTCTCAATATATATTATAACTCCTTTTTTATGTCTCACTCTGTTTGTCGCTCTGTTCATCTCTCTCTCTCTCTCTCTCTCTCTCCCCCCCCTCTCTCTCTCTCTCTCTCTCTCCCCCTCTCTCTCTCTCTCTCTCTCTCTCTCTCTCTCTCTCTCTCTCTCTCTCTCTCTCTCTCGCTCTCTCTCGCCAGTATATGACATCACTAATATCGATGCAGGTTTATGCGTGGTAACATGAAGTAAGTTACGCATAATCCTTTAAGCAATTCCAGTGTCATGTTTGAACACTTTGAAATCAGTCACCTCTTGTTTCAACAAGCGTACACATGGACAGCGCAATCAACATTCTTCATGTAACACCATGCTAGATTATCAATGTGATAATCAATGTCGAGGCATTCTGACATTACTCACTGACATTACTCTGTCTTTGTCCTCCTGACAGGTATTATGTAAAGAAGTGATAATTGGCCGTGACACATATGCATTGATCATACAGGAGTTTCAGCTCTCCTTGTGCGAGTGAAACATACATGTAATGTACATGTTGGCAAGCACGCTGTCATTCACTCATTCATTTGTTCATTCAGTCAACCAGCAAACATTGTCTGGGGAGAAAAAAAAAACAATGAAGGAAGTGGGGCAAAATAGTGTGTGACAAAGATGTGTCATCCTTCATCAACATTTTATCAAGATTTAGATGGGTGTTTGTATGTACAGCACATGAGTGTGTGAGTATGTGTCTGCACATTTATTGTGTGTGTGTGTGTTTTATGTGTGTGTTTTTTATAAGTGTGTGTGTATGTGGGGGGGGGGGAGGTGCGCTTATGTGAATATAATTTGATATGTCAATTTCCATGGGAGTTGATTATGCTTTCCATTCATATTACCGAACTGACATAAACATTGGTGAATTTGCACCAATCTAAATGTATGTGAATTGGCTTGGAAAGGGGAGGCCAATGTTATTGAATATGTCCAACTTCAAGGTCAACTTGATCTGGCACCATTTCTCAATAAATAAAAAAACAAATCTTGTTGATAACCTCGTCACAAATCTCTTGTCACCGCAAATGACAGCACACGCACAAAATATTTAAAAAGTGTGCATTTTTTTTCCAGTAACTTCAACAAACTATGTATTTAGATCACAGTTTATTTGCCTAGCTAAAGCAGAGGCGTTTTCTATTTTTAGGATAATCGCGAGTGAAAGTCTTTCTGGTGCGTGAGTTCCGGAAACCCTGAGAAAGAGGTTGGAAGAGACAGACCTGTCTAATCATGACATTCATGTGACAAGGAGGATGCTAAGAGACAGTGACAGCAGCACAGAGTGCAGGAAGACAATACTCCCCCCCCCCCTCCCCCCCCCACTCTTCTCCATTCCCCAAATCATATTTTTTGAAGAAAAATAACATCAATAACAGCAATTTTGGAATTTAAAAACAACTTGTACAATCCTGTGCTTACAGTAATTACTGTAATGGTGTCCAGCTCTGAAAATGATTATGGTCAGTAAGTTTACAGGCAAACATTGTACATTTTTTCTTCAGTAATGACTGTTTTAAATATTTCACATCACTGAGCATTTCATTGTCACCCCAAAATATGACATACATACTGTAATGTAACAATTATATAAATTGTGTATGTAATTATCCATTCATATTAAAGCATTATAAGGTTTCTCCTACAAAGGCTAATTCTGTAAAGTTAAAAGTACTGCACAAACATTATTTTGGGGAGATAAAAGGAATGAGTATTTCATTTCCAAGGAGAGAAGACTTAGTTTGGGATAAAGAGTTTGCACGATAACACATGCAGGTCGACACAAACAGGATGACTAAATGTCTTTTTACACTGGGAACTAATTTGGAACACAATCCAACCTTCTGGAGGCACTCTCTCTTCAGAGAAGGGGGGTTTGAACATCACAAGGTTCTCTGCAACCTGTTACGATCAAACCACCTTGCAGAAGATTACATAAGCACCCGTTCTCCTCTTGCCCGATCAATGTTCACGATTGGCTTAATTTCTCTCTGTTCGCTTTAGTCGGAGGAGCGAGAAACAAACATGACAGGAACATGAATCACACAGCTTTCTGGCTTGGCCTCTGAGAAGACCTGTAATCCCTGTCTCTCGCCAGACCATTCTGTGTTGACAGATTTCCCTAGGCAGTTTATATTATTCATAAAGCAGGCAATTCTATATTTAATTGCCTTTGTCTTAGCTGTATTATCTGTGTTTCCGGATGATTCCGCGTTTCTCTATCTGCAACGCGTTGGCTGTGACTTGATCCTTGCAACTCATCGGTGAATCTTAGCCTTCTTTCTTTATCTCCCTCCAGACTTTTTCTTGCACTTCCCCCCAAAAAAATTATCGCAAAGAATCCGACTATGTACCATATTTGTTTAAATACATATGAAACTTTAATGCTACGACAAAACATTAAATTAAACTTCACACTAAAACTATTAGAACTTCCAGTACAAGTGTTGCAAATGCTCATATTCCTGCACTGACTGGGTATTATACAGTAGCAATCTTTAGCATGCTTTATTAATTAATGGACACGATTAGCAGAATAGCAAATGGATAGTGACAATATGATTGATTGCACATGAGCAGATTGTTTTCAGGCCTTTAATTACTTCCTCCCGCAATTCCTATCTGTGACACTGCAAGTCTTGAACTTGAAACTGCAGATTCATGCTTCGATGATCGGACCCTTAGAGGCAGAGACAGAGAAAGAAAGAGAGGCGTGCGAGAAGGCTTGACATGAATTATTTCAAATTGGATCTATTGTAGTTCCTGTTCTTTTCCGTTGATCCGGCCAGTCAGAGAGAGAGAGGGTAGTCCCCTGGTGGGCCAGCTGCCCCTAATGTTTCCTTCTGGGTATGCAGGAAGGACTTCATTTGGCCGTGCTGCCTGGCGCAGACACCAATCTGGACGGACCAGGCGTCTACTCTTGTGTCATTTCCTATTACACACACCGTGGACATGCATCTGTTCAATGTGCGTCGCGGGGCGAACCCGTGCCGCCCCGCACCGTCCCGCATCGGGCAGTGCAATGGGCTGCGGGACCCACGCCCAGATCGGGGGCGGAAAGGTGGGATCCTCCCAATATTTTATGGCCGGTTGGGCTACCCGCACTGGACCCAAGATGATGGGACAACCGCACTGAAAAAATGAGTCATACTCTGCTAATGAGTGTGTTTAACTCAAGGAGGTGAATGGTATCCCACTCAATTCAATTATGCCAAATAAGTACATACATGTAGTTAACCCTCTCAATGCCAAACATTCATAGTCCCATGCACATTGTACCCGAGGTAGGAAGAAGGGGAACTTAACTCCTTAACTTAAATCTTAACTCCTAATACATGTACAATAATACCCTAGATTTACTGATCATCTTCTTGCACCCTCAATTTAATATTGCAGAAAAGTGCTTTCTATGGCAGTCAATCTGTAATTTGCAAACACAGGATACGTATACCTTGTGTAGGTCTATGTAGGATTCTGCACTCATCACATGATTTAAGGGCAGTTTATGTGGTTGGTTCCCCAATTAGTTAAGTGACTTCACATGTGAGATTGTCCTTGAAATAAAAACATCTCTTCCTTTGAGTCACATCAATGAAATAAGCCAGGGATTATATTTGCACCTCTTTCTCTCTCTCTCTCTCTCTCTCTCTCTCTCTCTCTCTCTCTCTCTCTCTCTCTCTCTTTCTCTCTCTCTCTCTTTCTCCCTCTCTCTCTCTCTTTCTAACTCTAACACTGCCTTACCACTACCCTCCCATTCTGTTACAATCTGATGTTACACGATATGAACTGGTGACTTCTTTAAGGAACAGGTGTGTTCCAAAGCAGTCCTCCAGAAAAGTTAGCCTCCCCATTGCCATACACCTTGAAATTTAGTCTCAACCATCTAACACACTCACTACGTTCTTTCCTTTCTTCCTTTGCTAGCACCACCATTTCATGTCATTTCTACATAAAATCTTTTCACATCTACTTCTGATGTTGGTGTCCTTAAGAAGGTATACTGCCTGAAAAATCATAATCATAAAGAGATTTGCTAAATACAGTCATTGCTAGCAAAAATCTGTTTTGCACTAGTCTCTAACAAATAGGGCTCAATCTATTCCACCGTCATGTTACTTTATCCATGAAATGTCACATTTATGATATCATATACTCCATGTCTACCTATTTGAGTGATTAAACACCAGAGTGAGGTTGTTCATCCAACTGAAGGCAGAACACATGCATGTGGCAGAGTCACTATTCAACACTCGATTGTGCCAATTCTGTGCCAATCCTAATGAAACTGTCACCCTACGTCGTTTCTTGCGACACGCTGGTACTGTGAAACCCTTCCTCTCCCATTTCCCCCATTCCAGCTGTCTTTCTCTTCCCTGTTTTTATGACAGAGCAAACCGTAAAGAATGATGTCAACCTCAAATCAGACTTAGGCCGTGTTTATCAACTTTTCAGAAATTTAAAAGCGTTTCCAAAGGCCTTTACAAACGCATTTCCGAACGCGTTTAAAAAAATGGTGCGTTTATCAACTCCAAAGGCCTTTACAAACGCGTTTCCAAACGCGTTTTAAATACAGTGCGTTTATCAACTCGTTCGCCAAAGTCGAAAACCGGCCTTGTCACCGAAAACATGTGGTTTAAACGCATTTCAAAACAGCTTTGCGATTATCTCGCTTCTTTAAACGCGTTTAAAATTTAAACACGTTTAGGATCGTACAAATTTGTGTGTTTCAAAACAGCTTTCCAAACCCCCTAATCAAAACACCTTTGCCTTTATCAACTCGTTTAAACACGTTTAAAAGAAATTAAACGCGTTTGGAAACCTTAATTCTACCCAAAAAAAATGTTGATAAACACGCCCTTAGTATGATGGCACAGCCTGGAACACAATCCCTCATTCCACAAACATTCTAGTCATAGAAGAAGTATCCATGTCCTCTTACACATGGGGATTAATATCTACAGTTATGAAATGATATTTAGACAGATATTTCACTGAAATATTACATTGATATTGGTGCTATTCCTAATTATGTGATCAGCATATTACTCTATTATTGCAGGGCATGGAATGTAGCATGTACAGTACTATCCATAGCTATTCCATTTCAATAAAAGTCACAAAAATCTAATCATTAATATCCATGGTCTAATGATCTCAAGTCCATATGGTGCATCATGAGAACGTCTACTCTTCCTAAAATGTAGTCTTGAGAATTGAGAATCTATGGCTCAGGTTGATTCCAGTCGTGTTCTGCGTGCTCCCGGGGCGTGATCATCACCTACGGGTAGATATCATTGATGTAGCACTTGGCGCAGGCTGACAGATGGCAGGAAATGGGCAGGGATTCAACAGGAAACAAATTCGCTACTGACTCCTCCTAGAGGCTCCTGCCCACCTATAACAGCGCTGCCTCGATAGCAAGTGTTCTGATTGCCCTACGGCAATGCCTGGACAACAAATGCTCTGATCCTCAGCGGCCCTATAGACTCACAAATCATACCTATGTTTGTCTCAGAAAGCCTTTTTGTGTCAGCACAAACCTTTAAAGACAGGGTAGCCATTATTCAGGTCAAATAGTAATATTTTGTCTAAAAAAACATTAAAACAAACAAAAATAAACAAAATACCAGTTTTAATTAAGAACTTTCCAAACAATATCAGAACTGGAAGCTGACTTTTAACAGAGTTATACAAATCTTATGATTTTGAGTAGATTTTAGAGGGGTCATCTTTGATCATTAATGGATTTTTAAAGTCTACAGTATGCATTCACTGGAAGGGTATTAACATTTGAGTGGTTGAAACAAAACTCTACAAACAATAAGTCGCTAGAGGACATCATTCTCAAATCTTTCATAGAAAAGGTGTAAGATCATCACTAATTAAAAAAAAAAAGAATAAAAATGGACTGAGTATATGACACAGCCAAAACAAAGGATGTTCATGGACCTGTATGTAAATTGAGCAAGAGAGCAAAGCATCGATGGGGCATATCACCCACCAAGTGTTGGACTAAGGTGAACAGAGATGATGAGTTGATGAAAGCAACATATCAAACAAGAGGCAGGAACGGCGCAATTGTGATTACCTCGATGACACATGGCTATTCGCTCATATTCCAAGCCCCTGCCCCCTGCCACCCCCTAACCCCCCCCCCCCCCAACTCTGAAAACAATGTCCACTCATCTTGTCCTTGAGAAACAGACAGATGCCGCCATGCTTGTTCAGATTTTAGCACACACACACATAATGTCCAGGCAGCTAATCATGTGTTTGGTGTGAAAACGAGAAGAATGGGCGCAAATGTAATTATTACTTCTCTCTGGCCCCCTATTCTTTGCTCCTGCAGGTCAAACTTCCCCCAAAACTCAGCTTACCCCCCTGCATATCCATGTATCCTATCTCTTAGACCCCTTTCACATTGCTCCTGCACTTGTGGCGGTTTCTGCAGCTGATCTTCGGACATGGACTAGGTCCAGACATGAAATTAGGGGGAGTTACGTGTGAATAGACTAGGTGATTCACCTGTGTTTCATATATATGGATGGAACCTTTACCCTGCACATGTCCCTGGTGGGATGGAACCTTAACCCTAAACATGTCCCTGGTGGGTTCTTTAACCAACAATACACACAAATCCCAAATGGCAGCATTTTGTCTGGTACATGAAGGTTTAATGAGGTTTTAAGGTCAGAGACGGCCACCATTTTACCTGTCGATATTACCTCCACAATTTACCTGTGCTATATCAGAATCAGATTAGTGTGTGCCCCCCTTGCGGTTAGTTCACTTGACAGCAGAAATCATGAAACATTGGGTTTTTATTAGTTACACTTGCAAATAGTCAGCACCAAAGGTCTAAAATTAAATTTCTTGCTGAACATTCTCTCCAGTCACAAATATGTAAGCTGGTGTGTTTATCAGGTTGAGGAGCAATTTAAACTATGATTCTCATGTGAACGGTTCTTGAAGAGACAGATTGCCCTAAGCGCTAATAGTTTGTCCAGGGCAAACACGGATTGCTGAGTGTGACATAGAATGTTTGAGTACCCTTCAAAGACACTGTTTCAACATTTTCTCACATTCTGCAGAACAATGGCAAGAATGTCCACCAGCATCATCCCCCATCCTTTACTAACCCCCGCAAAAACAGACCTGGAAGAAAAGAGAAAAGAAAGTGAAAGGCTGTTTGGCGCCTGCCTTCCATTTGCTCCGGCCCTATCCCGATAAACAGAGAAACAAAGCAGCTTAATTAGCACTTAAGCCCTACTCTCAGACAAAGGCGGACCCCTAGAGTTCTAAGCTGAGCCTGGATCACACCCACCTATGATGTCTGATGGTTGATTACTTTAGCAAAGTATCAATGTACACAGGCACTGGCACAAAAGCAGCCGACAATAGGGTGGACTGTGGGTGGTGTTCTGGCTCAGGGTAGGGTCTATGGTGTGGAGGGCTACCGGACTGTTAGCCTCGCCAGGAACAAACACTGGACCGGTCCTCTGACACTATGCACTATGACCGATTAGCATTCCATGGAGAGGTGTCACCTATTGGTGGTGGTGGTGGTGGTGGGGGGGAGGGGGAGGAGCACTCTCTCTTCCGTCAACCTTGGTTCAGACTTTGTCGTCAAGGAAACAGACATTTCCACATCTAAGTCAAACTCTCATTATGTGACACAGCAGCTCAGTGGACATAGATACAGAAAATTCAGGGTAATCTTATTCCCAGAATGTCCATAATAGGCGCATTCTCATTGCACTTAAGAAATCGCGAAGTTAGAAAAATCGCGAAGTTAGGGTGAAAGTTGCCTAGCAACCGTGCCAACAGCCGTCCGAAACTTCGCATGAAACTTCGCAAGTCAGAGCGCGATTTTTCTAACTTCGCACCGTAACTTCGCGATTTTTTGCAATGAGAACACACACAGCAAAAAATCGCGATTTTATTCACGTGACTTCCGGCGTCTGCTATGCAGTAGCGCGCGATTGAGTAGCCAGCTGATATGTGCGCTCCAGTACTACGTACATTACAGGCTAGGCTAATGTCATATCGGATGCGGAGTGTCGTACTAGTACTGCATGTTTCTACCGTGTATTGTTTATTTATCTATGAACGTCAAAGCAAAACTGTATGGACGGCAGCTGCACTCACTAAACAAGATCCATTCGGTGATGACCGCACTGCGCTTCATACTCTACAACTAAGAGAAACTAATAAATATGGTCTTAAAAAGTTGGTCTGTAGTGAAGAGTCGCGCTGCGTTTTCATCTTGACGCACTTAACGTTGTTATGCACTACATGTAGCACTAGCAGTACTGGGTAGCTGCTGCTAGTACTAGCCACGGAAAATTAATAAACGTGCCGGTAACCTAACGTTAGATCTAATCGTAGTCAAAGATGAACTTTGGACTAACCTTATTTGGGATGAGTCTAACAACTAATCGAGATGTTAGACTAGCCTAGTCACGGAAGATGTTGAACTGTTAAATATGTTTACACCACGGGATTGCCCTGCTCCTTCGGGAAAATACTACGTCAGATTGCTGTTTTGTACACGGCGATTGTGCGTAACATACGCGAACGTGCAAGCTAGCTTGACCGATTGAGCGAATCAAACTTCGCGCGAAACGAATTGCATGCCGGGAATGGTCGATCGAGCGTGCTCGATTTTTCTAACTTCGCGTAACTTCGCGATTTTTTGGTGTAATGTGAACACGATTGTAAAATTTTGCGATTTTTAACTTCGCGATTTTTTGTAATGAGAATGGCCCTAATATCAGCTACAAATGATAGGATTGAGACCAGCATTGTTATGCTCAATTGTTTGATCTATTTTTATCAGTTTGATTCAATGGCTGTAACAAAGATAAGACCCTGTGTTTCATATACCTCTGTTTCGGACAGGAATAAAGGCCTTTATGCACAACAAAAGAAACTATAAGTGCCACAATACTAGTGTGATGGAAATGAAAAGGTGACTTAACATCGGCAGACATGAAAGAAATCTGAAGGATGAGTCTGAACATTACCGCATGATGTATCTCTGTCACATTTCACACCAGCAATACGCCAAATCCTATAGAGCGTCATTTTGTTTGTCACACACAGAGTTAAAACAGGGTTGAATGTAACTTTGCCTGCTCACTAATCTCAGAAAGGTACACAAACCGGGACGCCTTAGTGTCTGTTAGCAGTCTGTAGACCTTCATGAAGCCTTTCAAAGGTGTCCATTCTGACAGGTCTCATCAAAAGGAACATGTCACAATGCCAACGGCTATTTGGCCTATCCAGCCCCCTGCTATTCTCTCATGTTGCCCCCCATCCCGTGTCCTTACCAACCTATATCTTCCTCCGTGATAAAAGAGCAGTCCCCTTTTAAGGTGCCTATTGGTTTCTGATCAACATTTCAAAATCTTACTCTTGCCATTTATGTATTGCTTATCTATTCTACTCTTTGATTACTGGTTTGATTGTAATATGAAAATGTTTTTTTTTTAAGAAATAAATTACAAATATTTCTCCATAAAACAAATGTTATTTTTTATTTTACAAGGCCATACTAGTACAGCTTCTGAAATGTTACATGTCAAGTTTGCAAGGCCTGCCTGTCCGTCTGTTGGTCTGCCTATCGGTCTGATTTTTGTTGTAGTTTCTTTTAGATAAATCATAGTACATGAAAGAACAAATAAGAGAGAGAGAGAGAGAGATAGTAAGAAGGTAAGTGGAGAATGGAAAGGGAGAAGGCAGAGATGGAGAGGGGAGACAATTGATGCTAAAGAAACAGGGAGGGGGGGTAGAAGTAGGGATGAGAGGTAGAGACAGAGAGAGAGACAGATACAGAGAATGAGAGAGGGAGAGAGGGGAGAGAGGGAGAAAAGAGGGCAGAGAGTAATTCAAAGAAAAGGAAAGAGAAAGCGAGGAAAAAAAGAGAGAATACATGTATGAGGTCCTGACTTGCCACCCTCTTTGAATAATCTGGTCATTGTGCAACACTATTGACACCACTCTGAGACAATGCACCCATCTCCCCCCCCCCCCCCCCCCTCTCTCTCTCTCTCTCTCTTTCTCTCTCTCTCTCTCTCCCTCCCTCTCTCTCTCTCTCTCTCTCTCTCTCTCTCTCTCTCTCTCTCTCTCTCTCTCTCTTTGATCCACTATCCCCTGGTTGCTAAGGTGGATCAGGAGAGGGTAAGACTTACCCCCCTCTCCTAGTTAGCATAGGGCTTGTTTACAAGCTGGATAAATGGCCAATCCACCAAGCTGATTGAGTATCCCAGTCATGTTCCCCATGTATTCAATTTGAGATGATAATGCAGGACAGTAGCGGTATTTATCCTCCCCTTTGTACATGGACTGAGGGGATTAATCCTACCATGCCTAAGCTTTAACCTTCCTCCTGTGTGTCCAAATTGAGTGGAGCAAAATGCCTTGTTCATATTGAATATCCACAGATTGACTTTTAGAGAGAGATAAAGAGTGAGAGAGGGGGTGGGGGGCAAAGCTTTACTCAAAGTTGAGGCCCCAGTCTATTTCTCATATTGCACATAAGCACATTGGTGGGGCTCTTATACAATGTTCCTGAAGCCCCCCCCCCCCCCCCTTCTGCTTTGCAAAATAGGTGTGTATATATACATATATGTAGGGGGCCCATCTGCTCAAGACACCCCCAAACCCCCTCCATAATGTTGCCAACTCCCTCCATAGATTTTCAACAACTTGACCAACACGTTCCATACTATGTGACCAGCCATATTAATATCTACTCTAGATACATATAGATACAAAAAAAAGGTGTCAAATGAAAGTATGAAATTCTGGAATGTAGTAATATGACACATCTAGAGGTTATTGTTCAAGTATTCCATATCCTTAAATAATATCAACCAAAGAATTTAGTTAGAATTCAGGTCCGCGAAAGAGCCATCAGGTTTGTTTATCAAGAAGATGCTAGTCCTTACACACTGCACATGGCAGAGGAGCGGGAAACTTTTTATCAAGATTCATCCCAAACATGCTTTCTCAGAGAGAGGGATAGAGAGAGAGAGAGAGAGAGAGAGAGAGAGTGGAGAGAGTGAGAAGAAGGGATAAGAGAAAGATAGAGGGAGAGAGAGAGAGAGAGAGGAAGAAGAAGAAGGGAGAAGAGAAAGAGAGAGGGAGAGAGAGAGAGAGAGAGAGGAGAGAGAGAGAGAGAGAGAGAGAGAGAGAGAGAGAAAGAGAGAGAGAGAGAGGAAGGAGAAGAAGGGAGAAGAGAAAGAGAGAGGAGAGAGAGAGAGAGAGAGAGAGAGAGAGAGAGAGAGAGAGAGAGGAGGGAGAGAAAGATAGAGAGGGGGAAGAGAGGGAGAGGGAGAAGGAAAGTGAGTGAGAGAGAGAGCGAAAGGAAGACAGAGAGAGAGAGAGAGAGAAGCTGAAAATAACTATCCCTACACAAATACAGATTTGGATGGTATCACAAAAAATGGAGAATCTGATAATGCTACCTCCCTATCTGGTGTTTTGTTGTTATAACACAATGCAATCAAGGTTTAAGTCTGAGCGATCTACTGTTCATGTAGAGATGACAAAGAGTCCATTTGAAACATACACATGCACCAGCCCTGCTCTGTCAGGATCATCCAACTCAGATATGACACAAGGAGACATTTGAGTGTCAGCAAACTAGTTTAGACTTAGGGAGAGTTCCAAATGGGCTAGCTCTCATCAATCAGACTTTTCCTCCCGGACTCTATTTGTGCGCTGGGCCATACCAGTGCGTGGATTTACTCCTCCTTAAAGGTGTTTTTTAGTGTCTTGGGAACTGGTGTCAGTTTGATCATGTTTACTCCTCTTCAAACTGGTTTCAGGGGAATGACATCTCAGTCATTCACCTCTCTCCTTGTTCATTTTGTGACTCCTACCCCCAATGACCCCATTCATATACACCACCTATTTGCAAAATTTACAGCAATTTTACCACTGCATTACCGATAGCTGCGTATATGAAGGGGAATCACTCAGTTACTGCAGTATTTGCTTTCTCCTTTTTTCTGCCTATTTTGCGAATCGAGATCTAGTAATACATGTAATAGCAAAATATTGAGGTAAGCGAATTGTACGAACTGTGTCTGCAAAATAGCTGTGAATATTGCGCCTTGTGCATCGTGCTCTAGCATGTGCATCGCTAATCGCAATGCTCATGTGGCTTAGCAGAACATGCTACCATCGCATGTTTGGTCTAGCTAGGGGTGTGGAGAAAGCTCAGATATTAAAAAAAACAATGGTGTTTTTAGAGGCTTGCTGGAAACAATATCGAACTAACCAGAAACCTATGATCAACTCTAAAAACTTAATCACTTGCCTTTTTCTGAAATCCTGAATAATTTCTGGGGGAGTTATATTGTTTGCCAGATGAAATGTAGCAATAATGTGATATTTTAATGTGGCAATTACAATCATAACACAACTTAATTTTACATAATGCTTTAGTGCTACATGTACAGCCATTCACTCATGCTGATTCCAGCCTGTAACATTGCAACACTGTGCATCATACTGTTAGAAATTTGTTTGAACACATAATTGTCTTTTAATCTTCTAGCTGACTTTTCAGCTTTCCACTCTTGTACTAAAGTCAACTTCTATTGACAAACTCCTAAGTAAGCCCAACACTAAGCTTCCCCCTTCATCAGTACCCTATGAACATCCTTTAGTACAAGAATGGTTACCCTTCCTATTGTTCTATCCCTACTTCAACCAAACTATCCATGGTTTTAACCACTCAAGAAAATACCCCCTACTTAACTTTAAGAAGCTGCTAGTCAAGTTGAGGATTATGAACTTGAATCTATCCATTTGTGACAAAGCAATTATACAGCACTCTCAATAAGGATTACATCCCTGGGACTTGTATGCAAGGCCTACCCCCCCCCCCCCCTCTCCCCCCTCTCTCTCTCTCTTTCTCTCTCTCTCCCTCTCTCTCTCTCTCTCTCTCTCTCTCTCTCTCTCTCTCTCTCTCTCTCTCTCACCCAATCACACTTACAAGGATTTCTAACAGCCAGTCTTAATAGGTCAGATCCAAGAAATAATCCCAATATTACTCGGTCATTTCAGATGCAAGTTGTGAGCTCTAATAGACCATTTTCGTTAGTATGCAAATTGTATTCACATCTTTCTCAACAATACGTTACTAATGGTAACCCCAAAGCTTATCTGAGGTTTATGCGAGTAGCAACAACTAATAGATTCAGAGTGCGTTCCATCTATTGAAACTGAATCACGAAATACAGGTGAATGTAATAACGCGTCACTAGGCAATTAGGGAGAAAGTTGTGAATACATCACGAAAATGGCTTATTAATTTAGCCAGCAAAATCCTTTCACGAGATGTAGCAAACCAGTTCATGCACACACACACACACACACACACACGCATGCATGTATATGGCATCCTCTTCCTTGGTTCAGAAGCAGCTACACTGTAGGAAGATCCCAGTGTCCACCTTATGAAAGCAACAGCTTGTGGGGGGGGGGGGGGGGTAGACCTACCTTAGTGTGCTAATAAAGCCCCATATTCTGTGTCTTGCACTTCTCTCAGAAGGATGCCTAGCATGAAGTCAGGGTCAATGAAGTCATTATGACAATTAAGTCTTAATCAATGGAGGTCTTGAGGACTCAAGGAGGGGGGGGGGGGGGGGTTGTTGGCCCAGCCATTTACCTGCCTCAACTCACTTTACCTCACTCTCAGCTTACTTTAATCCTGCAAAGTCATTCACCACTCCATGTGTCTCTAATTGAACACACAATAACGCACAGGAGGATTACACTTGTGCACTGGATGCTATTGATTAATGCTGTGACCCACACTGTAAATATGAGACCATCCCAACATGCCATTTTACAGATTTGGAAACAGGTCTCATCCAAACTGTTGACAACCATTTAGCATTGCAAATACTAATGGTGTATGCACCACCTTGCAACACCACTTTGTTGCTGTACATGTGCTCTACAATGATTGTGTTGGGAAGAATTGCTCTGTCACACAGTGACTCTATTACAAGTTTCCACAAGTTCTGCATGTACACTACAGCTCAAAGGAATTGGCATTGGGTAAAGGGAAGGGAAGAAAGGGAAGGAACCATGATTTTAAACCATGGTATAATTTGTCCAGTTCAGCATGAAACACGATGCTTTAATCTAAAATGCATCATGTTTCATGCTGAACTGGACAAAATAAACCATGGTTTAAAACCATGGTTCCTTCCCATTCTTCCCTTTCCCTTTACCCAATGCCAATTCCTTTGAGCTGCAGTGTACATGAAGGCTGACATGTATGTTTTATGAGTATTTGTGCAAAAAAAAAAGAGCACAGCATGTACACAAGTATCACTTGACAAATCTCACAACTTTGTGATGGTATTACTATACACACTTTCTGGACAGTGTTGATATCCATTTACATTCACTGAGTATTCCACACAACGCATTGATCTACATGCCACTGTTCATGGCATACCATTGTGGCACACAACTGCAGTGTATACTTGAGAAATAATGCTATCATCAGTAAACACTGCACATACCATTTGACTGCACTGACTAGCTCTACCTGCAAAACAATGCACACAATATGTAATAAAAATTGACAAAGGCACATTTAGGTCCTTTGAATTAATCACCTCGTGTTGCTAAAGAGAACCATTACAAACAGTCATTTGTGTGGGACACCAGGAAATTGGGACAATGACCTAGGCCTACATAATTTATCGACAGACAAATAATACAGGAGAAAAAAACTGTACCAAAATGTACTGTGCTTGAAGACAAATAAAATATTCACTCTCTCTGTCTGTCTCTTCCTCTTCTTTTTGTTCTTCTTTTCATCCCACTCTTCTCTTCTTCCACATTCTTCTTCTCCCCTTTCCTTATTCTCTTCAGTTCTCCTCCTCCTCTTCCCTCCTACATGTACATCTCCTGCTCATTCCAGTTCTTCTCTTTAAAATATTGAGCCAAATGCCTTTATAATTTGTATAGTACTTTTGCTCAAAAAGAAGTTAAACACATGAAATTTAAAGAATTCACTCACTGAATATGCAGATCTGCCAAAGGAAAGTTACAAACTTTTTCAAGGCATTTTGTATGACAGACTGAAGTCCACTGCAGTTTTCTCAAATTTCACTAATGTACACATCATGTACTACAATACAAAGCCCTTTTTATTGTACAGTAACAACATTCATCTAAGGACTTAACATTAATGTTCATCTGTACACGTGTACATACATTCATGTAGACACAATAACTCCTAAGACAATCACTCACAATCTATCATGACAATTTGATCAGATTTCACCTGGGAAACATAACAACTGATAGAGAGATTGAAGCACACTGAGATAGATGCCAAAGAAGTACATGAGCAAACCGAATTAACCCTTACATCACCCGGCCTTGGAATCCTCATTGTCTGTACAACTTGATGTCAATGGTAATGAGAGATATATCTAGACCTATCATGACAAGGCACAATATTCCATAGATGTCATCCCTCATCATCCAAAACTGCAATATATCTTAATTCCCCACTAGATCCAAAACTTAACCACAATTCGTCAGCCAGCCCTGACTGACCTATTACTTGATCCTCTGGTTTACACCAAAGGGACGTTAGCTCAATTGACTTGGAAATGGAAATTTTATAGAATTTGACATGAATGGTGCTCTTAGTTGGGCAGTGAGCAAATTTCGAAATAATCTCAAAATGGATCTATCAACCTTTTACACATAGATATATGAAATACCACTATAGCTAGCCTGAATTATTTCTGTCATCTTTTCGTTTAATTATTATTTGTTAGGCGAACAGATCCACTGCACTATGTACACTATGGTCTGTGATGTATTTACATACTCAGTCCCAGCCAACTGAATGAAATGACCTTGAATAACCCTGATCATTAATAATCCTGGTTCACCGAAGGATTTAGTGGGGTTTTTTTAATTCAGAGAAATCTGCAAATCACAGCAGACTATTGTTCTGGGGGACTAGACAATGCTGTAGGTCTACATGGAGGACCCATCTTTCCACTTTGTGTACCATTGTCTGTTAAGTGATGAGAAATTATACTTCGTATTATACTCAAACTACATGTACCTTGACTGCATGCAGACATACTTGATACGCTGTTATTTCTGTTCCAAGGAAAATTGCTTGAGAAACCAGCATGGACCTTGTTTCTAGCTGCAGGAGGGCGGGACGACCACTCAATCCCTATGAGTACACACGCCCATCAGGGAGGGACCGACAATACCATGGTAACGCTGCCCAATTTACTGTGTACCCCTTCTTTCCTCCTTCTCCTCCTCTCTTTTCCCTCTTTTTCTCTCTTTCTTTCTCTGCCTGTCTCTCTCTCCTTTTCTCTCTATCTCCTTTTCTCTCGCTCCCTTTCTTCTCTCTCCCTTTCTTTCTCTCTCTCCCTCTCTTTCTTTCTTTCTTTCTCTCCTTCTCTTTCTCTCTCTCTCTCTCTCTCTCTCTCTCTCTCTTTGCTCTCTCTCTCTTCTCTCCCACCTTTGCTCTCTCTCTCTCTCTCTCTCTCTCTACTTCTCTCTAGCTCTGTCTCTCTCTCCTCTCTCTCTCTGTCTGTCACTCTTTCTCTCTCTCTCGTAATGAAAAATAAAAGACTGATGGAAGTAGAGTAACAAGCGCACAGAAGATGTCGGCATGGGTCCACCCGTGTCTTGGCCTCAAGAAAGTTGAAACAAGATGTTTCGTTGTTGTTAATAATGACGAGGGACCTCTTGGAAAGCAGCGGGGATAGATGCGAAGGACTCGATTTTCCACCACTTGTTCCTTTTCAGCACACAAGCCACAATTAAGACACAAAGGCAACTATTTTAGGACTCTCCTCTAGTTGGGTGTAGTGGTCAAGGCGGGGGGCCTCCTATTTTAAGCAATTTCCTCTAATTTCAAACACATTTGTTTCTGTACGTGTCTCCCTTCCTCCCTTCAAGTTTACATCTATGGGATGGGTTATATGCCGGCTCATTATTTTCTGAAGCGGGCACTACAAGTGCAGCCATTTTCTGATCTAATTTTGCGAGAGTTCATGGGACCAGACACAGTGAATTTTGGAGGTGGAATAGGTTACAGAGTTCACTCCAGTCACATGTGAATATTTATTGGATAATTCTCTACTTTGGGTGGGCGATCTACAGAATCCCATATGGCCTTCAAAGTATTCACCTGGAATGAGACGTAATTGCACTTGCATAGATCTACTTTCATGCTGTCACTGGTAGTCACTTGTGTCTACATGGTCCAAGCATTTCATATTCTATTTGCAAGTGATGTCAAATGTGTGTGATCTGATTGAATCATTTCTTAGAATCAAATTCCACTAGACAAATTGATCATTATAATTAGCCTTTCTATAGACCAGAAATCAAACACATACTGGTACATACATGTATTTCACATACTATTTGCCCACATACCATTTGCCAACAACATGGACACATGTAAATATGGTGTAGTGTAGTGTTGTGTAGGTCAATTAAAGAGCCAAGTATACTGCGTGTAGAACACTACAAGTAAAATCATGATAACCTCGTCAGACACGTTCTGGAAAACGCAACCTAAAAAGTGTACAGTATGCACAACAGGCAATGTGCTCTGCCCATTTTTACACTTTCAAATAGTAACACAATATCACAAATGTACAATTATACATTGTACATGTATATTAAGGCCTACTGTACATGAACAATTCTGAAAATATATTTTAAACAATGTTAATACACAGATGTATGTATATTTCCATATCTACAGTATAAGCACACAGATTGCGATATTGAAACATTTTGAGAGGAGCATTACAGATATTGTTTTTATGTTACTAACGCATTGAATATAAAATTACTAGGAGTCTTCTTTATATTTTGAACTGCAAAAAGTCTACATAAAAGTGTTATACATTGTAGATAGAGCAAGCTTTTCACCCAAGATGTTGGCTCCGACTGCTGTAATACCCTTACTGTACATTGAACCTTTAAAGTCAACTTCCTCTTTTTTACGTGCACACACGCCTAATATGTTTTATACACAGTATCACGTTTCATATGAAAGATAAAAGAGCAAATGTCACTGAAATATTTCAATTGTATTTGCACAAGCTGAAGAGTACACAGAGCCAAATAGCAGGGTTTGTGGAGAATATTGACTAATGTATGCCGACTCAATGTCAAGTTTAAATCAGAATTACACAATCAGTTTAGGTTGCATACTCTTTGTAATGCATTAAACACATTCTGGTGGAGTGTTTGTACAATGCTAATGTACAAGAAGGCAGAGTCTAACATTTATTTAAGAGCTTCAGTGTACATACATACTGTATCAAGGAAACAATTTTCATGGCTACATTTTGAAGGAATAATACTCAAAGACAATGAGCATGTGTATCTAACCATACTTTGAAAAGGTTTATAAGAAACAATTTGTTTTTTAAAAGCAGGAAGTGTACGTTATAGAGCATTTCTTAACCAAATATACAGTAATTGCTTCCCCACGATGATAGCACATCATTGCACTGAAGTTTTGAAATTCAGTGAGAGAATGAGAGAGAGAGAGAGAGAGAGAGAGAGAGAGAGAGAGAGAGAGAGAGAGAGAGAGAGAGAGGGAGAGAGAGAGGGAGAGAGAGAGAGATAGAGAAGGAGGAGGGGGGCATAAGGAGAGACGAGACCCTTTCATTTGTATTCATTGTACCTGTCTGTGCACATTCTCCAATTCTACTCATTATACATTCGTTGATACATTATGTAGGTCATTGTCCATAAGTTCAAGGCTTCATTCTTTCCCTTTCAGTCTTTCTTTGGCCCAAAATTTTCCTGATCTTTTTCTTTTTGTTTTCGTTGTGCTTTTTCCTGCAATTTTCATGAAAATTCATAACAAACGAATGTTGTAAATTGATCTTCACGATATACACTGTGGCAAACACGCAATCATGTTTTGAACACACAATAAATACCATTAATAACCATAGCAACAGAATGTGTCATCGCAATTTTAACTGAAATAAGGGAGAAAGGGAGAGCTAGACGGGGAATACCTTTGCACTCTAAATAAGGGCACGGACTAAAGAAACCACAAGAGTATGTGTAATGTAATGTATACAGTAAGGAGGCAGAGAAAAGAATAGGATATTCCCAATACAACCCAGCAGCAGACAATGAGAACAATTACTGACGTATGAAAGCAGAACAGTGTCAGCTATCAGCCAATATAAAAGCAAATGTAAACAATATGTCTTGTGACGTTCAATAGGCGACGCAGTGGCGGACTATGAAATCAGAGGGCCTGATGGCTGGTTGGTGGTGCAACACAGCCGGGAGAAGGGTGAAGAAAAAAAAATTGTTCTGGGTCGGCAAAGCTCAAAGGGCGCTGCTATACAATGTGCTCACACAGAAAACAAGACGGAGCTTGTCCCCTCCGAAGTTATTTGAAATAAAGGCAATCTCCCTTCACGTGTCTCATATTCCAATGGCAATTTAGTAAATTGAACATGCACATATGAGCTGAGTACATAAGAATGAATTTTAATATAATGTCTGGCACTTGGTGGAGAGACACACATGGTCAGGGCAAAATTCTCACAGCACTGGAAATTGGGTTTCTCGCAAGGAGAGGGATATATATCGGCGACTGGATCACTTAAGTTCCTCCAGTGGAATTACACTGAACATACATGTGTACCTTACTGCCTGCATCTAGACATTGTGTGGCAGGGTGAGTAGACAAGTCCAGATTAATTCTGAGATGATTGAAAAGGTAGCATGCACTGTATGACTTACAGGCAGTCATTGTTTTAACAAAGTTATAGTAGAATATGTCCGCATTTGTTTTTTTTTCTTTTGTGTACTGTGTGTGTGTTTGTGTGTTGTTGCTTGTGTAATGCATGTATGTATTGTGGTGGGTGTTTACTCAAACAGGAAGGGGCGTGTCTTATTATATATTTAGATAATATGATAAAGTGGTATACATGTTTTATGCACAACATTGCTTGTTGTGGACTTTTGGGGTTATTTATATGCATGAAGGAGGTTATTATTTTTAAACATTATTTTGATATATATAATAACTTAGAACTGTTAACAATACAAAAAGATGTCAAATGATATTCATAAACAAGCAAGCTAAAGCTACAGCAATAGCGTGTATCGTACTGCATTGGCTTGCACCAACAGAATATCTCCAATAGTGAAAATCAATCTTTCCTTCCCACCCACACCTACCATCCCTCCCACCCCCCCCCCCCCCCCCTATCTCCAATAGTAAAAAATCTTTCCTTCTCCCCCCCTTTCCCCCCTCCCCCCCCCCCCCTATCTCTAATAGTAAAAATCAATCTGTCCTTCCCACTCACCCCTACCATCCCTCCTACCCCCCTCCCCTCGTCCCCCACCCCTATCTCCAAAAAGTAAATATTCATCTTTCCTCCCCCCCCCCCCCCCCCACACACTTCCCCTGTTATTTAGTCTGGTTTCCATGCTCTTGGATATTTAAAATCTTTAAACATAACATTACATTTATTAATTTGTGATGGTAGAGTTTGGGATACAAATGTCAAAGAGCCTGGAGGCAAGACTACCCTCAGTCTCCTTCCTTCTTTCGTATTTTCATTATGATACTTACAACAGTAGCTTCCAGATACAGTACTCTACTTTGCAGTCACCTTTGTCATAATATGTTGATTCCATCTGACCTTGAAAAGTACTGTATCTAATCAAAGTTATCTACCTGTAGACATCTATATGGTTAATTTGGAGCAGTAGCCAAACAGAATTCTACTCTTGTAGATTTATTCTGGGAACTTACTCATATCTCTGCATGTATTGCACTAAACGTGTGAAGCTCGTGTCATTTTCCATCACCAACATTTGTCCATCTCAACCAAGTGTAGATTTATTCTTGAATCTATAGATGGAATTTGTTTGCAGGCAATCATTGTAAAGTTGTGTAAACAACATTAAATACAAGGAAATAGTTATGTTGGTATGTCCCTCAAAATATTAAAGCACAAACAACAATTTTAGTGAAATTTAAAGGGCCCCTGTCATCAAAATATATGTTGACTTCTGTTGGTGAAGTTAACTGTTCAATGGAAATATCTGTCCTATATTTTAAAATAATTTTCTTTATTTTTTCTCAGCACTGATAAGCCCCTCCCCCAAAATATCCTCCAACTCAAGATTCCCCCTGTGACATCATCAAAGGTAGAAATTAGCAGGATAATACACATAATTTATGCACAAACTAAACATTGCAATGACTACCTGCAAGTGTTTATAATAGCATCGCATAGTTAGCACATTTCTGACATAAGGAAACGATTATGAAAGGTTGTTAGATGGTATTGTGCAAAGACATGTGATGCTCTTGTGGGCAGGTTGAGGTAATCATTGTAATGTTTAATTTGTGCATAAATTCTGCTTATTATCCTGCTAATTTCTACCTTTAATGTTGTCACAGGGGGAATCTTGAGTTGGAGGATATTTTGGAGGCGGGGCTCCTGTAGGTGAAATTGAACTAATAGCAATAATACTGTAATTACTACTAATCAAATTACACAAATTATAATAACAGTATTTCGTTTTTATATAGATTTTTTTTTTAGTACAAGTACTATCCAAATCATTGAATGATAACCCTGGTTTTATTCAAATGGCCATAGCTACTGTAGCACTAGAAGCTACTGATCTAATAAGATCAGGAGTAAATCCTGCCAGACCCATTTATTACACATGGGTTGTAAGGTACAAGCATGAGCAAAATACCTTGCCCAATAACATACAGTATGTATCACGCAAGGCTCAAACCCATGATCTTTCTAATCTCATTACTATACTATAGCGCTTCTGTTCATAACCTACACATAGAAGCTACTTGCTAATTCTAAGACTCATCGCTGAAAAGAGAAGCACACTGCAATTTCAAAACATCATTCAAAAGAAGCATGGGACCTGTATGAGTTGAAAAATGTTTTGAGAATGACTAACATGCCAACAGACAGGAAGAATCCAGAGGAAAAGTCCTAATTTGAAAGTGTACCCAACCATTCGTTAATGAAACATTGTCCATGGTCGGCTCAAGGAGATGCACAATGAATGGGCATGGACAAAACGCAATCACCCTTGATATGCATTATGGGTATCCTTGAAATTTGAAAGAAAGTCTAACTTTTTTCTTCCCTCTGGACCCTCTAACTTGGAAAGGCAGTTAGAACTTATAACGATGGTACTGTTCGTGAATGACGTTGCCTTCGTGTACAAATCATCGCGGACCACACAATAGTGTATAATTATTTCATGTGCACAGTGTATACCACATACATGTAACGCAGTCCTTAAAACTCTCTGGTACCGGTGTATGTTTACATACTATGTAAGCAATATGAATATTCAACTCTCTTTGTACTTTGTCGAGAATTAAGGCCATCTTTGTGTACAAAAAAAATGGATCAATATAGAATAGTCTTTCGTTCTACACAGAAATGGTTTCTTGACAGAGATAGAGATTTTAAAGATCATCCATTGATTTCTGTTTTACATGTACACTACAGCTCAAAGGAATTGGCATAGGGAAAGGGAAGAAAGGGGAGGAGCCGCAGTTTTAAATCGCTGTATATTTTGTCCAGTTCAGCATGAAACAAGATGCTTTAGCCTAAAAAGCATCACGTTTCATGCTCAACTGGACAAAATATACCATGTTTCAAAATGGTTCAAGGGCTCCTTCCCTTTCTTCCCTTTCCCTTTACCCCATGCCAATACCTTTGAGCTGGAGTGTAGATTGAACACTCCTCCACACAATCATAATCAATACATGTAAAAAAAAAAAAAAAAGTTCTACATTATGCTCAACTCAACTGCAAGCCGTGAAAATAGATGTTCAATTCTTCCTTGAGTATGCCTGAAGACAAGAGTGAAATGAAATACACAGTGTGTGTACATCTGGACGTGAATATACCACCAATTGGTTTATTCAATGCATACATGCTCTATAATGTAACGTTATATGCTGCTGAGCATGCCCGTTTCGATATGAATGTACGCATGAACAAATGCACTGACACTGTGTACATGTGTTGCACTGCTTGCATTGGCACGCCCACAGCCTTCACTACAGCCCCACGTACTCACCTTCCCCGGGATCTCTCGGGCCTGCACTGTCGGAGATGAAAGAAGCCATAGGCCGTCCTTGCGGCTGTACAACCAGTAGCCTGCCCCAGCAGCAAGTCCAATCCCCAACACAGTTGCAGTAACTGGATTCACAGCTTTCGTTTTGGGCAGTAAACGATGAGAATTGTAAGCCGAATGTTGTCTTGTGCAGACAAACGCTCGCTGAGAAACCCTTGTAAACAACCGTGCGGGAGTCGCCATCTTGCTTGTTGTAGTTCAATGCGCACGCGCGGAGATTGCGATCAGCTGTTTACTTTCTGTTGTCGTCTGCTAAAGCATTCGTGGACATTTTTGTACGAGATCTCGGTGTTAAACAAACTTTTGACATTTTTGGAAAAATAAATAAAAATCAGTTATAACTCATATCAAGTTGAGATTTATACATCATAAAGTCATAGGATGTTAATATGCTTATTTGGACTTCAAATCAGAACACAGCAATGCTATTGTCAGAACACTACACACGTCAATCCACAAAGTCTTTTGTGGTTGAAACTTAATTGAATTTTAATGACACTGTAAGGACAGTTGTTTGTGGATTCACAAGTGTTGTTCACTTCGCTACACTCTACTACTACTACTACTACTACTACTACTACTACTACTACTACCACTACTACCACTACTACTACTACTACTACTACTACTACTACTACTACTACTACTACTACTACTACTGCTGCTGCTGCTGCTACTACTACTACTACTACTACTACTACTACTACTACTACTACTACTTGTAGGAGTAGTAGTAGTCGTAGTAGTCGTAGTAGTCGTAGTAGTCGTAGTAGTCGTAGTAGTCGTAGTAGTCGTAGTAGTAGTAGTGGTGGTGTTGTTGGTGGTGATGGTAATAGTAGTATATGCTTATTATTATTTATTTTTCATTGGTATAGTAAATCACTTTAATAGTCAGGTAACTATATCACACTGCAGTACTTTGTTTAGTTGTTGCTCCTAGTTAAAATAAGTTGTCTCGAGCATAATTAAAAAAAATGCGTGACATATTCATAAACATCGTATTGTTATCTTATACTAAAACCTATTTTTTTCTGTGAATATAAGAATATGAATACGCCGTGCACCCACCCCTCATAGTCGTGTATGTATAAAATATATATGTTATTCCATATCATTATCGGTGATGTGGGGGGGGGGGGTGGGGTGTTGTGGGCAGGGAGCGAGTGTACTTTTTTATGATTAATGAGCTAGTGATAGCATATGTGGCACTGGAGCGGGACAGTTTCACAAACTCAATCAATGCCCAAGAACAACAATTAAAATTTGGAACAGTGCTGAAGATTATGTGTATATATAATTACGCAAGCTTTCCCAATAGACGTAGTCCGTATCAAGTAAGCTGCATGAAAAAGGTGGTATAGATCTTAAATACATTTATTTTGACTTTAAAACAGCATTCTTCGGATTAGGTCACATATAGATTGTGATGCTTACACAATCTCAGTAGTACATTGACTTAACACTTTAAAACTCTGATGCAGTGTGATATCAAGTCAATAAAAATCACTTTCAATTCCTCTATTCTGATGAACGTTCTTAACCGATATCTTTTTCTACAATCTTCGGTGTAAACGTTATATTCAAAGCATGTACAATGGGCACGCCACCTTTCAGTAAAAATACTTGTAGAGCACCAGTCAATTATTGTTGGAAATTAAAACAAATGCGTCATGTGATGTGATGTGATTGGTGGTAGGAGTTACACCATGCATTTGGGTAAATAGCCATAGCTGTCGTTAACATCTTAGTCGTAAGCATGCGTGTCTGCAGAATAAGAAAAACTCAATTTTTGTTGATCAGTTCTCTAAAACGATGATAAATTTGCTGTAGTGAATACCAGGGTGTATGCTAGAATATTACATATGTAAAGGTATATTCAATATTTTGAATCATAGGGGGGGGGGGGGGGTTATTGCTTCCTCACCATCCATATTTAAAGACGGGACAGTCTAGTTCTCACTAAGGGTATTGTTTACTTCATATGCTCTTTTTCCCCACCACAACCCTTACCCCGGTGAAGCTCCAGGTAAATTCTGGCACTATAAGTACCACAACGCTAAGAGCCTTTTAAATATGAGTATTATTAATCCTGCATATTGGAAACTAAGTGAATAGTCTATCGCTCTTCCTCCGCGTTGTACATAAAAGCGTAGAATATTTTCATCAGAACTGCATCCCTTTTACTCCTGCTACGAATCTCTTCTCAGAGCCCAGACTGTATACCGATCAGGTCGACACCCCCCCCCCCCTCCCCCCCCCCCCCCCAACGTCCCCATGGTTTTTATTGTATTTGGGTAGGAGTCTAGCCCCTAACGCGCACGCTGGAGCTATGAGAACTTGGGGACCCTCTAATCTAACATTAAACACTGCCCTTGCCGCGCCAGGGGGCAGCTAAATAAAACAAACAGAAGGGAATATATTTTGAATATGGATAAACAAATCTTGTTCGGGCTTTGCCGAGCAGCAAGGATCACCCTCGCTGGAGTCGAGACCGGCACCGCAGTTTAAAGGCAGAGAGATCGTATTTAAGACGTTTACCAACTATTCAGCGAAGATTTCATGGTGCCTAGTCCGTGCACCGAATGTTGTCGGGTGTAACGTGGTGCAATTAACGACTGATTGTATCATTTACAAACAAGAAGTTAATCAAAGACAATGACGTGATTAAGAGCCATCGCCAGTGGCAAATGTTCAAAACATTAATTTGCTATATAGTTCCGATTTTTATCAGGAATGTTCATTTTCGCTTTATTTCTTAACATTTATCAAGACTTCATTCAGATGAGGTGTATTTCAAGAGTTAGTAATCGTTAATGTGACAGGCTGACTTAGTTATTGGTTGTGTGTGATTGGCATAATTATGTAGACGAAGAGGGTTCCTTTAACATCCCGCCGATGCGACTTCGCCTCTGAGTTTGTATTGTGCGTGCGACTTTCTTGGGTTGACCCGGATCTTCGTCTGCGCGGAGGAGAGGGCGCGCGGGAAGGAGGAGAGACAACTGTCTCGAAGAAGAGGGTAAGATGGAGGAGGAACAGAAGGAGGGGCATAACGTGACGAGAAAGGAAAAGTACGGAGAAAAATGGGGAACGATAGGGAGGAAAGGAAAGTGAAGGAAAAGGAGGTAGAGATGAGAAGATGAAGCATATGATGATAATGATGACGATGGGGATGCTGCTGCTGCTGCTGCTGCTGATGATGATGATGATGATGATGACGAGGGTGATGTTGTTGTTATTGGTTGATGATTAATGTAATGTTTAAATGGTGATGACGAGGATAATGGTGATGATGATGATGACGACGATGGTGATGGCAATGATGTTGACGGTGAGTCGTGAGGACAACAATGGCTAAGCTTCTGCTGATGGTGACTGTGATGACAACACAAACGAAAATAAAATCTTGCAGAGAACTTTACTTATCTTGTAAAGTACATTTAACCATAACATCCATGATATCTGTTTTCCAGTAAATAGGTGAACTGTTGCTTGAAAAATGTTGTTCGATTAATCATAACGTCATCATTAACTATTAGTTTTCTTTTGATTCATTTGAAATTATTCACAACAATTCACTATACATCATGTTGCTCCTCCCTAACCTCACCCATAAATCTACAATATGGGGGAGATTGCGCAAGGCATACATACCATTGTCTTGTGAAAAAATAAGACTAGAGAGACGACTGAGAAAGTTCATTGGTGAATTCGAATATAAATATGAAGAAAAAATAATTGAAATCCGGGAAAACCAACAGTTGAGAAATCATGGATTAGATTTTTAAAAAAATACATTGTTTCGAAAGATTATCAAGAAGACATGATATTATTAAAAGACAAGTTTGTATCATTAATTGTGGAAAATTGATATTTACTCTTTGCAGTGGAAAGAGGTTTAATTGAAAGATGTTGCAAAAGTATTTGTGTAAATGATGTTTTATCCCTCTCAAAACTTCAGCTTTTGAGAAAAAATATAAACTGTTACACTGTACCTATACTGTGTAGATTTTGTTTTATCTGATATTTGATTTAATAGCACCATGATATCGAATTGTAATAATTATGATAATCTGTGTGAAGTTTATATACTTGTTCTGAAATTGAGAATGTGTAAATAACTTTGAAATGTTAAACATGTATAGTGATGTATTAATGTTGTGTGACAAAATGCAATTCTGTCAAGATGATGCAATGACACAGTTTAAAATGAAAGGGGATGTGTTTCTACACAATGAGAGATTATTTAAGAGTTTTTTTCAATCTGCAGTGTTATTAGGAACGATACATTTTCCCAGATCCCGCTATTATAGCGAATCAACCGATGCGTATTGTTTATTGATCACCAATCATTGATCACCAGTCCATTAAAGCTCAATTCAATTCGATATCATGGTGCTATTTAATCAAATATCAGATAAAACAAAATCTACACAGTATAGGTAACAGTTTATATTTTTCTCAAAAGCTGAAGTTTTGAGAGGGATAAAACATCCTTTCATAACAAAAGAGAGAAGGAAGCATCCTGACTTATCTTATACTCATTTATCTCCTGCTTGTCCCGGCTACTAACCCTTGAGTCATGACTTGAAACAAATCATTCACACTTAGTTTTAATTCATGTTACATAATGTTGTGGTTATACGCATGACGTGTCAAGTTTCTTGTACTATTTTACTAATTACGTTTTTATAGAATTCGTATGACCTAGAATTTGCATTCTCCCTGTTGACTGGACTTGAGTTAATTTTGAAAAGGAAAATGATTGATTAAAGTCCAGAAGCATTACGTCGACTCTCCAGCCGTGATGAGCCCAACGAGTCTTGCTTACATCACAACCGGCAGTCGTATCGCTACTATTGTAGGAAACAGGTTGAATACACCTTTCTCGCGCGGAAAGTAGATACATGAATGGTAATTATCGAATTCAGCCAATATCTCTGCTAAGCAACTCACTTATTCCCTCAGTAAGTGTTTTCAGTTCATCAAAATGATATTTTCCCCTCGTCTCTCACTATTTCTCTCTTCTTCTCTCATCATGTTTTTCTTTCTCTCTCTTCAGGTGTGATTATGTGTCCGAACGGCTGACGTGCTACATCGCAAACGCATGATCAGGGTTCGAGCTGCTGAGATACCGGAGAGGGCTGGCGCTGCTTGGTCGGGAGAGTGAGTGACCAAAAACTTCTCGGGAAGTTTGTCCAGTATAAGGAGAGAGAAATAAATGAGTGACTCTTGCCTAGGTTCAGCTCGGCTCAAACCTCTCTGGCTCACTCACACGTCGTTCAGCGAGCCGCGCTTATTCATCGCTTGCACAGCCAGCGAGGGAGAGCACGAGGAATCAACGCGTTTGTGTTTGCGGATTTGAGAAGGAAGTTGTCTCTTCCTGTCAAGTTAAAAGAGGCGAGAGACCGCAAGATAGAGAGAGAGAGAGAGAGAGAGAAAGAAAGAAAGAGATAGAGGGAGGAAGGGAAAAGTGTTCTTTACCTCATCCTTTGACACTCTTTGCTCGTGTGCACTCAGCGAGCACCGGGTAGCCACGCCTCCTCGAAGTGACGCATGCGCACTGGTGACTGGGATCTTGGGCTTGCAGTAGGGAACGGAGACAACGAGTTTGTGTGCGTGGTTTTAGGTTCTGTCATATTCGACTAACGGTTCGTTACGCTCGGCTGCGAGTTTCTCCTCCTACTCAATCTCACGTAGGATAACACTCGCGATTCTCCTGGGATTCTTACACACTTTGCTCTGTTCCAATTATCTTCACTTTTCACGAGCTATTGCACCACTATCCCCTTATTCAAATTGGATTACCATAACTCGTACAAATGGAGTCAAAACGTGTTTTTCGATTTGAACGCGACTGCCTTCACGCCCATGGGATATAGTGACCAAACTTTTGGATTTTGAATGGATGTTCTTTCTCTATCGCAAAATATTTATTGATTATCTTTGATTTACCGAAGCCTATTGTTGGGCGAGTAGATTTTGTTGTCGGACGTCGTAGTTCGGAGAGCGTCGTCATCCATGAAGTCGATCATGGATGAGAGCGGTTGGTGGTCGCCGGCCATCCCGGCAACGAAACGGGCGTCGCATGTCCTCTTCATCGGTTTCGTCTGCGTGTCGCTCGCGGCGGGATTAACACATGGCGCGGAGTTCGGCTCAAGAAGAGAACATGCAGACAACAGGCAAACCCACCACCACCACCATCACCACCACCGCGCCAGGGAAACATTGCATACGACATTCACGCAACACAGAGACGCTATCAGCAACAGTGATATTCTCAATAATCTTCTTGCGTTAAAACAAAACTCCCATAACGCAGACTTCGATTCCCTTCGTGCAGGGAAGCTAGGGAGTAGCCATAGCAATACAGACGTTCATAGTAGTGATAATGTAATTAAAACAGCGGTGGACTCGTCATCGCGCTCATCATCATCTTCATCATCGATATCATTATTAACTGCCTCGATGGTGTCGAGATTAAACTCGTCGGCGGCCGCGGCCTCCTCCTCCTCCACGCCAGCACCTGGTTCGAATCGGAGGCGAGGAGATGAGAGGTTGCCCGGCCAGCATGGCAGGGGCGCGTCGAACACCAGCCTCGCACCCCATCACCACCTACGGCCCGCCAGCCACCTCGACGCCGGGGCGGCCGGGCGTAGGGTGAAGCGGGTAGCCTCCAACCGCGGCAACTCCTTCATTTATGAGCACGGGATCCTAGCGCCCAAACAGCTCTTCTGCAGAACCCAATATCGCCTCGCCATTTACTCGGACGGGACGATAAACGGCACGAGAAACAATCTCGACCCTTATTGTAAGTATCTGTTCAGTTCTTTCTCATGTCAAGAGAATCACAATAATGTCTTATGTTAAGAGATGGATATTAATGTCCTTTAGATATATTTAAAGTATATATTCGTTCAGTTCTCTCTCATGTTAAGAGAATGCCACCGATGTCGCATGTTAAGAGAATAAGTACATTCACGTCCCCTAAACATGTTATTGTAAAATACGTATTCTTCCTTTTTGTAACAGCAATGTATGAAAGTTGTATTCTTCAGTTTATTTGTATAGTGCTTTCTCTATATGATAACATATCCTAATATGTATTTCTGAAGTAGTTTTGAGTTAATGTTCTGTATTGCTGTGCGTTTATCCCCAAAACATGAACGAATATCGTTTCTCTGATTTCATGGTGATAAACCAATGTGCCAACATCAGCATTCATTTTATCTTAGCAACGGTTGAGCATCTCTAATTAGAACTGTGTAACCATTCCTTAATATGATCATAGACTCGAAGATGCACACCCCTTTCTATCGGGTGTGAGAAACCGTGGCGGATATAAGACGTACAAATGACGAAAATCAAATGAAAAGACACCATGTGAATGAAGCAACTGTGTACACCTTTTCAGAAGAAGATGAATTGAAATTGGACACTATGGATCGTAATCACACCAGTTATCATTCACCACGCACGTGATACATTAATGTTTGTATCCAAGCATCAGGAGTGATGTGGTAGCCGGTCTGAAAATATCAACATATACATAGCGCTCTCTTCTGCTTCTCTCTTCTTCAGTTGAGCTTCACTGAATTTGGTTAAAACTAATATCAAGATGGACTGATTTATTTGGTCGTTAGTGCCTTAAAATTGTCAAATTTGATGCTGTGATTTGAACTTTCCACTCGCGCCGACTGCATACAACGTGTGTTGAGTAAAGGCACATAATGCAGGCGTGACAAGGGGTAGGAATTCTGGCATGGTCGACAAAGGGCCGGACCAGCGTGAGATGGAAACTGATTGCACGACCTCCACGAACGCCAGAGAGAGGCAAGCAGGCAGGCAGGCAGGGGGAGAGGAGGGAGGGGAGGAAGGGAGGGAGAGAGGGGAGACAGAGGGAGGGGAGGGGGAGGGGGGATAGAGGAGGACAGAGATGGGGTAAAAGATGAGGGGTAGATGCGAGGGAATAAGACGGGAGAAGAAGAGGGGGAAAAGAGGGGAGAATGGAAGAAAGAAACGGGAAGGGTTTATGGGGGGGGGGGGGGTGTCAAAGACAGACATAGAGTACAACGTATGGAAAGATAAAAGCTATATGAGCTCACAAAATTTGCAATCCTTATTTTCTTTTAAAACTAAGTTAGTGTTTGTACCTATCTATCGCTGAACACTGTCACGAAAGAATACACATTTCACTATATCTCTCATACGAATATACGACTCCGTACTGTATGTGTTGATACTAACAGGCTAGGAAGGTACCAATTTTAGCTCCCTTTTTTGAGGAAGAGGAGAAGCGTCTAGATACAAAGTTTTAGGTTACAGAGGTCAGGGATCGTGATCATAAATTCATATGACACAATTTAAGAGAATTTGATTTTCGCGCACTGGGCTCCTGAACTTCACCCCTCTCTCTCCCTCTCTCTTTCTCCCTTTTCTCTTTCTTTCTCTCTCTCCCCATCTCTCTTTCTCTCTATGTATATGTGTTTGGATGTATCGTTTCGCTCCATAGCTTCAGTTTACCTTCCATGTGGACGGAGGAAAAAATGTCAATGTCGATTCCACTCTGAATAACGAAGGTATGAATCTATGTCGGGGCGGCAAATGGCTTAATGAACACATTGCGTGTTGACCGTATCTCTCTTTTCCTCTGGCTTAAACTTAAATAACCCCAGAGAGGTACTCAATTGAGTTCATTCGCGACTCAATTATCGAGTCTAGCTGGTGTTACACATTGCGTGTGGCAAAATGGCAATGTACCTACGTGTGTTTTCTCTCTCTCTCTCTCTCTCTCTCTCTCTCTCTCTCTCTCTCTTTCTCTCTATATGTCTCTCTCTCTGTAAGTACGCCTCTCTCATTTTTTCACTTTCTCTTAATCTCTCTCTCTCTTTCTCTCTCTTAACGTCTGTCCCTTTCTGTCTCTCACTCTCTCTGTATTGCACAAAAGGCAGGGAAAACGTGAGTCACAGATAAGTTAACAGGTGCCTGCTCTAGCTTTTTGGCTGCACTCTGTGACTCTGCGCTCCCCTTGTTCTCCCTTTCTCCCTGCTGCATGATCCCGTTTTCTCGTGAGCCGATCGAGCTATCTGCTCTACGGCTGAAGCACAGTCACGATGCACTTTCTCATGGCAAGCTCAATTCACACAAAATAACTGTTACGCCATCCAGCAGCTGTCACAGACCGCCGTGCTGGGCGGCCCATACACCGACCCACACGAGTATAATAACCATCTCTATCAGTCTATCATGATCGTCCGAAATTTTGTTGCCTTCTATCTTCCCAGTCTAATCACTCCTGGCAGTCACACCTTGTGTTTAAACGTCGATCTGATGGTAATCATGTTACACAGTTACACTCTTGCCTTCGTTTACCTGATGTAACCAAACTCCACCAATCAGGACAAGGCGAAGTGGTCAGGGTGGTTCCTACCCGCCACACTCATTAACCTGTTAAATTATTCCCAGTACGTCTTGAGTTTGCGTATGCCGCCGCGGCGCGCAACTTCTTACGGAGGGACATTCCACCACGATCACGAGACACGATAGTGAGATCGATCGATCCCAGCTGAGAAAGTCATACTGGTTTGCAAATGTGTTGTCATGCTGGCATCCCCATCATCCCGTGTTACGAGGTTATTCTCCTCAGCGATAGAAAAACAGCGTGTGAAAAATGTGCTCAAATCGGCCCTCTAATTTATCTTAACACCACCAATGCGTTAGAGAGAGACCGCGGGGAAGAAGGAGCGATATTACTGCATCACATTGGCGGACTTTTCTCTCCACGCATCATTTATCTTGTAACGACACGAAATTGTAACAAGGTAACCTCGACCTGCATTTACTATGTACGTAAGGCACCACAATCTTACACTACTTCTTGCATTGAGTTTGCAACATTATGTTCCGGGAAGAGCTAATTGGAAGTCCAGAAAACCTCTTCTATCATGTCTATAAGCCCCCTTTTCCGACCGACAATTTAAACGTTTTGTAGCCGCAATTATCGAAGGTAGTTCACCTTTCCGACTGCCAGTCTACTAGGGCTTTGTACCTTGAAAAGGGATCCCGGACTGAATGATAACGGGGATGTATCCGTTACGGTCCACAGATGAAAGGTTGACTCAGTCTCAGTGAAAGTACTTTCAACCCCGCCTGATAAAAAGCACTTTGCATTTACATGGCGAAAGAAAAGAGGTCTGCGCCTATACCGAGTGAACGACGGATCGGGCGCAGTCCAGTTACCCTCTTTTGGTTGCTAATCGAGTTTCTGCGGGATTCCGTGTTTTGTGTTACCCTGGCCAGCTTTTCGCGTGCACGCAAATAGTTGGCCTCAATTGGTAAATAAACAATATATCTTAGGCTCAAGAGGTACAGAGAATGTTGAAGGTAAGGTAGGGGGGGGGGGGGGGGGTAAAAAGGAGGAGAAGCGAGAGAAAAACCCGCGACTACTTTACTTATAAGTTATAAGCTTGGGAACGATGCGGCAGTATTCTCTCTGTGTGAGAGAGAAGTAAAAGTCTTGGATGGGAAACCCGTCATGGACGGGTATAAGCGTCTCAGAGACTTCAAAGTCCCGCGCTTATCCAATTGTTGTCAAAAAAATCTTTAATCCCTCCACCCGTGTCATAAGCGATGTATTAGTATGCGTCTGACCATTTCCCGTCTCCTCCATGCATAGACCCCCCCCCCCCCCTCCCTGCTTGCTCATCTTTCTTTTAAAAGGACAACCTTTCTACATCTTCACCGCCCTTAACTTGGCTCTCTCTTCACGCTCTTCTCGAAATGCAGAGTAAACGCAGAGACACGGGAAACCTCTCTCCACACCGTGTTAAGTGTGTAACCTCGAGAATGAATAGGAACCTGTCGGCTGGTAGTGTCGGCCTGAATTGTCCACACAACGAGAGTGCTGAAACCCTTCTTGATAGTGAGGACAGTATAAGGGGGATCCAATTGAGTCTTAGCATGGCTAGGAATATATATACAGCGGGTGAATCTATCGTAGCATTCCCCCCAAAAAAAGGTCTAATCTCCCACCGTTGTTTTCGCCTATGTTGACCATCTTGCTCAGTAAAACCTTTATCGCTTTCATTGGTCGAAGGAAATGGGAAATAATCAAGTTCCATATTTATGTCACCACGTACAAACTCTTTCTTGATTCTCTTTGATGCATTGTGCAACCCCGTGTTCCGTCGCTGCCTTCACAACCCATGGTATTCTGTCAGCATGTTTAGAAATGCGACTGACATACTCTTTCCCGACACGCCAAGCCCTGGATGAAATCCCTACCCGTCTCTATATCTCTCTGTATTTCTGTCTGTTTGTCTGTCAGCTTGCTGTATGACATGTTTACCATCTTCCCCATTCGTGTGCCTTTTTTCTATCTGCCTCCCACAACTTGCGATACTTATTTCCCCACCCTCTATCTCATTTTCTTGATCGATCTCTCTCTTTACATAGTCTTCGATATCCTTGATATCTAATTGTCTAATCCAAAGTCACATCCCTCCATCGTTTCCATGGTGATACATACACCACCCATCCCTCCCCTTACTGCCTTAACTCACCTATTCATTCCTTCACGTCACAACCTACCTTCTCCATGCAACCACCCATCCACCCCGCCCCAAACTCTATTGGCATCCACTCATCCCTGCACCCCTCTTCCACTCCCTACCTTCATCCCCCACCCCTCCCTCTCACCCCTTCCCTGCCAGCACTGTCATTAGGTTTTCCGTCAGTGTGTGCACAGTGCTGACCCTACGACTCACAGTCAGGGGTTTAATACAGCCAATTAGTCGGATAACATTGGCAGCGAGATGTCTTCTCAAATATATAAACATTTGTTGACACGCAATACGTCTATGATATATGATAATGGTTAAAGCGCAGTCAGTCACCAGCACTTCAATTTATTGAAAAGTCTACTCGTTTTTTTTTTCTGGGAAAGAGAAAATGGTTTTTAAACCTCGTCTCAGCTCACAGATCAAGATAGAACGTCGTTACAAATGCTGCAAAATCCACAATATGTTAATGTGAAGGTAACCAGTGAACGCTGTTTGATGCAGTCAATTATAGTTTGAAAATGAAAGATGGTTTATTTGGCGGTTTGAAACGTCATACATCAGACTTAATCTTCATCTCAAGAGGCGATGGGATAATACGATGTTGACGGGGGAAGTAAGCTAGAAGGTATGCCTCTTTTCAGCACTTTAGACAAGAAATGTTGGTATTATCTCGCACGGTCCGATCTTTATTTATCTTTCTGTCGTGATATAGTTCATAAAAGACATAAAGTGATTATGAGGAGTTATGGTTAGAATAACTAGACTTGTGATAATGACAGGACACGAGGGAATCCTCTCAAAAGAGATCGGCACCCGTGATGGCTACAGAACGGTTCTGCAGCGAACTCAAATCCCTTAATCATTTCTACTTCTTCCTGCTGTCGTTTACCTTTAACGTGAACGCTCAAACTTGCTCAAAAACTTTATGATGATATTTGGTCGAATCTAACCATACACACTGTGTCGGCTGCGCTGTGCGTGCCAGGGTGCTGTTAAACTTTCCAGCCCACCCAAGCCCAGGCGAGCCGGATTTACGTTCGGCTATTTTCCGTAATGAACCCAAAATTATCATAGAAAATGAGATCAATCGGGTTGTCTTGCCAAGCAGGTCTGATCCCAGGTGTATTATTCAAGAGGCGTCTCTATTCTCCATACTGTATACTGCAAAGCAGACAGAGCTACAGGGAAAATTGTCATGGAAATGGTCGTAAATTAAAGCTGTACATGACACATTTTTGTAAAATACCCTTCCTCGTTGTAATTTGCTCCAGTTCTCTCCGTTAATTTCTTATTTAGTAAAATATTCTACATGTGAATTCGAAAATACTCGGGGAGCCGTATTTAAACCAATGTCTAATTACATACACACAATAACTACCCACATCATGTACAGATATGCATCTTCTCCACTCCTTGGAAGATGTTGCCATGCATACTACAATCTATACACTTGAAGACCGTACCTTTATTCCCATATACTGTACATACAGGCAGCACCTTTACCGTTTATCCTGAAGACCATTACGATAATCGTCTCGCAGATGGCATAAACATATAAAGCTCTTCGTCCTCCACTTTGTTTTTATTTTACATGAAATTTCATACTCTCTCAGAGGGATGTTCCGTCTCTAAAAGGGCCGCGTGTAATATACGTGTATACATTAAGCACGGCCGCGCTGCACGTTATACACGGGAATCAGGGTTATACGCGCCTCTGTAGCTATAATAGGAACGACCTACTCTTGTCACTTTTAGGGAGCGGAGAGGAGTGATTTCAGAGGGATGGTATCCCCCCCCCCCCCCCTCTCTCTCTCTCTCTCTCTCTCTCTCTCTCTATCTCTCTATCTCTCTCTCTATCTCAACTTATTATCTCTCGTTTCCTCTTTCTCTTACTCTCCCTCTTCCCCCTCTCTATTTTTGTTGTCTTTCTCTCTCACTCTCTCTCCCTGTCCTCTCTCTCCCGCTACATATTGTCTCTCTCTCTATCCCTATTACTTTCCCTCCCCTTCTCCTCTCTCTCTCTCTCTCTCTCTCTCTCTCTCTCTCTCTCCATTTTCCTCCACCCCTATTTCTATCTCTCTACAACGCGTCTCTCCCCCATCTCACCGCGCGTGTGTTTGTTTGTCATAGAAGAGAGACAAGGTTTATGCACTATAAACACGTGTCACACTTGAACGTCTTGCAGAGGCACGGGGGGAAGCAGAGAGCCGATACTGGGCACTCAACCCACTCCCAAGGTAACCAAGCACTTACGGAGACATCAGCCCTCTTCCAAGCCAGGAGTGGTAGACATATACATTAGTATATGTATTATAGGTCCAAGTGCTTGTTTCTTATCGCAATTGGTACTCATTGGGACGAATATGAAGAAGAAATTGTTTTTTCCCTTGTAATTATGATGTTCAAAACGGATACTGGAGAACCTCATACCAACGCACCTTATACTTTCAGCCCCCCCTCCCACCCCCCCCCCCACCCCTCACACACACCCAAACACACTTGCCACCCCTTTCCCTCTCCGTTCCTTCCTCTCTCTTCTATGATAATAATTTCGTATGATTTGTGAATGATGTTCATCTCTTTTGTACTCGTATAGTCAGAGCTTTATCAAGGCAATTCATCAAGACTCAGTGATGATTTGTGTGTTGTGCATCTGCTTACAGATTAAATAACTGACACACTCCTGTCAATTAATACATTGTAATTCTTAAGTAATGTGCGTTTGAAAGTCGTGACAAAAACAAAATGACCCAGAAGGGGTTGAAAGTAATGAAGGCGACGATTGAGAGCCACTGAGGTTAAGTGGTCAGTGGTTTTTCACATTAAGTGGGCATTGTTGAATCAGGGTAGAATCGATGAAATAAGCTTTCTCTCAGCTATTCCTCCGCCTTCTCGGGCCGGGCGGGACGCATGTTCCCACGGCTCGTTTTCTCAAGATTCACTCACTCACCCTGACTCACACCAACTACTGGCATACTGATAATGGGAACTACTCAATGGTTGTGGGGTAAGGGTGTGATTGTGCACGAGTGAAGCTCATGTGGATGTAACTTGTCAACGGAACTTCGCATTAACAGCAGTCCAACTAACCCTTCCGTTGCTAGGCTTTGAAAAGCATGTTGACTTAATACATATCTCCATACCAATGGTAATACGAGGATTAAATGCAGTCATAACTAAAGGCCTCATGAAAACAGGCCTAGCGAGTTTGGTATCACTCTGGTATTTCCTTTTGTTCAAATGCTTTTTAATCATATCAATAAAGAGAAATACTAAAAGGAGATTGTACATATTACGTACAGTGGTGTTTGTGCTTGACATAGGCAGCGCATGTTTAATATAGGTACAATTTTATGATCAAATTGATCAATACAATTTCGTTATTTCACTTTCATAATTTGTAGTGTTTTTATGAATATCACCACTATATATATATATATATATTCCTCATCGTGTTAATGAATAGTAGTAATAAGAAATCAACAGCATGCCATCTTGTTATCCCGACCTTTTCGTGTTTATGACACAGATCTATAAAACAATAAGACATCTTCCTCTCATTTTGATTTCATGACGTATTTCATATAAAAAGCGAATGCATGCAAGCCAATAAGCAATGATCTAGTTCCGAAAACGTAAACACCTTTATCTCTGCACCTCTACACAGATCAATACAAATGAAACAAAGGGATAGAAAAATGGTGGTGTAGAGACTATTTTGATTAATTTCATCCGCTATTGTTTTTCGGGAATTCGTTCTTATATGACGGAGAAAGGGATGTAGTTCAAGTTGCCGCGCTATCATGTAGAGGACTGTGAGGCGAGGTGTCCTTTAAATGAACCGCGCGCGTCTAAAATTTCGATCCGGTTCATCGTCTGCAGTGCGAGCAAGTCAATGGTAGCCAAGGTCGGGTAGAAAACACAACATTCACATCAGCCAAGTATGTTTGCCCGGCAAATATATACAAGAGTCAATTTGATGTTGATTGTTGTTTCTTTACCAACGGTGTGCAAAGCTGGCCGCCCCACCGCTGTACTTTACACAATGTCCGATAGCGCTCCGGGGTTTTTAAAAATCATGTATACGGTAGTGAGTGAGTGAGCATGGAATCGTTCGAACTTGTCATGACCGTTCGAACGTTTTTGAATAATATACTGTAGTAGTCATAATTAGTAAGAGAATATGGGGAAGGTTGTTGGGGGACAGATAACGGTAAAAGCCATCACTGTGTGCTTTTAATTTCGACTAATCAATTGTTTTGTCCTTCTGTGAGCATACGGCATAGCTGCAGCTCCGCAGTCTGCAATACAATTAATCTCAAATTTCACCGCACGAGAGAGAGGGTAGGTTGAAACGTTCATTACCAGAACACCAGTGATAGCGACACGGTGAGGAAGGGGAAGAGAAAGAGAAGGGGGGGGGGGGTGAATGGTGAGGGCTTGGTGAAATATTAGTGCTGTGAGGCAAATCTAAACGCTTTGCCCACCAAATTCATTCCAATGACCTTTAGATGCATATGCCAAGCGGGTATGGGATAGCATGTGTAACGCCCCTCGCCTCGGTCACGTGACATCGCCGTGGTGGAGGATGATATCAATATCTAGGCGGGGGGCTGATCTAAGTTAGATGTCAAGCGATCGGATGGTAACGTGCCTCGATCGTTCAAGGTCACCCTTACACGTACACACAGCGATGTGTGTTTTATCATTGCCTAAAACGCAAAACGTATGTGCGTGTTTGTACAATAATTGGGTGAGTACATGTGTTTTATTTACGTTAACACGTAAATGGAAACATTGTGAGATTGGGGCCCCCTAATTACCGGTACTTCAATGTTCATAAGAGGAACGATGCACATTTGATGAGTGTTCTATCAAAAACAATCGCGTATGTAGATTATCATTATGATTTATATGATATTTCCATGCGTATTTGCCATCGTAAATATATATATATATAAAAAAACATTCAGTGGGATCAATGTGTGTGAAGAAAAACATTTTTTGATGTGGGAATAAATCATGACGGGATGGATCTCTAGACTCCGTAGACTTTGGGTTACATTATGATAACCAGTAGCACGTGGTATCGGTAACCATGATGTTCCTGACTTGATGACTCAAATCATGATCACGGTGTGCCCCTCCTTAATCTTAATCCATTATGTACCCTTCACCGTTGAACCCTGACACTGGGCGCTGGACCGGCCAGATGTAAAGATGGGATACTTGTGAGTGTGACACCGGTTTTAATCACCATCACGCGCCCATCTCTTGGCGATAATTTGATTTGTTGTCAAAATCAAGCCGCTAACAGGGTGGCCGAGTGATTCAGCACCGCCCGCAACAACCTCCTCCTCGCTCCCATAATCAACTTATCGCCCAGTGTGGCGAGTTGCTAGCCACGTCTGTGCACGCTCTATATATTTATTGTGAGGGAGGAATGGTTATATTTAAGCTTCACAAGCAACACTAGCTCTGTGTAAAGATGAGCTCCTCTCTAAAAGGTATTAAATCCACATAGCTGATTTAAAGAGTAAATCATGTTTCGTTGCCCGAATTCGTCACACAGGCGCTTGTCATGCTTTGGGGGAATTGAAATCAGAACGTTTAAACGTTCTTGTTGAAATATTGATTGATCAATGCGTCGACAGTTATCGATATGCTGATACTGACTTATAAATAATGGCAGGTGGACCTGGCACATGTTCAGGTAAACCTGTATGTCGCAGTCTATGTGGCAAATGAGCGTAGGGTCTAAAACAAACTTCGTTAAGTCTGTGATCACACATAATTTGGTCTATCACGATGTGACGTAATGTTTACGATGTAAATGACGATAAATATGTCTCATATGAGCTGCAAAAAGAAGCTCACGCTATGCTAGACGTCCCGTTCTTTCAAATCTGTCAAAATATATCAAATTCAAGACGCAATAATGTGAAACCGTTTAACCAAGCCTTCGACGTCATGTACGTCACAAGGAGAGCTGACAGACTGCCATCGCTTTAAAAACGGTTCTTTGACTGGCATTTTGTCGTGAGGACAGAGCGACAATGGGGTTAAAAAAGGAGGTGGAAATCCGTCATTTCGACATGTCGTCACCCCAATCTATGAGCGATTGATTATCCCGTTAACGGACCCCGTTTCTGATGACTTCCCCAGGCCGGCCGGGAACGCGGAGAATCGCTTTGGCCCCCGTCTGTCGACGTCTCGCCTGTTGTGTACGCTTTTAATTTGTCTTTTGTGGAATTAACGCAGAAACCATTGAATGGTCGTTGATGGTTTTGTGCCCTGTCATTCTTGCCCGGTATTACGCATAGGGTACCCAAGGTCTTGTCGGTTTTCTTAAGACATTTTTCTCCTGGAAAGAAGGGGGAAAGAGTGGGTGAGAATCTAATCATAGGCTTTCAAGACTTGTTATGTTGAAACGTCTGGTCACTTTCTTCACTTTCAAGAAAAATAGATGACTTGATGTGAAGACGCACATCAGCAATTTTCACACCTGTCATCTATGATATACTGCATATATGCCTATATACCCCCTTACGACTTGCATGCGTTTGTTTCTGATACAGGGGCACGTTTTATATTTCGGATTGTTAAAATATTGCTTCCTGAGCGTTGGTCTATTTTGATGATTGCGGTTTATGAGTATTTAAAGAGTCTCTGTCACGTTTGTCTTTCCGTCCCGTATGTATCGACTCGGTGTTGCCTCAATGATCGGTGTCGTCTCATTGGACGAGGCTTAGGGGTCTTGAGGATGGGAGTAACATTGATCCTTCGGGAGTCTTTCCTGTCTTCACGTCCCGTAGCCCCGGGCTTCTTGGGGAGGTGCTGCAGCACATCAACCAGCGAGAGCGTGAAACATGATGAATGAAATCTGACCGACTATTAATGTCTCCTTAAATCTAAATCTCCGTTAAAGACAACAAGTGGTTTTGTCAGAATACTACGTGCTTTAGGATGCTGATACTTAGTGTCAATGTAGTTGATGTGTCTATGTCTAACCTCATTTTTATTTCATATTTTATGTCCACATCCAACAAAAAAAAACTTGTTGATTTACATAGTGTAAATGTAAGCATAATGATAAAATAGTTCTGTGCAAATCCTGAATACAACGCTCCGTAACATACCGAGGGTAAATCAATGCTCTGTATTTGACTATATGCGTGCAATTACTCACACACACACACACACACACACACACACACACACACACACACACACACACACACACACACACATCTAGTGATGGCGACAACACTGAAATCTAGAAGTCTGGACTAGTTTCTGAAATCTTATCAAGGGAAACCATATGCCCTACATATGAGAACAATCTTCACTGACGACTTGCACTTGATACAAACGTATGTAAATGTAGAAAATAAAGACATTTATTATGTTTATAATGTTGAGTACATAGCTGAACCAATAGTTTCTATTGCGAGAAGTGCGTATTTGGGTGTGATGGTATTACAAAGTCATCCGACGTACATGTTGTAGCCGTTTAACTGTCTTGGCCTTGTACGCGTCATCTAGATTCGGAGGAAAGATTCAAGAGAGGAGGAACTTGTATCACGAAACCGGTTCCCCTCCGCCCTTCCCCCAAGCAGCAAATTAATTCGAGTCAGGTTTAGGCTCCGTTTTTGTGGAAGAAGTCGCAAGAGTCTAATCGAAGACATATCCTGTCTGATCACAAAATAGACAATTTGCATAATATAATTCAGTCCCTCCTCTGTCATTTCCTCTCTCTGTCTCTCTGTCTATCTCTCTCTCTGTCTCTCTCTGTCTCTCTCTGTCTCTCTCTGTCTCTCTCTGTCTCTCTCTGTCTCTCTCTGTCTCTCTCTCTCTCTCTCTCTCTCTCTCTCTCTCTCTCTCTCTCATCTCTCGGTCTCTTTCCTGACGAAGGGACCCATTCATTGATCAGTCACCGAATGACTCTTGATATTGAGAATGAGAAGTGATCTCGGGGGAGTTTGGGGAACGTGAAGGAGAGTTTGTTTATAGCAACCAATACGTCGGTCCTCCGTCCTACTGCCATGCATCCCTGCCACGATAGTTTGGGAGGCGTGTGGCATAGGATAGAACAACGCGTGCGTCATCTGGATGACAGTCAAGCTACACGCGATACCAACGGTGACAATGCATTATTCTTGGATGAATTCGAGTCAAATGCGTGACTTTCAAGCGGACGGGTGTAAACCAACCCCCAAGAGCAGTTTTATAGCTTGTTTGTGGGTCACGCTAACGTATTAATAGTATGCTTGAAATAATGTAGAGACCTGAGAAGGAAAACACGTTCTAGTTCTTAAACGATATATTGTTGCGCAGAATGATGCTCCGACGCTATACAGATCAGTAAAATGAACGATGATGTCTTAGCGTAATAACCCTCTTGTAGTGATAGTATGTAACATCATCTCGGAGAACTGCTTGAAAGATGACTTACAGTATTATCTGAAAGAGAGATGAGTATCGCAGGCCTATGTTTCTCAGTAGCCCTAGATCGCAGGGCTTGTCTGCCTGGAGTCCTTCGTCAGCTATTCATTTAGCAGGGGAAAGTCAATTAGGAAGTAAGGGTAATAACTGAGCCTCCTCACCGCGCAATTGATCAACACCCTCACTCCACTGCCCTCTTACTTTCGATATTTGATCCTCCCTATCTCCCCCAATTCGAGCAATGATTTCGTACTGCATCCAACATTCGCTCGGTATTTTTCCTGCGCGGTCAAGCTGTTCTCCCGACTTGGTAATCTCGATATCATGTATATCGTGACTAGCGCTCGGAGAGCGCGCTGCTATCCGCAAAATCGGATATTGATAAATAGACCCGTCATCGTGGACGTTGCCCCGGCAGGCGGGTAATGGTAGCAATTCTCTTCACGGCCTCCCAGCTAATTGATTTCCGATGAATTGTTTCTTCCCCATCCTACGTGGGGTACAGGTTTTATTTTCATCGGTGACTCTCTATCAGATGACATGTCGCTGAACAGCAAGCAAGATAGCCGGTATATGATACGCACAGCCGCACGAGCGAGAGAGATATAGATTGCTCACAAGGCAAAAGACGTGCCGTTTAACGAGATACCATTGAAATGCTCGTCATTAAGGACTGCACTGTGAGAGGGCATTTCGATCAGAAGGGGATTACCTCGGATACTAAATCCTATTCTTTCGCGTATAGCCCACCCCATGGGATTATCGCGGCCAATCCGGGCTTAATAAATCGCGAGAGAAACCCGCGATGTATATAGAGCTCGCGGAAAACCCTCTCTCACTGCCGTAACATGTACGGTTGACATTAATTATGATACTTACTCTACCCACGTGGATCTCATTTGATAATTGTATGACTCAATGAAAGTGTTATTAACCCGCAAGGACTACCGAGAACGTCCATGTTCATAACGCCACCATACCACGTGACCTTAGGTCTCCACCTTTTGACCAATCACTCACCAGCTTTTACCGGAATTTGTTTAAAACAGCCAATCATCATGAATAGTCGGGACCTTTGTATTGTGGTTAAAAACGATTTGATACAACTCTGACTAGTTGGTACATGTCCCCCCACGAATATTGAATGCAAGCGATTTCGTCACATGAAAGAAGACAAACTTAAATTGTTAGACTCTAACATCGTGCAGTCTTTACCACGTAATCAAATTGGGCCTTATCAAAGTCAATGTATTCCAAAGCGGAAAAAATGGAACATTTTTTTTTTGTTTTCATTTGAAAGTTTCCAAAAGTTTGCAAGCGACAAAGAAGCTGAACATTCGAACTTCATGTTAAGTCGAATATTTGATTTTAACAATGTGCCTCCATCAACTACATGCGTGGTATGTTAAAAGAATTAGTTTGCTTTGTTCCTTCCCAACTCTCATGACTAGAAATAATGTTTATGCTCACAAAGATAACTCTCTCCCTTATATCCCCTTCTCTGTTGCGGCACATTGTAAAGGCTTTCATAACGCTATTTTGCCTTCCAGCTATTTGCATACGCGTTCCTATGCCAATTGTTGGGTTTTGTAATTACGTTGACATCGAAAGTACATTCATTCAAACGCTGCCCTACGTTTGTGCCCCTAATGATATGAAAACCTGTCACTTCATATACCTGTCGTGTACGCCATACTCTTTTCTCTACGCATACCTTCTCCTAGCCCTTAAGAGAAGTTTGGGACAATAGGAAAGCAAAGCAAAGTAAAAGGGTGTTTTTGTGTGTCGGCTCTTTAATACTCTCAACTCGCTCTCCCCTCTCTGTTGAGGTAGAATTAAATTTGATTCAAGAAGAAATGTGTGTTTTAGGTCAGATTTGTGTTATGTCTGAAAGTAAGCGTTACATGTAACGGCACAAATTTTTAGTGGTAGGAGGAGGAGGAGGAGAAAAGGGGAGAGGAGAATCGGGAGAAAACTGGTGTCGGGCGAGACACTGTGTGTGATGCCGTCGGGTGTTGGTAATGACAATAATGCACCTACCGGAGAACATGGATTATCAAAACATGTCACCTAAGAGAGAGTATACATAGGTCTGCACAAACCAAAGACAGCCATTCACAATCTAGGAAAACTTCCAAAAGCTCGACATGGCTGCGGGCTATGTAGAGAGTAACCCAACACACTAAAATCATTTTTCTTTCCTTTCAAGTTTTTTTTTTCTGAGAGTGAGAGAGACAGAAAAAGTATGTGTGTGTGTGTGCGTGCGTGTGTGTGTGTATACTTATGTGTGTGACTTATTGTAAAACGTAGCGACTTTTGGAAAAGTGAAGGGTGTCTTTTAAAAATAAGACGGTATGTTATTCTTCCTAGACATGCTTAATAACTACTTCGTTTATGAGATAATTCATCTTCTTCCTGGCGGTTGTGATAAAGTAAAGAGGTAGACCCTTGTAAGTGCTTTATGTCACAATACAAAATCGACATGAACTAACTTTAAACAGTTTCATGTGTGTGTTCTGCATTCATCAGTTCACGTTACCTGACATAATGACATAACTGAAGCAAACTGTTTTTCACCCAAATTGTTTTTAACGATCGAGCCTGTAATTAATATTTTAAGTAAAAATATCTCAGACATTTAGGAACAAAAGTACGTGATAATCTACAAAGGTCAGGCAATGACACCAGGCTTGCTTATGTTTGAGAATGAGAGCTGCAGATCACAATGAATGGTGCTCATCTTCCCATCTATCTCTGTCCTAATAGATGCTCTAAAACCCTTTGTCAAACAATTCAATACAAAGAAACTGTTAACTTCGATGTTGTTAAAGACCAATTAGTTGTCACTTTAGCGTCACCTCATCTTCTTATAACTGTGATAGGGTCGAGAAAGAAACGGCCACCAAAACCAATAGATCCTACCACTTGAAAAGCCGACCCCGTTTTATCACGGCGCGATTAATCATCCCCAATTTGAATGTAAATTGAGGGTTGTGTTTACACGCGCTCTGTCCACCACTCCAAATAACGGCCGCGTTCCTATGGCAGTAGATGATTTGTGACGCTATGTAAACACGCCGGCTTTGATTGCGTGAAACCATTGAGGTGTTGTAATTACTTGGTTATGGCGGAACGAACATCTTTAAAGGAGAACAAAACTGACACATGCGCAAAAGAGACAACAAATAATCTTGACAAGTATGTAGTTAGTGAAACATTGGAAACGGTCAAAAGCATGGTAGTGTGGTAAAGCTACATGACTGGTCTTGAAATCGGCCTTTCCTGGGTGATACAATGGCAAGTCGGCAAAGATCGGCATACCTTTATAATTCAGAACATGTTTAATAGTGAACTCCTTGTGAGGGCAATCAGTGCTAGCGATTTCTATTGTCATAAATTAATTACCGATATTTCCTTTAAACTTTCGACATACTGCTTCCTCGATTTGTTTAATGTGCGCTTTCATATTGACTTGTCATGAGTGCCCTCTTTCCCTTAAATGAGTCGATGTCTTAATTAAAGTATTGGTGGTGGTGTTGGTGGAGAGAGAAAGAGGGAGAGGAAAGAGAGAGAGATAGAGAGAGAGAGAGAGAGAGAGAGAGAGAGAGAGAGAGAGAGAGAGACATGGGAGAGGAGACCAGGGCGATACCTTGTTAATCATCACTTTGGGATTCTCTCTTAAGGCTTTTGAACAAACTGTGACGCACGCCCGAGACATGTAGCAAAAAAGATCAGCAAACAGAATCGCAGACGTCATGTCTCCGATTGTTTTTAATTACACCAGCACGAGATGATGAGACCCCATCTCTCTCTCTCTCTCTCTCTCTCTCTCTCTCTTCCTTCTTTGGGATGAGTTGGGAATTCCTTTGTATCCCATCTCCCTTTGATGACGGCGAAACGAACAGGAACAAAATAAGAGGCGCGGAATGAGACGTAGCCGAATTTATAAAAACGGAATGCCCGATTGAAGAATCGCCGAAGAATGCTAGGTATCAGTGCGTGGGAGGGTGATATTCAGTCATGGTAGTGTAATTAACTACGGGGATATCACCTCTGACGTAAACAAAGACAAGTTAAAGGCTTATTGACAAATTCATGCCTCGCTGTGCATCATGCTTGGGATCTAAGGTAGATCCCGAACTGATGAGGTGAAGATGAAGTCAGCTCGGGGTGCCTCCCTCATAGCCCGATTACCGTCCGGAAGGGACAAACTATAACGCGGTTTCTTGGTTTTGTTCTTGCATGGCACAAAATCTTCCTGTTTCCAAAAATACTCTGCCTTCATGTCGAACTTGGGGGAACAACCCAGGAGGGAGCTCCATAAAACCCGAGTCGACTCATAAAGAAAGTGTTTATATCCTAGTTATTCGGCGACCTACTACAACTACCAACCTACTTGCAGGAATATGAGTAAGACGTCGGACTACTCTGTAGGAGTGAAACACGATGTATGATATGTAGGGTGTCATGTATTGTTTTTTAATCGTGCAAGATAATTTTTTGACGAATATGACATGTTTTGATTGTTTCTTCTATGAAAACTTGGATAGGTAACTTTCTGTTCCGTCTTCAACAGTTATGACGATATGATTCTTCATACAATTCTTTAGAATAATACAAATCAGTACGTGTTAGGTTTACAGTGCATGTAACTTCCATAAAATCGTTGACGGACTCGCCATACCCATGATATATGAGGATGTTATGATAAAACTTTTGCTTCGGATTCAGAAGCCTGATCCGTTTGCGTTGACTGTTTACGGTATGATCATACTACGAATAATGCATCATTATATTTTTAGATCGGCTGATTATGGCACGCCATAAGGGAATCAATTCAAAATATATTTCACTTGAACAAATATATGTTTCTCTTTCACTAAACCATTTCACTCCAGCAAATTTATATTTCACTTTCCAAAAATATATTCTACTTTTCAAAAAAAATCATTCCACTTTATCACAAAGATATGTTTCACTTTATTCCAAAATGCATTTAAGTTTTTCACAAAATTATATTTCACTTCTCACAAAATATCATTTCACTCAATGTCAAAATACTTTTCACTTTCTAAAAAAAAAATTCATTTCACTCTTCACAAAATTACTTTTCACTCTTCACCGAAATTCATTTCACTTTTTCACAGAAATACATTTTACTTTTCATAAAAATAAATTTCACTTTATCACAATAAATCGTTTCACTTTCCACGAAAATATATTTCACTTTTCACAAAAATATATTTCACTTTTGAGCAAAAAAAGAATAATTTTACTTTCAGCAAAAAAAAATCATTTTACTTTTGTTGGATAATACAATCCAATGAATTGATCTTGAGCCTCTACCTAAGGCCATAACAGTACGTTGATAAAATTCATTCCTCTTTGTTGTCACGTAAAAATCCATTCCTCTCTTTCGCAAGAAATCATTTCACTCTTTCCAAAAATACGTTCCTCTTTTTTCTCGGCCAAAAGGGGGCGCTGTATTTTGAGCAAGCGCAAGCTAGATCATCAGCTCGGACGGCAGTACAGTAGTACAGACGGCGCGGTACGACCTGTCTCGCCTGTCGGTACTGCGGTGAAGGTGCCTAGGCCTCCGATCATCCGGCCGCGCCCGGCCGCCTAACAGTTACACATGTATACGCGTACCTACCGAGCCACACTAGAGTAGACACCGTGAAGATCTACTATATAGACACGGATGTCTAACGTTATTATATTGCTGGAATCAAAATCAAAGGTATGTCACTGTAGTTTGTACGTTTGTGGTTATCCTAGAGGCAAGACCAAAAGGTCTAAATTATTTTGTTAACTAACACTACAGTTACAACGTTAACGCTAGTACGTGTTAGATCTAGATTCTAACGCCGGTTATGTAGTGTGGTAGCTCTAATGCCATGAATGTTAGATCCTGTACTACTGGAGATCTAGATCTATTTAGTATGTAACTGTTAATGAGGTCAGCCATTAGAGGAATACAAAATGAAAGTTTGTCAATTTTCAGTGAAATATCACTAGGTGTGCAGACAAGCCTAGCCGCCCTAGGGTCCCCCCATCATACAAGCTTATGTGAGATTCTATATTAAAATACAAGATTCCACTCCATCATGTCCACGTTTGTCATCGCGGTAGAAAAGCCCGAGTCAATAGCTTAAATGTCAATGATTAACAGTTGAAAATCGTTTTGTATTGAAACTTCTTACGTGAAAAGATGAAATGTTGATTTGTGATGACATCGTCATCGGGGATTTTGATCGAATCACCAGTTCTTTTGTCTTAAAAATCAGTTTGAAAATGACTTAAATATCCTATTTGACCGGAAGTAGCCCTCGTTTGCTTTGTAGAATTGGTGAAACCGCGCGAAAACTTGTGAACGAAATAACTAGTGTCCAGTCCCGTACGTGTATTTCCGTGTTATGTTTTTGGTATAGTGATGGGGGGTATATGTGGTCGACTTGTCTTTTAAAAACATTTAGACTGCTTCGATTACCTTCGACTCGTCCTCTTAAAAATTTTTAAAGAAGATTTATACACGAAGTCGAGATACTATATTAATAATTTACACAAATTGTGCTAAGGTTTTTTTAATTGCTATGTGATACTCGCCACTTCCCCCTTTTTGTGCAGTGATAGGTTTTTCATTTTGATGGTGTTCATTTAACTCTTGAAGGGAAGTCAGCACTTGCTTCTGAATTCACAAATTTAATATCTCAATTTGTTTACTACCAAAACTTCAAACCCAAGCAAACAACTTAAATACCTAAAGAATTAAAAATTTTGATTAAAATTTCCTGCAGTTCCCGCTCAAAATCAACTGTTCAACAACCAATCCTATCAGAAAAGGAAAAAGCCCTTATAAAATACAGAAAAAGGGAACGATATGGAAAGCCTTATCTTAAACCGAAGGTGGATCAACCAAAGAGAAAAAAAAAGAAAGTTGTTAAAAAACGAGATCCAGTGTTGCTCCCTCCTCCCCCTAAATATCATGAGCTATCATCTAAGAACCTGAGCCTTATTCCATATATAACATTCCCAGCACAATCATCATGCTACCCTGTTCCCCACTCCCCAAGTCACCTGCTCCATCTGTTACCTCACGCAAGAAGGCCAGAGAAAGGAAGAGGAGGCGGCAGAGGATCAAGAAGCACCGGAAAAGGAAGAAGGTGTTTAGGTCTACTAACTTTGGTGGCTGCCCAGCCACCAAAGTTAGTAGACCTAAACACCTTCTTCCTTTTTTATATTTTGTGGGGGTGGGGCAGGGTGTTTTAAATGATAGGGTAGTAAAATACATTACCATAATTTTTTTTTTACACTTTCCTAACTTCTTTCATTGGATGCAGTTTGGACTGGCCTTAATGTCCCTCTGTTTGACTGAGAAATTGGTAAAGTCCTTTTTCGTCATTTTAGTTGTGATTAAAGTGATCTTGCTCTGCGACAAAAAAAACACATTTAATTTGACTTAAGTAAAAAATGTTTCTGTATGTGATATTGACTTGTAAGGAACATTTTTTTCTTTCAGTTTTACTAATGTTTTGCCTAAATGTGTTTTTTTTTTCACTTTAACCACAGATCAAATATGAGGATGTCCACTTGTGTGATTCTCCACAAGTAAGATCCTCTCCTCTTCATGTCACTCATCCAGTCGCACCTGTAGCTCCTGATCCCCATCCGCCACCAGTTCCACCTTCAATCGCACCTCTAGCTCCTGATCCCCATCCGCCACCAGTTCCACCTTCAATCGCACCTCTAGCTCCTGATCCCCATCCGCCACCAGTTCCACCTTCAATCGCACCTCTAGCTCTTGATCCCCATCCGCCACCAGTTCCACCTTCAATCGCACCTATAGCTCCTGATCCTCATCCACCACCACCACCAGACCAGTTCCACCTTCAATCGCACCTCTAGCTCCTGATCCCCATCCGCCACCAGTTCCACCTTCAATCGCACCTCTAGCTCCTGATCCTCATCCACCACCAGTTCCACCTTCAATCGCACCTCTAGCTCCTGATCCCCATCCACCACCAGTTCCACCTTCAATCGCACCTCTAGCTCCTGATCCTCATCCACCACCAGTTCCACCTTCAATCGCACCTGTAGCTTCTGATCCCCATCCGCCACCAGTTCCACCTTCAATCGCACCTCTAGCTCCTGATCCCCATCCGCCACCAGTTCCACCTTCAATCGCACCTATAGCTCCTGATCCTCATCCACCACCACCACCAGACCAGTTCCACCTTCAATCACACCTCTAGCTCCTGATCCCCATCCGCCACCAGTTCCACCTTCAATCGCCCCTCGTGCAATATTGTTCAACAAAAACACAAATGTTTCGTTGGGGTGAAAGAAAAGCTTACCAAACATAAGCAGCCCTGTGGGAATTTTTCATGTGGACCATGTCGCCTTTGTCAAAAAACATCTCACAAATACACCCATTTCAATTTAATTAAGTCTGAAATGCTAAAAGATTTAATCAAATCAAAGTTTACAGACATTTCAGATTTTTCTTGTATATGTAACAGTTGCAGGCAAAAATATTCAAAAAAGTTGAAGAATGAGTCCTATACACCAGAAAAAGATTAAAAAAAAAAAAAAGATATTCATCAAGTTATGAAATAGTGTCCCCGTCTTTCAAGTTTGTGTCTTATACGTGCGTGATTGTAGAAGGCGTGAATATAATATATAGTTCTCCCCTGAAAAATCTAAAAACCTATGACGAATATGCACAATTTCTGATAGCTAGATGGGTGTTTTCTTTCTTTCAAGAAAAATGTAAAAGAAGTCCGGATCCTCTTTGATCAAGTCGGAACACAGGGTATTTCTCCAAAAGATGTAGAACGTAGCAGAAGGGATAAAACTGAAGGGGAATGTTATTATTATGAGTCACTTGATGACAAAGTCCCTCTTCCAAACCAATGGAATAATTTTCTTAAAGTTCGCCAGAACAAATACACCTTATGTCGTTACTTGTCAAATAAATTTATTGAGCTTGTAAAAAATGATATTGAAATAAACAGTGGTAAAGTTTTTGTTACTTCTGGAGGATTTCATGTCGGAATTGAGAGTTCTAGTCAATGGACAGGTGTTTCAATAAGTGAGCAAGGCATTGATCATCATAATATTGTCCATAATCACGAGGAAAGTGATACACAGATCTGGTTACATGTAAATGATACTCCATGCAATAATATTTTAATATATTCTATTGATCGAGATATCGGTGTGATAGGACTTCCCTTGAACTTTGGTAATAAACATGTCACAGTGCAATACAGTGCCTGAGCGGGGGATGAAAAATATCTAAATCTCAATTCATTACAGTCTGCATGTGACCATGATTCTGATTTGGCATGTTTGATAAATAAGCAGTTAAATGTTTGGAAGATTCTTCAGGTTTTATATATCACGTCAGATTGTGATTTTGTTTCATACTTTGCGCATATAGGGAAGCCTACCTTTTTTAAATTATTTTTCCAACATGCACATTTTATTACTGGATGCTACAGTAATACACAAGGTTACTTAGCTCAAACTGAATTGAATGTTAATTCAGATGATGGTTTAATGTCTTTTTATCGCCTTATTATGTGCATATTTTACCATGTTAACCGTTCTTGTCTTCATAATTACAATTCGATTATTGATCTGTACAATAGTACAGAAGATTCTGATATTATGTCACGGCATCATAAGGCTCTGGATATAGTACGTTTAGCTTCATGGAAGGGTGAATATGAAGATGATCTGCTCCCTTCTAATTCTGCTTTGAACCTTCACTGGTTAAGGAGTTGTTGGGTATCAACATTATGGGATGAAGTTAATTCTCCAATTTTTATATATCCAAACATTTCTTTTTATGGATATAATATAACAAATCAAGATGATAAGAACAAGGTCAGCATTATTTGGGATACAGAAAAAAATATTAATCGCATTAGAGAAAATGTTATATACCTTACACGAGGCTGTGCTTGTTCTAAGAGCAAATGTACAAATAGGCTTTGTAAATGTGTTAAAGATAAAAGAAAATGTGGCCCTGGTTGTAGATGCAAACACTGTGAAAATGTTCCTAATGTAACTATGCCAATGCAATCTACATCGACATGTGACACCACAACAGAATATTCAGCTGATCTTGATAATGATGGTGATGATGCTAGTGATGCTAGTGATGATGATGATGATGATGATGACGATGATGATGATGTTGAGGATGATGATGATTCTACTGTAAGCAGTACTTTAAGTATCCTTTATGATGAAGACATTGAAAGTGGCTTGGAAGTTAATATACTGCCAAAAGAATATGACAGAGAAAGCATAGACTCTGAATATGAAGATATGGAAATATGATGCTTGATGTTTTATATTTAACCATTGTTTGGTTTTGTGGCTTAAGTTTAATTCTATATATTTTATAGAATGTGCATCACGGTCATTTTATTTTCAATCTTTTGTGTTATTGTTCAAGCCTCACATGATGTTCAAATTGTGTTTCATGTGTGAATTACAAAGAGATGCATGCATGTATAACTCATTCACTGTACAACAACATATTTATTATTTTTTTTGTATCTGAAAGTTTGCCAAAATACATTCTAAGATTACTTCTTTTATCAGGAAATATTCTCGCAAATATTCTCAGACATGTGTGTGAATCAAAAAGGGAATATGTGAGTAACATCTCTTCTTTCAAGTTAAGTATTTTTGTTACATAATTTATTTCAGAAAAGAAAAATATGATATCTTCTTTTATGTAGTTTTCACTTCACATTCAAGTTGTTCTTAATTTAATTTGTACATGTACTTAAAAGAAATTGCCAAAGAAAGTGCAAGAATTCTAGCTTTTAAGAATGTAAATGCAATTACAAGAGGTATCTTGCCATGTAGAGTATCAACACAGTTTGTACTAAGAAGGTAGACATTGTGACATGAAGAAATAATACTTTGGATACATTATATTTTCAGTCACAGTTATGAAGTGTACAGGTGTACCTCCTGGGACACTGTAAAATATAAATGTAGGCAACTTTGTGATTTGTACTACAGTGTGTGATGTAGTTACCATGGGCCATGTGGTAGGGCCCATACGATAACATTGCCAGCATTTCAATACCTCATGTAAATTGTGACAAGTCAGGTATTCAAACAAGAGATGTACAGTAGTTTTAAATGTTTTTGCATGCTCATCCACTGTCAGCTGTTAATAAAAGTTGTCTTGCCATTTGCAGCACTATTTAATTCCATCTAGTACACCGCTCTTTTTTGTGCCCGATTTACCAATTACTTTTCAATGGATAGGCCTATGTGCTGTTGAGAATTGAGTAATAGTATGTGTGTGAGGGAAGAAAAATTACAGAAATATTAGAGGTGAGAGTGAGAAAGAGATACTATAAAAAGAAGAGAAGAGTTGGGAAACAAGGAGAAAAGGAGTGAAAGAAACATGTTCAGAGAGAGGGGGGGGGGGGGGGGTAAATGACTTTCTTAATGATACTTTAGAAATATGATTTACAATGCAATGGTGCATTTTCAGAATAAAAAGAGTGCATTGTGTGCATGTTGGGGGGGGGGGGGGGGGCTGGGGGGGGGGGTGTAAGTTTTCAATTTTGTTTTTATTTTTTACTGTCGAGCCCCCCCCCCCCCCCCCCCCCCCCACAATAAAAAAAAATCCTTTGGGGTTTTGGAGGGGGAACTTGTGCCCTTTCGTCGGGATCTATCACTTTATACCCTCATCTAGCGTGGATTAAAGTTTTAATTTAACAAAGAGATTTAATAATTTCATGCCAATACATGAAGTATGGCTATATCATCGGTTACAGTTCGATATTCCGAAGGCTCGGAAAAAAAAAAAAAAGTTCGTTTTTCCCGAAGGTTCGTTCATTCGAAAACGAAATAAAGTTAGTTTTTCCGAAAACGAAATAAAGTTCGTCTTTTCGAAGGTTTGTTAATCTGAAAACAAAAGTTTGTTTTTTAGAACGTTCGTTAAAAGGGTTCAAACCTTATTTCACTTTTGGATTAACGAACCTTCGGAAAAACAAACTTTATTTCGTTTTCAGAATAACAAACCTTATTTTGTTTTCGGACTAATGAACCTTCGGAATAATGAACCTTCGGAATAACAAAGCTTTCGAGTACATGTATTCGAACTTTTGTACTAAATGAACCTTCGGAATAAGTGCTTCCCATCATGGGTAAAATAAAATTGCTTAAACTACATACGTCAGTTTGTGGTGTTAAACTTTGATTTTCATTTCTTTATCACTTCATGGAGTATAAAAATAACAGTATCAAACATCGATCAGTACATGTTATACCAAGAACAGGAAGATGGCAATGCAAACAGACAGATACCATAACTACTAAAACGCCCTGCTAAACGACCCCGAGACGACGAACCACTTCCAAAAGTGATACACACACAATAGTCAACGAGTGGTGCAATAATGCAAGTCGGAGGGCTTTTGGTAACGGGGGTGCACTCACTATTAAATATACCGTACGATTAATCACGATGGACAACCGACACGCGCGCACTGTTTTCCTCGCTAGCAGTTATATACGGAACTCGTGTGAAGCATTGTGGGGGACCCCCGGGCGAGATTCCGATCAAAGCATCCCGCTCGTACGGCGAGCAACTTTTCCTTCAGCCTTTTGAAACACTGGTTATATTTTGCTAGCTCCTGACTGGTATAGATTGTAGAATATTACATTTTGGCTACTTTTTACTAGAAAGAAGGTTTCTTGAGACTCTGAAGCAATTATTTCGGTGAATCATGTATAAAGAACTTAATTTTTAAGATGTTTTGTAACAATACACATTTTCCTCCGATAAATCTCTTAGATTTTCAAATATTTCTATGATTCACCTAAGATTTTCCTTGAGACAAACGGAATTTCATAGTTTTATCTCCATAACCCCGAAGATTTCATGGAAATGTGTCGTTTCTTTCCTGAGTTATTCTATTGTGAATTCAGGTCTGTCATTGCTCATTACATATGCAGCGACAAAAGTTTCGTGCATACGACTTGTATAAATACGTGCGATTGTGCAGGCGCTGCGGCTAGACTGCAGGCACCTTCACCGCAGTACCGACAGGCGAGACAGGTCGTACCGCGCCGTCTGTATGTACTGTACTGCCGTCCGAGCTGATGATCTAGCTTGCGCTTGCTCAAAATACAGCGCCCCCTTTTGGCAGAGAAAAAAGAGGAACGTATTTTTGGAAAGAGTGAAATGATTTCTTGCGAAAGAGAGGAATGGATTTTTACGTGACAACAAAGAGGAATGAATTTTATCAACGTACTGTTATGGCCTTAGATAGAGGCTCAAGATCAATTCATTGGATTATTATCCAACAAAAGTAAAATGATTTTTTTTTGCTGAAAGTAAAATTATTCTTTTTTTGCTCAAAAGTGAAATATATTTTTGTGAAAAGTGAAATATATTTTTGTGAAAAGTGAAATATATTTTCGTGGAAAGTGAAACGATTTATTGTGATCAAGTGAAATTTATTTTTATGAAAAGTAAAATGTATTTCTGTGAAAAAGTGAAATGAATTTCGGTGAAGAGTGAAAAGTAGTTTTGTGAAGAGTGAAATGATTTTTTTTCTTAGAAAGTGAAAAGTATTTTGACATTGAGTGAAATGATATTTTGTGAGAAGTGAAATATAATTTTGTGAAAAAGTGAAATGCATTTTGGAAAAAAGTGAAACATATCTTTGTGATAAAGTGGAATGAATTTTTTTGAAAAGTAGAATATATTTTTGGAAAGTGAAATATAAATTTGCTGGAGTGAAATGGTTTAGTGAAAGAGAAACATATATTTGTTCAAGTGAAATATATTTTGAATTGATTCCCTTATGGCGTGCCATAGCTGATTAAATAAAACCCCGTCTTCCTGTTCCCGTGGCAAGTGTTTTCATGGAAGCCTAGGCTAAGATTGACAGAAAGAAAGAGAGACAGAGCTAGAGAGAGGTGTAGTAGAGAGAGGGGAGTGCATATTTAGACATGATAGTAGGGGAGGGATAGAGAGAAGGAGTAGAAAGTAGAGAGTGAGCTGACAGAGAGGGGCAGATCTCCCCTCGGCTGCCCGGCTTGGATTGGCGACCTGCCCGAGGGTCGCCCCGGCGGCTCCCGCTGTATAGTGAGGGATCGGGATGCTAAACTTAGCTGGAGACGCGTTTTGTGCGTGTGTTTGTTTGTGTGGACCGGTGATGCATGGGTTAGGGTTCACGAAAAGCCAAAGGGGAGATGCGAAGGCTAGATGGCTACCTTAGGATGTTTGAGAGAGAGAAAGAGAGAGAGAGAGAGAGAGAGAGAGAGAGAGAGAGAGAGAGAGAGAGAGAGAGAAAGAGACACAGAGAGACAGACAGAGACAGAGACAGAGAGACAGAGGGAGCTGAGAAGAGTTGAGTAAAGTGCGATCATTTATACAGTCAAGCTGCCCTAGACAATTTATTGCAGCGTGAACGAAATACGAGCGTCTGTCGACAAGCACAATACACAGACAGATGAAATGTGAGATTGAAGAACAAAAAACTTGACGGTGTATCGGACGACCACTTAAAACCGCGCTCTGAACTTTTAAAGACTCTCAAATATTCCGAATTTAGCCCCGTCCATTTACATGGATCATTCCTTTTTCAAACTTTTAAAAAATGCTCTCGCTTGACGGTGATACTTCTTTGTTTGCATTTTTCCTGTGTGAATAAAAACAAATCATGGATAAATCGATGTTTATGAAAGCGATGGGTGCTCTCTAAGTATCTAGTAGATTAATCATAATTCAACAGAAAGGTATGACATGTAATTCAGCATACATGGACATCTCGTGTTTTTTTTCTTCCTTTGGACCGTGCAGTAAGTTGGATCTGGCTCTATAAAGCAAAGCTGCCCTATGATGTATTTTCCATGCCAAAATGATGTGTCACATCTAATTGTCCTCTTCCTACTATACCATGTGTGCGAGGGGTTTGGACCAACGCCTGCAGTGACGTGCTGTACTAAACAACTCGAGGGGCAAGAGGCCGTGTACTGTCAGCCTAACACGGTCTCATTGATTTCATAAAGAGCCAGATTACTTAATTGTTGTCTTTTCTGGGAAGAAAATCCTAATATACGTGTATCGCTTGAGAATTCGCTTCCGCTTTGCAAGCTTGCGTGTAAAAGATCTGTTCACGACATTTGCTGTGGTTGAACGCGTGTTTGGAAACTACCAAACGTGACTGCATGATACCATCCATACTCAATGCTAGGATTGGAATCCTGGGGTCGGGGGCTCGGTACCCCATACACGTTGCTCCCTCGAAGGGCCCACAGACCCCCGCATAATGATAACTACTTTACGTAGGGAGGCCCAACATGGTGGCAGGTGCCCTCACCGGGTCGGACCGACTGATGGGGCACGCGCCATTTGTAAAGACTTTGTTCATCCTAATTTGTCAGATTACACATTTTTTTTTCAGATTTATTACTTAGTGTAATGAAAGGTCCAGGAATTGGATTATATATAGCCCTCCTTAAAAACAAAAGAAGAAGAATCCAATACTTCATTAGCATATACAGGAAACGGCTATGTGATTAATAAAGACAGGGCGAGGCGGGTAACGAATGCAATGATAGCATGATATAATGCAACAATTACATATATTGATATGAACGGAAAGGCTGAACCAACTTTTATTGTGCAAACCCTATGAGTTCTTTTCACGTCCTTTTTTTTTTTTTTTTTTATTAAAGAGCAATATTTTGAATGCACAGTACAATAATAAAAAAAAATGTATTAATTATAAAAAAATCTTTATTTTATTCTGCACTAGTTTGTTATTTGTTTTCGTATAGTTCTTTGACAACACTTACGGTCACGATGCCATGGTTGATGGCATGATCGTATGGCCACCTTTTTGTCATCTGCTCGTTATTATTTCAAACACCTCCCATTTACTTACGTTCCATAATGATCGAAGCCACGAAAATCAATGAGACTTACATCAAGTGCTTTGATAACACAAACTCATCTTACTTTAATCCCTAGTGTGCCGAAGAATCTACTTCTCTGAGGGATTTGTGTGAAAAATGGCCTAAGTGGCGCAAAAAGTGTTTAGGTTTACAGCAACCTTCCGATCCCACACACCCAGTTCTGTTATTTGTCAAGCTCTGCGCATGCGTCCGTTACTCACTGGCGCTGCAGAGGCCTTCCAGCTTGTTGGCGGCCAGCCATTACTGAGTGGCGCACCTCGAAGTTTCAATTATGTAGAAATAAAAGAAACAATCAGAACAACATTAACCACAAACAGATAAAGACAGTAAGGGCAGTATTCGTTAGTAGGGGGCTGGATGAATTGCGGGACACGTGTACTATTCATTGCGCCCACCACCCGCCTGCGTTTTATGTTTTAATCTTTCGGTCCCTCTTTTCGCTTTTGTTTTCTGATGCCTTGTCCCATCATGTCCGTTATTCCGGGGGCAGAGACTGGCCTGGCGGGGTTGGGAACTTTGGGGGATATCATGATGGATGGTACGATGCTAGGTTAGGGTGGTCCTCATTAGACTTGCAGGGACCAAATCAATGTTGAAGGGCGGGGAATGCCGATCACGCCGAGCCAGGTAGGCCGGCAGGACGGCCGCCTGGCAGGTCGACGCTGATTAACATACCAAGCGGGTAACATCTGAAGTCTCCGGCATTGCTTGCTCGGGGTCGCGGGGCGTAGCGGGACCTCATCGATCCGATAGACAATCGGGAACTCAAGATGATCATGATACTAGAGATAAAGGGAGCGAGGAGGAGGGGGGGGGGGGGCGAACGCGGAGGTGGTTTTTGAGGGGGATTAGTGGCGTAGACTTGTAACTATTCTTGAAGCAAACAGTCAAGGAACTATTCCGTCTTTCCACAAGACGTGTACGTGTACCCTACACTGGGCTATTCGAGGTAGAACACAGCAGGCGCGCAGAGCCGTCTTCTTTCGGGTTTTATCTTTCATCTCAAGTTCAGCGGAAGACCACCTAGAGAATAAATTTATGTGACTTGAAGTTCACAGTTCATGAAGACAGTGTCATGTCTAATATAATAACGCAGTTTATATACACGCGTTTTCTCTCGTTTGTCTAGTCGTCACGAGGTAGTGTACATGTACTTTAGCTCTTGCTTTGTCCCATAAAAGGGTGCTTTTTACGCTGTATTATTTTGTGCAGGATAAAAGTAAACGTCTGACTTGTTTTTCGTTCATTTACAGGATGGAGCACGCTATCCTTACTACTGGGTGTATGCCTAAATATCTTTGTAAATTGAAATTACCCCAAAAAGCCCTTTCACTAAAAAGAAAAGGTGTTAAAAAGCCATTTTATTGGCAGCTAGAAATGGTTGAGTTCTTTTTCACGCCCTTGATTAACTCTTCAAGCACCATGTAGGAGGAATTCTTGCGCGAATATCTACACACAAAACCCATACAACAGCAACTTTACAAAGTGTTAACAATTTGCGTAGGGCCGTAAGACTTACTCGATCTCTCATTAAGAAAAGTAAAGAGGGATGGTATTCTCAATGGACGATTCTCAACATTCATTTAATTATTTTGTCGCCATATTTGGGGGTCAAAATAGTGCAGAATGAGTTTTTTGGCGGGAGAATGCGTCTTGGCCACGCTGAGAAATTGTCGTCTGCTGGCTTGAGTGGCCTGGCGCACTGGCCGACGATGGCGGCAGACAAGCGGGGTACTCACACCTGTGCGCTGGCTATTGTCTCACTCAGACAGCTCTGGTTAATCATCAGCGATGACCAATGGCTTACAGATCAAGAAGAGTGCAAGCCGTGGGGCCCAAGGAGCGACTCAGGCTCCGTCATCCATGTTAAATGTTAAAATCCTCGTTGCACAATGCAATGCCCTGATTGTATAAAACAGAGAGGTTAAATAAAAGTAATTTTTTTCCAAGTAAAGTTTTTTTCCAGCCATGCCAACTGTTCTGCTGTTCAGTCTGACGCCGGTCCAGAAAAAAAAAAAGAAAAGGGACGAGGCGGAGAAATAAAACAGATATTCAGCTAACTCACCACATCAGAAGACGATGCAGCGATTTGTAAGCAACGGTAGCCTCTAGTAGTGTCTACTGTATATTGTTTTTACTTCAACTCGTAGAAACGACGTCCCTTTTTCGTTGCATGGAAACGCTGCAGAAAGCGGAGACTGGTCGATTTGGAAACAAATAAACCCTACTCAGAAGAACAGACTGGAAACCTTAGAACGTGTTTGATGAAAATTAATCAATGCCATAAACATTTGAGAATCCTTTCGGAAAGAGTCAATAGTCCCTGCGCCAATCGTAAATATTAAGCGCTTATTAGAAGGAGTTTCAACAATGCAACTTGGAGCGGAAACGCCTTGCACAATGCTAATACTTACCCCCAGACGCCTTTGATTCTTCATGAATAATTTGATAAAATAAAAGAGACAGACTTGTTTCTCGAGACATTTCTTACTTTAATGAATTGAAAGACTGCTACTGAAGAATGTCCGTTCCATATCATTTTACATCTGTTTAAATGTCTTCCCTTTTTTTCTTCCTGGTTTTAATTTGTACTTTTTTATATCACCGCAGAAGCAATCCTAGCGAAACTTTTCCAATTTCTTTCGAACATTCACCAAGAATGTCATCTGCTACCTGTTTTACTCTAGTCTTTTCCCTCTTGTAACCCTCTTGTACCCCTCCACCCCCCCCCCCCCTCTCTCTCTCTCTCTCTCTCATGTAAATTCCATTCCCTACTTGTTCTTCTTTCATCTCGCCATGTTAGCGTTTTCGCCTTAATTTATCTTTGTCGGTCCGCTCCAATTCATTGGGTCTTTAAGCCAGTGGTCCTTTGTACTTCATACCTTATTCGTAACACGTGTAACCAAACTTTGTTATTCACCTCGCTCGTTCTCAAGTGCGTTCGTTAAAGACCACTCGAGTGCCCCCCTCTTCGCAGCTACCCAGACCATACCGGCCATTGGCCCGGGGGTGTAAGCCCTAGCGCAAACTTGTTTTGTCGTTTTGATTTTCCAAGCCTTGTTCGCTTCGGTACAAACTGAAAACTACCCCTCCCTCTCCTCCCTCGCCTGCCTTCTCCTCGACAGCACGACGTCCTATAGGGTGAGAAAAGGGGGTGGGTGGGTGGAGAGCCTTCTTCTTTCGAAATAAAGGTTGTGTCTAATTTAGGACTTACATATATGTGTGCGTTACGCAATCAGTAAAACTAGAAGGAATTCTTTCCAATTGTGTCTCAAACATGTCAAACCAGAGTAGAAATATTTGACGGAACATACATACAAACGTGCAAACACACACACACACACACACACACACACACACCGCTAATATTATCTCGTGGAATCAAGTAACTTTACACTGATCATGAAGATCAAGATACAATTTACATCAACCATTTTTAGCAATTAGCCTATCTATGTGTATCACATGTTATCAGTCCAACGTAACATTCTAACTTCACTTGATTGAAATGAGAATCAAGATTTCTTGTGGTTGTGTCTCCAAGACATCGATATTGTTATTGCTAGAATCCATTACAACTAACTCTTTAAATGCCAGAACTTGATCTTCCAAAATCCACAACAAGATTATGGTATTAGTATTCAATGATTTTCTTGTATCCATGATCCAAAACATGATCACCATTAATCAGAGCCACATAATCTGGCTACTGTGCTTAAATATTTATTCAGAATTGGCGATAAAAACTGTTCTTCCTTAGGCATTTTAGGACTTATCAATAATTTGGCTATCACAATTGGAAATATGATCGTTCTTAGGTGAACAAACCCTTAAATTTAAACACTAAATTAAATAATGACGTAAAATGTACTTGTACAAGACTGCTTTTATTCATAAGATAAGCATTGGCCTCATTGAATCTTTGCTATTCATGTTTCGAAATACAACGTCAAGGCACACAATTCGATTACTTTGACGGCAAAATTACTATTTTAGCAAATGACTGGTGGTTAACAAACGGTCGGTCTATCCTTTGGGGATTAAATAACTCTGATTAAAACTGTTTCAGTTTCCCGAACGGCAGGACAGGAATGAATTATTTGCCGACTTCGAATCCGCCGCTCGAGTACCCAAGCTCCAACCACATCAATGGTCGCGCCAGGCTTGCCGAGTGCGGAACAATCCCGTTGACATAACGGGTCTTCCACCCGCACAAAAAAACGGTTAGGGTATGCTCGACAACTTTACCCAGAGCAAACAGTCTCGAAAGGTTACAGAATGCCTGCTTGTTTTGCTCGTTACTATGGACAAATAACAGAGAAAAGGGGGAGAAATAGCAGGTACAAAGATCAATATGGGTACAGTCTTAACCAGGTTTCATGTATATTTGATGTCATTTATATCATTTAAAAAGTATGCGAGTGACAAGTAATTAAGTGTTTCCTGCTTGCAAATTGCTGATCAGCTTGTAGTTGGTGGCTTATTTTCGGCTAACACGCACACAGAGGGGAACATGCAGGTCGTGGGATGAGAATCACGTTATTGGTAAATAAATCTTAAAATAGAGTGAGAGTTTTTTCCCCTCGCGTGAATCATTTATAGAAGGAAAGAAAGTTATCCGACACACTGTGATGTTATTAAGGGATCACGGAGGGGGAGGGGAAAGAGTAAGAAAGAAGGTGTTAGTTTTCGAAGGGAGTTGTGTTTTTCCCGAGTAGAGTGTGTGAGTGGCGCGTGTTGGAATGAGAACACAACTAGGTTGTCGATTCTCCTCGCTTCACTCTCTGTATGTCTCTCCCTCTCTCCTCCCTCTCTCTTTCTCTCTCTTCTTCTCTCGCTCTCTAAGATGTCGGGGTATCTGAATTGATTTGATTTGATTGATGTTGAGTTCACCCCGCCCTCTCGGCAGAGTTGTGTCGGATTTACCTAGAATGTCGGATCAACCGCAACATGAAGACGTGAAACATGTCCTCTTGTTATCTTCCCGTCCCGTAACATTGGGTTGACGATCCGCCCAATCGGACAGCTCCTTCTCCCCTCGTCAACGCCGTGCCGTCGCGGGCTGGAGGTTGGCAGAGAACGTACGAGTTCTCATCTATCGTGCCGGATTCCGACAAATAATTGTATTTTAGGGAGGTTGTGTCGCTGTTTTATGGGATGATACAGCACTTTCGACATTACACAAACAGAGATTGACGCACGCAACGTAGATTGAACATCGTCGTTAGTGAATATGTATGGAGGCACTCTTATGTTACCATGTCTTCTCTATAAGGAGCGGAATCCTGTGAAGCCAATTCTGATATGCATTGCTGGTGGTGCATAGGCCTTCGGAGATCGCTTAAGGAGTGAAGGATATTGTCATTAGAATCTCATAAATCCACAAATCATGCTTTTCGACCTTTTCCCTTTTTTGTATACACACCAAGCCAAGTTGTGTCAATAGTCTTGATGGATTCGTAGCAGCAGCTTAAGACGAAAGTCAAGGTCATGCAATATTACGCCGTAGCGCATGATGTCATTACATTCACATGGGTTACATACATACTCTATTGAGCCGATGTCTCAGTCAACGTCAATATCTCTTTCGTGTTCCTATTTTCTCCTTTCTCATGGGAACGAAACCTAATACCGTGACTCATTTTTGAAGCCAAGGTCTAGTCCCATCTCGAGCAGGCATGAATACAAAGAACACGCCTCCCTCTCTGTTTTTCTCTCCTATTAAAATAGTTTCCTTGGCCTAATGTCCACTACTCATTGCATCCGAAAAAGCGCCAGGCTTCCCAAATACAATTTGCTGGGTTCTGGCGAGGTTAGCGTTGACTTTGAAAGGACCCATTAACTGTTGGCAGACAAGCTTTATAAATTGTGCAGCGTGATTTTGATGATAAAAAAACACACGAGGTTAGAGGTCACTCGACAGAGAAACTCGCTGCACCTGGGAGCCTGCCCTCAAACTGAGCTTAACCTGGCGACTGCCGATTGCTAGCCCAGGGCACAGGCCAGTCGTTGCAGGCAATTTACTGCGATATTACAAGGGTTAATTGAGCAGTTAATGGCCGATAGAGGTCCCATGCTAGTGCTGGAAATTCGAACCGGGACTCCCGACAGGTTTAACCAAAATCTTTGCCCAACCACTCGCTGTGGCGAGTCCATTTTTTTCTCCCGTGTAGCTCGTGATGTGGATATATATATATATATAGAGAGAGAGAGAGAGAGAGAGAGAGAGAGAGAGAGAGAATTTGGCGACTTGATGTTTTAAGCTATTGGGGCGGCCAATGTTTGCGCAGCAATCTCGCGATCGAGTCGATGCTACTTAAACCCAAAACCTAGCCGGCCAGTGTGGGCACGGTAAAGGGTTTTGTCGGCAGCACGCAGCTCCCCGCGGCTTCTGTCCACGGCCCGGTCGAGGCGGCCTCGCTCGGCTCGCGAAGACCAATTACAGCGGGCCCTCCGCCTCAAAAGCAAGCACACAGAGAAGCACGCAACCCTGACAAATCAGGGTATATCGACGAACAATCTAATCAGCGAAGCATTTAGAGATGTGAATGCGGTACGGTGCAGAAGATGACCTGGAATTCTTCTTATGTCTTGTTCTAGATTGTCTACCGCGAACAGACCTTGACTAGTGCAATCTACTGTTGAAACGATGGGATAAATCGGAAGCTTTATTGAGAGCACGTGATGTTGAGGATTCTGAAAGAGTATCCTTCATTAGTGACATATTACCCTTCCTCTTGCTTCAAGAATAGTCGACTTTTAACACCACGAGTTCAACTCATACTGCAGACTAGACAATACGAAGAAAACAAACCGTACTGTTCAAGTTTATATTTTGATTGAATGTTGACGTATTCAACTGTATGAGACTTATTACATATGATCCGTTCCTTTTATCGATGTACATCCAATTGTTAATGTTCAGAGTAAACTTGTCTTTGAGTTTGGTAGAGTGTCGGAATAGGGATAAATGTGATGCCTCTTTTCGCCCGGTAACCATGGAAATAGGTTTTTTACTGAAACATATACTGTTCTCTTTCTATACTGTGCGTGCTGTAATGAACATTTAACCAACTGAACGACATGTTTGTTTATCAAGTTCACATTTGACATAAAACAGGGAAAAACAACGACGGTAGGAATCCGTTTTGATCGGAACATGCGTCACGGGAGAAACGATGGACTGTTTTCTTGGAAAGCCAAACGTTTGTTGACCACAAACTTTCTGATTGAATTTACGCTTCGCCCAAAGTGAAGAAAAGGCTTTCCATGATTCATTGCTAACCGAGAAACCAGTCAAGTTCTTTATAATTTTAAGAGCTTATTTTGATGAATGTAACATATGACAAAACTAAACTTTATTCGGTGTTTTTCTTTCTATTCTCCTCCTATACTCCTTATTGATATGATTGCAGAAAGTGGTCCTTATTCAAAGTGACTGCCCCCCCCCCCACACACACACACACACTCACACACTTCCCTCACTCTTCTCCCATAGTTACAAGTCGGACCTCTCTGCCGGTTAGCCTTAATTCCACTCGCGATGGATATTCTTTGTTTGTTACTCAACGTTAAACAGTGCTTAAACCTCTCTGCACCATTCCAAAAATAACCCCATTGACTTATAACGCATTTCACCCACCTCAGCTACTGGATGGGTTAAAAATGAATTCGCACCATTCTATCAATAAATCATGATTTGAACTGTCACGTCCAATACAAACCATATACATTCTTGAAACACGATTTAAACCAATGTCTAAATAATTATTTCTCTTCTCCTTGTTCTCTTCCTTTGTAGCGATCCTGTATATCCAGTCGCATCGGATGAGTTACGTGTCGTTCAAGGGGAAAGAGAGCAAACTCTATGTCTGCGTGGACGACAGTGGCAACCTGACAGGCATGGTGAGCAGATAGTTATCTTGTTCTAGTTTTATCTCTCACAAATGTCATGGATCTAACTAGATATACGTTCATAGAAATAGTTGTTTTAGTTACTACCAAGTCTACTCCAGGATGGACTCTCTCCCTGATTCGTATTCGTATATTTTTTTGTACGCAAGATGGACAAATACAAAAAAATGGGGAAAAATCAGAAAGCATATCTCTTTTTTGCTACCTAATTAGTAAGGATAATCCTTATTTCATAAAATATATATTTTTTAGCACATGTTTGTAAAATTCCAACTCTGAGAATTGCTCTGATCGACTTACAGACGCTGTTTTCTTTCTCCTTGCCCCCACAGCCCACCGTCAGTCGGAACTGCTTCTTCCAGGAAAGTCTGGAGCCATCGTTCTACAACTCGTATGCCTTCAGGTCGTTCGGCAGCTCCTCCAAGAGGCGGAAAAAGCGAACCTACTTCCTCTCCATCAACAAGAACGGGTCGGCCAGGATCGTCAAGGTCCGGTCGCAGAAGAAGGCTCAGCTGCTGCCCGTGCCGCCGTCTAAGCCCGAAAGCAGCAGAGGCCTCGGCTAGCAGGTCCAGGACCATCTTTCTAGACTATCCCATAGACCAGCCCCATCTAGAACAGGTCTACCGTGCAAGACTAGACTATGATGTCTACAAGATCGCACCTGCAAAGCTAGCTCGACAGGCGAGTGTCCTTCCAAAGAGTACTGTTGCCATGGTCGTTATGGACGCACAGGGCGCTATAGCTAGGCTTGCGGTATCAGCTTGCATATTGAAAAATCTAAATAAAGGCAAACAGCCTTTAAAAAAAAGCTTCGTGGTGGAGTAGGTTCACGGACCGGACTCTAAATTCTTTCTCAAGACAAGAACTTGATATCACCATTGAGATGTTTGAGATTGCTGCCCCGTACAAACACGAACAATAAAAACAGACCGTGGACTACCGGAAGTGAAGCGGAGACTTTGAAAGACTCCCAGAATGAAGGATTGCAGAAGGACAATTTATGATTTCCCGACGCCATTGTGTAAGCGCATGAGGCGCTACGCAATAACCAATTACTTTTTTTGGATCAACCTGACTAACTTTCTTCAAAAGAAAGAGACCGTGCCACCGATTTGTCATATTAATTTAACTACACACTGCCAAAAAAAAAATAATTGAGCTCTTTTTATGCAATGTGTTGTAAATTAACCTGGGAATTGAGAAGAAAACTACTGTGGGAACTGAACCTTGAGTTCGCTGACTTCGCTCATAACATAATGAATTGATGTTGTGTATTCACGTGTGCTATCGTTACTAACCCAGTATCCATACTTGGACAGCGCATCGGGACTATTATTCTTATAATGATCGTTGATGTGTCGATCAGCAAATTGGCAATACGAATGCGCCTTTGTTATTTACCTCATTCATATCAATTATGTATTCATGTATTGTGTACGTACATACGGTCGCCGTATTAAGGACTTCACGACAGTGTGCTAGCGACCAAAAATTTAAGATTAATAATCGGTAGCAGACTGGACTGGAATGTAAACTAACGCTGATTCAGGTCTAAATATTTACCCCATTATATTTTATTTGAAAAAAGGGGGAAACACCATGCTTACCCTAAATAATCCGTTACGATTCCCTGGTCCATAGTTTGAGCAGTTGGAGATTCATAGAACGAGCAAGACAACTTGAATTGAGCACGTGTCTGGTGAAACAAAGACGTTCGCTGACCCTTGTTTTAAACCAGATCGAGTACAGTCCGGTGTAGTATCGCACAAGGTTTAGGTATCAGCGAATTATATCGGATTACCAATGGGTGACCTTTTTTCCTTGTTTCATCTAAAACCTGACGTGACATGGTCCAAAGCTTGTCGTTTAAAAGTTACTATATCAAGATTTTGTGCGACGAAGTAGAGTTTATTATCCTACGAAGCGTGAATTAACGATGTGCATACCTTATCTTAATTAATTCCGTCAGTTTCAGTAACAGTGTCAAGAACTGTCACTTTCTTGCTATTTCACATCACTATCGATATTACATATCGAAATCTCTAACCCCGTTCTCCTTTCTCAACACGTTCTTTCCATCCCTCTACCCTGTCCTTATCTTCTGCATAGTTTAGTGCTGAAATTTGTTTTAGTTCACTAGACATTGCGTCCACACATGAGATAACGGACAGTGATTTTCTCACAAACATTCTCTTTCTCTTCCTTAAGAAAACCTAACACCTATACGATGTATATTTCATTACCTGTGATCTCTTAAATGCAAATGAACTGATTTACTCTTTTCAAACGAATCATTTACGTACATCAACTTCGTGCGCCTTGTACTAAAACTAATATCAAGTCATGACGTCAGAATGTGGGTCATGAATAAACATATGTATATTTACAATTCTAATGTACGTTTTCAACGAAGCAGAGGTGAACAGAGACAGTCCTTACCTAGATATAAGTTATAGTACTATTCTCCGTATGTATGCTTTCGATGTAAGATTGATAAGAAAGCAAGTGTACTTAATTCATCATCTTTAGAGAACTTGTGTGAATTATGAACAGAGTATTGATCCGATTTGAAACTTGACGATGATATCTCTAGAAATTGACTCAGACGATTCATAGATGCGATTCCTTAAAATAATGGGTAGTGTATGTATACACTGTGATGGTCATCTTTCGACACCCCGTACTATAATCGCTAAATGATGTTCAATATCTTATTTAAAAATCTATTTTAACGAACGAGTTGATATCTCAGATTGAAGAGGAGACTATCGTCGCTAATCCAAAGCTATTTAAATCTAGGATGGTGCATCCACTTTGAATCAGACAGATCCAATATATCGTTTTATCAATAATGATAAAAGTTTACCTTATCGATCGGGGATTTACATTATGCAAACAGGTATGACGATGTTATAATTGGATTGCATATTTTGCCAGAAAATTGGACAAAGTGTATTACTCTGATATTGGACATCGATTCAGATATTACATTTCAGCTTATATAAAGATATGTCCACTACTTGATTGATGACGATTTAATGATTGGATTGTATATTTTGCCGAAAATTTGGACATATATTGAAGTATTATTCCGATATTGGACATCGAATCAGAAATTGTATTTTAATATTTCACTTCAGATAAAAATATTATGTCGCCTACTTGGTTGATTGGAGTCTATGCAAATTTGTAACAAGGTTAATGATGCTTCATGGAGAAAGTGATGACATTAAGTATGTTGCAAAATCACAATTATAAACAAATTCAGTGGGTGGGGTGGGGTGGGAGTTTGTGGAGTGGGGTCATTGAGATAGGGGTGGGGGTTAGTTAGTATTGGGGAATACTTTGTCATTATTGATATTATTGATATCATTATTATTGTTATGCCTATTATTATGCCTGAGTGCTCACATTTTAACAATAACAGCCACTGCGACTATTGTGTGTTTATGATGTTATCGACAGTGTTTGATTCCTCTTTCTTCTCCTTCATATTCCACTTTTTTGATAGTTTTTATTTGTTATTTTTAAATAAAGGCAGTATGAAGCAATAGGCGTGGGTATGAGACATTTGTAACATAAATGCGAAGTGTGGTATTTATATAACGTGAAATTAAAGTTTGAAACTGTTGAGAATATAATATATTTTTGAGACATGATTTTTATACTATAAGTTATTTAAATAAATACAATGTGTATTTACATCGCTGTTTGTAAGCAGCGATGTTTGTAACAGCGTTGATCTGACCTGATGCCTTTGAAGACTGAATGTGTTATTGTTCGCCAACTCAAATGGCGTTTATTCTAAAATGTGATTACTGTACATGATGCCTGTATATTTCATGTACTGTATATTTGTCATTGATCATCGGTGAATGAGGCGCATACATTCTTTTACTTATAAATATGTATTCAACAATTTGCGACGAGCATTTGGTCAAGTCGCGATCATTTGTTTCTTCAAACATTATACTTTTAAACTCATCTTTTCTATATATTCGTATCCGAAGACTTTGGAAATATAGAGATATTCTATAGTGTCTTCCATATCAAGACGAACTAGAGTTAGTGGTTTATCTCGAGAATATATTAAGTAAATCATATCAAATTTCCGTAAAAAGAAACTTCACAACTCACAAATATAACTTTTGTACTATTTAACGCATTCGCAAGGTTGAGAACGTGTTCAGGAATACAAGGACACTATGTCAGACTGCCAGAAAAAGACGACTTATTTATTCCCAAGTTAGCCGTTCTACAAGGCAAGATACAAATCAGCCGATAGAAACAATCTAATTGAGTATCACATCGTATGACTACATACTTCCTTTTAATTGCTAGTTTTATGATGGTCATTTTCGTTATATACAAAATCGTCAAAATGTTAGAATTGATTATCCGTCCGATCTGAAAAGGAGCGGTGAAGTATATCCTAAAACTAGCAAGTATTTGGGAGAAGTTATCTGAATTTATTTATTGCATTTTTCTTCTTGAAACTAGATCCACTGGAAGGAAGAAAGTGATGATATTGTAGCGATCATAGACCATAGAGTTTGAAACGTCTATATTTGTGACAACCAATTGACCTACTTTACAGGTACATTTTGACATATTTAAATACTAATTCTCGAATATGATATAACTCTCCAAACGGAGTACATTATCTTCTGATAATGAAAATATGAAATTGTTTATAACTTTCTAATCTTCATAAATTTCTGAAACCGGGTTACACGTAGACTTAAGTGTAATGATAAATTGCATGCGCTACAGAGAAGTCGGAGAGATTATGGACGTTTTCCACTTTTCTTTGATAAAAAACTGTTTCATTAAAAAGGAAGAGAAAAAACAAGAAAACTAAAGAAATATGGTGTCCTTGTTGCAGTGAAATATTGCATTTTGGGATTGCGTCTTATACATAGTCGCTGATGGGAGATATGTGGATGCATATGCATTGTTGTGATGCATGTGAGTGGAGAGAAAACATCAGATAATGAAGAGAAAGAGAGAGAGAGAGAGAGAGAGAGAGAGAGAGAGAGAGAGGGGGGGGGGGGCGGGAGGGGTATATATTATGAGTTTGTGTGTGTGTGTGTGTGTGTGTGTGTGTTATGTGTACTGTATGGTAGAGAGAGAGAGATCGTGTGTCTGTGTGTTATAGAGAGGGATTGTTTGTATGAGAGAGAGAGAGAGAGAGAGAGAGAGAGAGAGAAATAATAACGAAGTATGTGTGTGTGTGTATGTGTGTGTATGTGGGTGTATGTTGGTGGGTGTATGTAAAAGAGAGGAGACTGTGAATGTACTGTATGTAAAAGAGAGAGAGAAAGAGAGACAATGTGTCTGTGTGTAAGAGAAGGGGATTGTTTGTATGAGCGAGAGAGAGAACAAAATAAAGTACGTGCGTGCGTGTGTGTGTGTGTGTGGGGGGGGGGGGGGTTGTGTTTGTGTGTTTGTGTGTTTGTGTGTTTAGGGGAATATGAAATCAGGCAAATATTGTATGCAGATGACATTTCTTTGTTTGTGACAGATGCGCAGTCTGTTAACAGATTACAATATATTTTGGATGAATTTGGGAAGGTCAGTGGTCTTAGAGTAAATAAAGAAAAAACTAACTTTTTGTGGATGGGAAAGGAATATGATAGACCACAAATGCGTTTGTTTGGGAAATTAGTTTATGAAGTGAACAGTTTGGGAGTTTATTTTTCTAGAGATGTTAATGTTAAGGAAAGTCTGAATTTTAAGGAGATATTAAGTAAAATAAAAAGACTTCTAGGGTGGTGGAAGGAAAGAGATTTGACATTGATGGGTAAAATACATCTATTGAAGACATATGCATTGTCAAAATGAAACTATGTTTCATCACTTATAGTGGTTCCTCAGTGGGTATATGAAGAAGTGGAAAAGATTGCATTTGAATTTCTATGGTGTGGAAAGGATCGAATAAAAAGAAAAATAATATGACAGAATTATGAGTACGGTGGGCTAAAAATGAGTAACTTTAAGCTATTTGTCAAAGCACAACGCATTATGTGGGTGAAACGTTTATTATATGGAGAGAATAATGTTGGATGGAAAAGATACTTTGATTATTGTTTTCAATCTGTAGGAGGAAGATTTATTTTCTTATGTGATTACGAGTCTTCGAAATTGAAGTTGACATCCCCACCATTTTATTTAGAAGTTCTGGAAGCCTGGCAAGACATGAACAGATTTAGAAATACTACAGGTGAAGTTATAAATCCAGTAATATTCAACAATAGTAAAGTATGCATTAATGGAAAAATGATTTTCGACGATAATTTATACAATTTAGGCATCTATCATGTAGATCACATTGTAGATAAGGGTCATATAAAGCCTGTGACACATTTCCAAAGCTTATGTATTAAAGGGTGTGGCCTACTTAGGATACTTGATATTTACAATGCTATGCCAATGAGCTGGAAGGAGGTTTCATCATCGGTCAAATTTCAGCAAGTTGATCTTTTAAATTTTACCATCATTTTGAATATTTCTGGACAGGAAACTAACTTTCAGAGCTTAAAATCGAGGAAAATTTATGATGTTTTCGTCAAGGATTTACAAGAGTCCTATAGCTTGCAAATTAGGGACGGTCGGAACAGTTTTAATTTTACAAGCAAAGAAATGAGTGTTTATTTTATTATACCAAGGAGCACCACTCTTGTCAGTAAACAAAGAGAATTTCAATTCAAGTTACTGCATGGTGTTATGTACACTAAGGAACATCTTCTGAAGTTTGGATTTGTGGGGGATAATTTATGCTCCTTTTGTAATAAAGAACCTGAAACGTATCCACACTTATTCCTACATTGTGCGAAGGTTAAACAGTTATGGCAATATATTATTGAACATTTTAAATTAGTTGAAATAAGAAACATGGAGTGGCAAGACATATTTTTGGGGTTGTCAGGTAACTCGAATAGGATCAAATGTGTGAATGCACTCATAATTTTATTGAAATATACCATTTTAATGTGTAGAACAAGCAACTTACCTCCCAGGGTTAAGATATGTCAAATCGTAAGGGATTTTATAGAGGAAGAGAAGAATTTGGCAATTAAAGCGGGTAGATTGCAGATCCACCTACAGAAATGGGAAACTTTACAAATTGAGGTCTGATAACATTGCAGTTCAAATTTGAATGAAATAGAAGAAATAGCACATAGGGTTAGAGTGGTGTGTATATGTGTGTGTCTAGGTGAGTGTGTGTGTGTGTGTGTGTTTGTGTGTGAGTATGTAGGTGAGTGTGTATGTGTGTGTGTAAGGGTGGGGGTGGAATTACATGTTTTTTGTGTGAGGTAGATTTATTTGTTCGGGGGGGGGGGGGGCTAACCGAAAAGATTTCATTCTTCTGTATTATGGAATTGCTTTATTATCATTACTATTATACATTTCTTTATGATTAATACATGTATTCCATTTAAGAGGAATATAATTTATTAGTTGCATATTCAAGTAGAATATGGCACATATATTGCATTTATATACAAGTGGTACAACATGTTTTACTGTGTTTATAGAATCAACAGAAATATTACGTTTATTGATTTGTAATTCTATGTCATAAAATGAAATTGTTTCTTTCATTATGTTAATGAAATCAAATAAAGAATATGAAAAAAAGTATGTGTGTGTGTGTGTGTGTGTGTGCGTGTGTGTGTGTGTGTGTTGTGTGGGTGTTTGTGTGTGAGTGTATGTGTGTGTCATAGGTGTATGTAAAAGATGAAAAAAATGTGTACTGTATGTAAAAGATAGAGAAAGCGAGATAGTATGTCTGTGTGTAAGAGGGACGGATTGTATGTATGAGCGAGAGAGAGAGAGAGAGAGAGAGAGAGAGGGAGAGAGAGAAATAATGACGACGTATTTGTGTAAGAATGCGCGCGCGTGTGTGTGGGAGTGAGAGAGAAGGAGACAGAGAGAGACAAAGAGAGAGGGGTCAACAGAGAGAGAGAGAGATAGATAGATAGAGAGAGAGAAAGAGAGAGAGAGAGAGAGAGAGAGAGAGAGAGAGAGAGAGAGAGAGGAAAGAACACAAACTAATATATTTAAACAAAATAATACGGAGAGAAAGCGCGGAAAGAGGAAAGGATTTGTCATGAGAAAGACAAAGACATAGGGAAGAGAGGGAAAGAGAGAATGAGAGCGGTATATCGAGGGAATGTGGGAAAGAAGGAGAAACGGAAAGAGGTAGATACAGAGTACAGAGAGAAAAATAAAGAAATAGTGAGTGGATAGAGAGAAACAAAACCATTTCCCACATTTCCAATGTGAGAATAGCATTTTATCAATAGGGTAATGTTTATTGTCCGAAGCGAAAAGTTTATTTACCAAAATTGAAATTGGTTCTGACAAAATAAAATTTGTCATGATAATGACGGCGATAATGACAAGTCGTTCATTCAATATCACCCATTCTGCAATAGTCAACAACAAAATAAGTTGCAATTTTAGAAACGAGTCCATAACACTTATTATCTTTGGCAATATTGTAGTCAAATCGATATCATAGTTAAAGAGTATATCAAATACTTCAAACGGAAATTACCAATGATGGTTGAATATGTAGGGAAATAATCTCACGAACTACTTTGCTCACAATACCAGTGCGCAGAGGTGCCCCTTACAAGAACATTTGGCAATTACAATAACGATGTTATCATTATGGATAGAAAATAACTTGAAACAAGGGGTTGAACGTTAAACATTTTAAGACATTATTGATCGTGCATGTGTAAAAATGTGGAAGTAATCATGATTGCATTGCATGAAGTAACTTTCATTAAAAAACAATCAAATAGTTATCTTACTGACTGTAACGGATGACGTCAAACTTCAACGAAAGGATGAAACGATTGAGCCCAAGATGGCGCTCTACCATCTTCATACAGGGTAACAAGGAGTTTTTCAGTGGAGTAGTGAAAACATAGCGCAACGCGTTTCCAGTTTGTTCTTTATTTATCATACGGCTATGTTACTAATTTTACTTCTTAATTGCATTCCTTGTGTAGGAGATATTTTTTTCAATTATAATGAGCACATTTTTTTAAATTTACATTGTTCGTGTTCATTGGTATTGCAGCTTGATCTACGACGAGAGCATATTGCTAGGAACCTGCAGCAACTTACAATGATTATTGTGTGTGTGTGTATGTGTGTGTGTGTGTGTTGGGGGGGGGGGGGGGGTCTTACAGCATTTGCGAGTACATTATAAATATTTCCAATGGAAAATAGACACATTACAGAATAAATGATGTAATTGAAAACGTCATTCGTACTTGTTTCGACACCGTTCTTAACGATGTGTAAAATTAATTTGAAAGTGGGCAGAAGGCTTTCTCTCTGACACTGTCCTCAGATGAGGCTTTTATTTGCGCACGGTGATATCTCGTGTAACATTGAAGACAGGAAGACAACAATTGACCTCGAACCGTCATGATTCAGAGCGCAATATTGACTCTTTCTATAAACTGTATGCTCGAATCCTGGTGTGGGTACTATGCTTAACTCCTTTTGCCATGTAATTTTTGTCACCGTCTTTTGTTCTTTCCATCACTTTGCCCTTCTCTTTGAGATTTTCTTTTCCATTTGTTTTCTCTCGCCCCTTTATCTTAAACGACTATTAATTACATTTTGTGAGCACATGCATGTGATCATTAAGGCAAGTTTCTGAAATTTTAGTATGATGTACATGCGCTATGAGCTTTCTTGAGCGTTGCATCTGATTTCTATTTTATGAATAGATGGTCATCGTGCATTTACCAGCCTATGTCTTTGCATAAATTTGCTGATACAGACCACCTTATACTTGTCCACAAGTAAGTTTCGTTTTTGTTATTATCTTTGGAACATTTAGTGAGATTTTCACTTTGGGACAAATCTGGACCCCAAAATGTACAGTTGTCCTCAAAATTATTCATACCTTATTGAAAATAACAGTCTTTGTTAGATTCTTCCTTTGTAAAAGCTATTATGTTGGTACTTCCTGTGTATCTTTTTTCTACTTGTTGCTATGCACAAATCCACATATGAGTTGGCTAAACTTCATTTGCATAATAATAGATAAGTCCAAAAGTTATTTTTCCCTCATGTTCAGAATTATTCATACCCCTGACAATACCTCAACAAAAATGTTCTTTCTTCATAGTATCCATTGTTTTCCTTTCCTGAGAATGTGTTAATCTTTTTCCTATAGTTATTTCAAGATGTTCCAATGGATTAAATACCTTTTTTGTTGACCAAATTTAAACTATTGTCAAACACATAGCATCTTTCCACAAGACTTTAAATAGAGGAAACGTGTTCTGGTCATTCTCAGTTTCTGATCATCATGGCCAAGAAGAAGGAGCTCAGTGAGGACCTACGGCAACGTCTTGTGCGTGCCCACATTGAAGGAAAGGGTTATAAGGCCATTTCGAAGCAATATGATGTCCCTGTGGCAACCGTGCAGAGCATCAACAAGCACAAGAAGTTCAATACTGTTAAAAACCTCTGTGGGCGTGGCAGGAAGAGAAAGGTGTCCCCCAAACTTGCCAGGAAAATCTGCCGAGAGGTCAACAACAACCCCCGGACCACAACCAAGGCCCTACTTCGAACGCTTGACCAGGCAGGGACGAAGGTGTCACGGTCCACTATTGAGCGAGTCTTGCACAGAGGAGGTCTCCATGGACGTAGGCCTCGGAAGACCCCGCTGCTCAGGAAGAAGCATCTGGAGGCTCGCCTAGCCTTTGCTAAAGGTCATCTAAAGCAAGATTCCAGCTTTTGGTCAACCATCCTGTGGTCTGATCAGACAAAGTTGGAGTTATTTGGCCATATGGATGTTGAATACGTCTGGAGGAAAAAAGGAGAAGCATACACTCCAAAGAACACTGTGCCCACCGTCAAGCATGGTGGTGGAAACATAATGCTATGGGGATGCTTCTCTTCCAGTGGCACAGGCAACCTCGTCAAGGTCCAAGGAATCATGAGAAAGGAGGATTACATCACGATCCTTGATGAAAACGTGAAGGAATCCGCTGAGAAACTCCAGCTTGGCCCTAATTGGAAGTACCAGCAGGACAATGATCCAAAACATACCGCCAAGGTAGTGAAGAAATGGTTCAAGGACAATGATGTCAACGTCCTCGAATGGCCAAGTCAGAGTCCTGACCTGAATCCAATTGAGAACTTGTGGCGAGACTTGAAGACCAGAGTGTTGGCTAGGAAACCGACCAACCTGTCCCAGCTTGAGGCTTTTGCCAAGGAAGAGTGGGCCAACATCCCCCAGAAGACATGCAGGAAGCTTGTGGACACGTACACGAACCGTCATAAGAAACAAAGGCTATGCTATTGACCATTAAAGAAAGACATTGGACTCAGTAAACCTAGGGTATGAATAATTTTGAACATGGCATTTTTTGAAAATCCATGAATAAAATACCCCTGAAATGATGAATTTCTTGAATTGTGTATTGTTGTTATTCTTTCACATGTTGGTCACATATAACTGATATACACACTTGACAAAATGCATTCATTTCATCACAAAAATAAAAAATCATAAACATTAACAAGGGTATGAAAAATTTTGAGGACAACTGTATGTGTATCAGATAACTAATTCAGAACACAACAATGACAGTTGTGTATCACACCTGTCAATCCACTAGAAACCGGCCACCGCAGTGTCATAAATAATACATGATGCTTCTGGCAGAAAAGAAGTTGTGGGTTGAGATGTGTGATGCACAATGGCCAGTGCTGTGTTATAAGTCAATTATCTGATACACACAAATTGTCTCTATTTGTCCAAAAGTTAAAACATCATTGAATATTCACAGATCACTACAAGAAAAGTACTTCATTAAATTTAACATCCTTCAACCTATGATGTATCGATTTAAGTTTGATTTTGATTTTATTTGTGCCTTATTTTTCAACATTTTTCAAAAGTGTAATTTACCTAGCATAACACATGGCCTTTACTAGGGAGGTGACCCCCCCCCCCCCCCCCCCTCCAGACCACAATGTATGTTTAGAAGGGGGAGAATAAGGTTCGTTTTTTCCTGGTACAAACAGCCACACAATTAATATATAATGTTCAAAATAAAGCGAACAGCTTTTGTATCAAATCCAACTAAAATCCAAATCCTTATTTGCAAACTGCAGAGAATATTTCTGCTTTTTATTGGTGGGTGAACTATAGTTGACCTCCGAAAACAACATATTGTGTGCAACTCGTTCTAAACATGGACAAGCAGTCACATTAAAAAACCTGTCTGGTATTTTTCATTGAACATAACAAAAGCAACCCCAATATTCTAAACATTGTACAGAGCTGTACTAAATAAGTCAAACAGTATTTTGTGTACACAAAAAGGTGCAGAGTAAGGTACTAATGTGCCCCCAAAATTGAACGGAGTTATAACTGAAGAAGTTTATGCTACCCGAGGTATCGTAGCACCCAATGAGGTCTCTCATATGCCACAGCATCTATAAATTATGTGGCTTTATGAAATTGCTACAGACAAAAATGTTGAAATTTCAGTGTTTCACCCTATACTGTGAACATCAGGTGATTGAAATAACTTAGGGGAAAGACAAAGAGAAAAAAACGAGATTCAACATTTTAAGATTGCACATTTGAATTATTTGGTTGTATTATTTGTAGCTACACCTGTAAAGTAAAGCGACCATATACTACATTATATCCCTTCTATGAATAATCATGAGTATTCTAGGAACGTGATTGGTCAATTGATGCTCGAAGAGCTCCGGATAGTATACAAATATTTCCTGACCATGAGGGATCTTGTGGAATCTATTTGCACCGAGGTTAAGTGGAGGGCGTGCGGTACTATTTTCCCGAGACCGCAGGTCGAGGGGAAAATGGTACCGCACGCCCTCCACTTCACCGAGGGGACCAATAGATTCCACAAAGTTCCCGAATAAAGATCATGAAATATTTGTTTTATATCCTTCATTAAGATATTCTTTGTTTATTAATTCAATCCTTACCATGGACCTTGTAATATAGTGCCCATGCTCTAAGCTCCGAACGCAGGAGCCCGAGTCAGATGTTTTGTTATTTCCTGCGGCTTGAGCAAACCAACGGAAATTCAAATTGCACCTCGGCCGCAACACCGCGGGAGTTCCGGCAGCGCGCCGAATGATTTTCCGCTAAAACGTCAAAAGGCAGCTGGAAAGAAATGTATCGCGTAGATTTTGCGTGTCGCGCATTTACCTGGCCTGGGATGAATCGATGAAAATTGTATCGGTACTCGATAGTCCAGAGGGAAAAATAAGACTATTTTTGACATGACGTCACGAAATAGTACTTTTTTTCCCTCTGACGTCACGAAATAGTACTTTTCTTCCCTCTGAGCTCTCTTTCTCCAAATAGTTCATCTATTTGTGGTCACGTGACACCCTTTCAACCAATCAACGAACTGGAATATATTAATGAGGGATATAATACTTTTTTCCCTCTGACGTCACGAAATAGTACTTTTCTTCCCTCTGAGCTCTCTTTCTTCAAATAGTTCATCTATTTGTGGTCATGCGACACCCTTTCAACCAATCAACGAACTGGAATATATATAATTTTCACTATTTTTTCCTGGGGAGGAGTGCGCATGCTCTATTTACTATTTTCTTCCTTGGGATTACTGCGCATGCTCTCTACCTGAGCGGGCGTAAATTAGTGCGCGCATGAATGCAGTGCGCAGCGTGTTGCGCATTTACCTGGGATGAACAGATATCGAGACAGAGGAAAAAAAGGCGACATACAACCACATGGTGTTACCGAAAGTTTTACTATTTTCTAAATAGTATTTATTAGTATTTTTGTCCATTCATTGTTTTACAAAAGGGATATAAAACAAATATACCACGCATTGAGTTCGAAAGTATAGTGAAAATCATCCATCTTCGGAGGGACTGGCATAAGTTACTATTTTTTCCTCGGGGGCTTCGCCCCTCGGAAAAAAATAGTTCTATGCCACTCCCTCCTCAGATAGATAATTTCCACTATACAATCTCACAGCTTGGTATATTTGTATACTATACTGGAACGCCATGAGAGAGGAAAGATATAGAAATAGGTGACAGAAATTGAAAGAGAGAGAGAGAGAGAGAGGGGGGAAGAGACGAACGGAGGAAAGACAAGACAAACATAAAGGAAATAGAAGAATGAAAGGTTAAAAAGAAAAAAAGAAAAGGAAGAGATAAAGAGAAACAGAGAAAGAGGACTATTAAGACCGAAAAGGAAAGAAGAGGGGAAAAGAAAATCTAAAAATGAATCTGTCATCTTCTTCCCTTAACAAATTTGTCAAAAACAAAGCTTCTAGAGACAAGTGGGCAATTAAAGAAATTTCTTTTCAAATTGACAACAGGTAAATGTCGGCCCCGCGCATGGTACATCAAAGCATTGTCATGGTTATGGAATGCTTTTGACATTCACGTTTTTCCTGTTACTTGTCTGAAAGGAAAATATCTGAAAGCAACCTTTCATGCATTTTTCAATGGAATATCATGCAGAACATTTTGAAATTGAGACTTTTGTACTGCAACTTGATATCACGTTTAGAGCCTTTTTGCCACATTGTAACAGTATTCATCCATTGAAACTGTATAGATGCATCGTAGGTATAACATGTCACAAATTCGAGAGCATATGGGGTGAGGATATTTCCCCAAATTCTTCTGCGCATCCGATTTTGTTTATAAGTAAAATCCAGGCAAAAATCATCCAGAGAATCGGCAGCATTGAACATATGAGGTCACAGAGAAAATCTTTGTAAAGCATTCTTGTGTGACTAGAAGGATAGTACAAAGAATATGTATTAATTAAACGGCTGATGGTACTCCCTGTGCTTAAAGGTCCCTGACATTAAATGTACGTCGACTTAATTTGATGTAACTTAATATGTATATACGAAAATCACTAACTATTCAATGGAATTGTGTCCGATATTTTAAAATGATTTTCTTTATTTTTGTTAGCACTGATAAGCCCCGCCTCCAGAATATCCTCCAACTCAAGATTCCCCTTGTGACATCATCAAAGGTAGAAATTAGCAGGATAATAGACAGAATTTATGCACAAGCTAAACATTGCAATGACTACCTCCACCTGCCCACGAGAGCATCGCATGTCTTTACACAATACTATCTAACAAACTTTCATGAGGGACTAATCGTTTCCTAATGTCAGAAATGTGCTACCTATGCCAACGAAAAAATAGATTTGCATTGTATAAACACGTGATGCTATTATAAGCACTTGCAGATAGTCATTGCAATGTTTAGGGCGTGCATAAATGCTGTCTATTTTCCTGATGTCAGGAGACCTTTAAACATCCTTGGCCTTACGCTGTATGTAAGCTAATGCACGGAGCGAGCTTGGTAAATCTATTTCATAGATTTACCAAGATCTATTTTCCATGAATGTTTAATTCTTTTCATTTTTAATATTAACGTCCATGAGGAAATAATTACAGGCGTTTGACTCTCTTATGATTCAAAGCGTTATAGTATTTGTTGTATGATTCAAAGGGTATTTTGTTGTATGATTACAGGCGTAGAGGGCGCCACCAATCACGAAAAACGCAGATGAAGAGATGGAGTTGGGTCGGCAGTAGAGTGGAGGGAATCTGTGAAGGGGGAACTCTGTTCAAATATCGTTTCAAACTGATTCAAAGTTGCAACTTGCTCGTCATGTTTTGAATGATTGAAATTTGAGGAATACGTTGTGATCATCTAAAGATGTGGCATATTTAGAGCTGTTATACTGTTTCAATTTTCGTGTGAAAATTGTACTTTATCATTCTCGTCAAATGTTTATTTACAACTCACCTACGATAACAATCACACACATTGACACACTTACATACACACACATACACACACCCACATACACACACACATACACACATACACACACACATACACACATACACACATACACACACACATACACACACACATACACACACATACATACACACACATACACACACACACACACATACATACACACATACATACACATACACACACATACACACACATACACACACATACACACACATACATACAGTACACACACATACACACACATTCACACACATACACACATACATACATACACACACATACACACACATACACACACATACACACACATACATACACACACATACACACACATACACACATACATACATACACGTGCGCGGGGTCAGATTACTACAATGTGAGGGATCAGACTTCTTCCCTAAGACAATGGATATACACAGACTCGATAACACTAATATAATTATAACGTAATAGAGAAATATTTAAGAACAATTTACTGGTACGACAAAATTTCCAAATTGCTTTAAAAAGTAGCATGTTTAGATTGACCAAATTACAAGAAGAACCAACTATTTATACTGACAGCTGAAGCAGCGTTTATAAAGTCCAGAGATCCTCTTTTGTGCAGACAAAATTATTTTGTCCTCGCATTTCGCCAGTTCTGACAATAGAGGTCAACCTCAGCTTTCAGCATAAGTAGTCCAAATTAAACACCCTATTAACTTCAAATGAATAGGAATTCCATATATTTCCCTTTTCCAATACAAAGTAACAATTTTTTTGACTCAGTGAGTCGAGTAGTGATGAATTTTTAGTGCTCACAGTGAGGGATTGGGGGGGGGGGGGGTTAATGTGGGGGTAGTGGGGGGACATGTAGTATGGTGTGGGGGGCAGGTCTGAAAACAGTGGGGGGGGGGACACTTGATCTTGTGGGCGAACAGGCACGAAAAAAGTGGGGGGGGACGGGGGGGGGGCACGTCCCCCGCCCCCCCCCCCCCCGGATTTCCGCCCATGCTGGTTATATACACACACACACCACAACCAGCATACCGACAGCACAAACAACCCACCGCCAAGCATGACTGAAGTAGGCGTACCAGCCGAAAGCTTTCAAATAAACGTGCAAAGTCCAGCTATGCCCCACCTCCTAGACTCTTTATTTACGCACACTATCTATCTATCTATCTATCTATCTATCTATCTATCTATCTATCCTATTCCTATTGGCTGATTTCGGACACTCTCGGGTTATTTCGGATCCCTTCGGATCGCATAAATACCCGGCGCGCTCGTTAGTTTCTTCGAGTTATTCTCCGGATGACGGACAGAGCACACTGCCTGAAACGTCGAGACTGATACTCCCTCTTTCAGATTTTGAAAGAAACCTATAGTTAGTTGCAGAACTGACTATAACTTTTCTACACTTTTCTCATTTTCTTTTCTTTCTTTTCTCTTTATCACTACTTTGTGACTAGTTCACAACTTTCATCAACACCCACCCTCTTCTTCTACCTCCATTCCATCCCATTTATTTTCCGTTTAAAACACCGAAAACTAAAGCTAAAAATAGTCTTGTGTAAGTGTTATAAAATATAAACATTCACCCCTCCTTTTTTTCACTTTTCACTTTCCTTTCCTTTCTTCACCCCATAAGTGGGCCAATTATCCGAAAGAATACAACCACATGGTTTTACCGAAAGTTTTGCTATTTTTCTAAATAGTATTAATTAGTTCACTCTCACCATAGAAACATTCAAAGAATGAACAATGAATACAAGGCATCACCAAAAGGCCGATGGCTTGTGAGGTGTGATAACCTTTAACATGTGGTTCGATACACATTAAGTATAAAGTCTATTAATTTGTTTTCGACAATGTGCATTTTCTCAAAAAAATATGCATCCTTCTACCTGTGCATTTCATACATCATAAAAAATAAATATTTGCACACATAATTCCGTTGTCAAAAACAGAAAAAGAACAATTTATGTAATTATTTTGACGACAACATATGAGAGAGAGAGAGGGCACCTCGTACGTGACGTCGCAAAAAAAAATCGCAATATTGAAATTCCAAAAGATCATAACTTTTTTATCCTTTGACGGATTCTTCGTCAAACCTTCACTTATATGTTTCTTTCATGTTTCTACTTTTATTGAAACCAAAAACCTTTTTCCTATTCCTATAACCAAAGTTGCTGGTGATCACGCACCTCTGCAGAAGCAGAATTTCGCCAGTGAAGGGTGGGACCCAATGATGCAATCGGCCGCGTGGCCGTACTGTGAGATGCGACTGACCTCTCCGCCGAGCTCAAATGTGAGCTCGGAGCCTTGATGCACTGTGACAGTGGCCTCGTACTGACCCAAACCTGGCTTGGTTTCCACGGTTACCTGATAGGTCAAGGTAATGTCTCGCATGTCGGTCCGCTCCGTGTCGTCGTCAGCATACTTGGGATAGCGCTGGTCATAGTCATATGAACTGATAAACCTGCGCATCTGTGGATGAAAAGTAAAGCATAGATAAATAGTGAAACGCACAAGGGTTAAAACCAGCTTGGGCAATCTTGATTTCATCATATGCATGTAAACACAAGGAGTCTCGCCTGATATCGCAATCAGTGAACATGCAGAAATAAAACAAGCCCCTGCACATCTGTGCCAAGTTTGATCTGACCTGAAATTAAGAAACGTCCTTTAGTCAATAATAAAAAAAAAAAATGATGGACATGGCCTCATATTTTTTGACCCCTAGATGACCCTTGAACCCATCATTCTCATGAAGACACAATTACCCAAGGATGCACGTGTGTTCATAATTGATGCAGAAATAAAGAAATGAGAGCAAGTCAAACGAAAACTTTGAGAAAAATGATGCACACTGCCTCATATCATTTGACATTTTGACCCCTAGATGACCTTTGACCCCATCAGCCTCATGTAGACACATGTGGTCGTGGAGAGCGGGGCAAATACGGACATGGGGTAATACCAGACAGGCCTGTTTTAGGACTTTCGCGATCGATAGCTGTCGTTCTAACTCTATCCTGGTTAAGATGCTCTGCACGTGACAAGTCAAGTTCCAGGAAATGGCTTTATTTCCGTTATTCAATGATAAGTTTTCAGACAAAATGTTATTTCTACCCCCTCCCCCCCCAAAAAAAAAAAAGAAAAAAGAAAAACAAATATGATCATTTCAGTTGATCGATTCATTGCTATCAGGGGGTTAGATTTACAGTAATTTTTGCGACAAAGATTTATTCATTTTGACCCATGGTTTAAAATGCAGTGTTAATTGCTATGAAATGTCAGTGAATTGTCAGTTCTGAGAAACAATGGTTAGAGCATTGTAAAACATAAACATGACGCCTGTAGACTCTGTCCTCGACTTACTGAAATGTTTATATGTGGTGGTGGGTTTATGTATGATACGTTATTTCTGTGACAACCTGTCTTGTACTACTCTTGCTTATTATTATCATTACAGCAAACGTTATACCAAATGTTCCTCTTTTGCTTTTGAGGTGGTTTCCTTCCATAAAAGCTCTCAATTTACCATGCATGTACCTGTACCGTTCCACGTTAAATGTTTAATATAGCAGATGACATAGAAGATTACTTGGAAGGAACATGTGACTATTACTTTACCGATACTTTTAATGCAAACATTGATGCAAATGAATGTGACAGACAATTGTCTATTTTTCACCTAAATGCCCAAAGCTTACCCGCTAAATATGATGTGATTTGTGACTACATAAATAATCTAAACCACAAATTTTCAATATATGCTTTTTCTGAGACATGGTTCAAATCTGATGTACCGTCCATTTACAATATAAAAGATTATACACTTGTTCATAAATCATGAGGGGAGATGGGGAGGTGGCGTTTGTATGTATATCAATGCTTTATTTTCTTTTCATGAGAGAAATGACTTAGTTTTCTGTAACGAATCTACTGAAACTTTGTTTGTTGAAATTGACCTGAAACATGGAAAAAGTGTTGTAATTAGGGTTGTATATAAAGCCCCTAACTCAGACCCGCTGTCATTCAGTGAAATGCTTGGAGAGTGTGTAGAAACCAAAGCTAGGGAAAATAAGTTATGTTACATTGTTGGTGACTTCAATTTTGATATATTGAAATATACTGTAAGTTCTCATATCAATGACTTCTTAGGTATAGCACGGCTTCTATCCTCGTATTATTAAACCTACTATAGTAGGAAAACGTCAACTTCACACACATGTATTGATAACATCTTCACTAACGTTTATGGTAAACCGATCACATCTGGTATCTTTATTACTGACCTGTTTGATCATCTCCCTGTATTTCAATTAACAACAATTGATGCAAAATTGCATAATGTTCAAATGCAATATGACAACGAATTGTTCAATAGTAACGTGGACCACAGGGAATTGAATCGTAAACTATGTTGTGTGAACTGGTCAAGTGTTACAAATTGTGATGATGTATCCAAATCACATGCCTTTTTTATGAACACGCTCAAAAACTTCATGATGATTGTGAATATAAAGACAGAAAGACAACTTGTGTATTTAAAAAGACACGAAAAAAGAAAGAAACAATTAGGAAACCTTGGATTCCTAGAAGTATTTTGAAATCTATCAATAAAAACAGAAATTATATTGGAATCATACCCATGATTCGTCAGGAAATAATGAAAGAGTATATAAATGTTATAGAAACAAATTAAATGATATTATTCGCTCTTCAAAACAACAATATTTCATGAATTTAATAGAGAGAAATAAGTCTGATATTTATAAGACTTGGTAGACTTGGAAGAGAATTGAAGATGAAAAGGAAATAGCTGACGCCTTTAACTACTATTTTTGTAATATTGGTGTAAATATATCAAAACAAGTCCAAAATGGGTCAAAACAATTTAAAGATTATTTGAACTCAAGAACACCTGTAAGCATATTCTTTACCCCTACAAACGAATCGGAGATCATCGAAATCACTAAACGTTGTAAAAACACGTCTTCCCGCGGTCATGATGGAATTAGTGCGATTTTTTAAAGGAAGATTATCTATTGTATTTCTAAACCGCTTTGTCATATATTTAACCTTTCGCTTTGTTCTGGGGCTGTCCCGGAATGCTTTAAAATAGCTAAAGTAGTCCCTGTGTATTAAAAGAAGGAAGAAAGTCTCATTGAAAATTATTGACCCACTTCACTCTTATCAGCTCTATGAAAGATTTGAGAACGAATCGTATATAAACGGCTGTATAAGTACTTGATGGATAACAATGTATTGATAAATGAACAATTTGGGTTTAGGCCTTTATTTTCAACAGAGACTGCTTTACTGCATGCCCTGGAGGAAATCACCTCGTTCTTAGATAAGAAAGAGAAGCCTCTTGCTTTGTATATGGATTTGAGTAAGGCGTTCGATTCATTGGACCATGACATCTTACTGAGCAAACTTGATTTCTATGGAATCCGGGGTATACCACTACAATGGTTCAAAAGTTACTTGCATAATCGTTCAAGGGCATATACTGTACTGGGAAGGCAAAAAAGCCTTGAAAAGGTAATTGTTAGCAATATTCTTGCCAATGGTCTTAGATTCATGTAATGACCATTTTAGAAGCTTGCTGAAAGTTATTTGCCCTCAAATGATCTACATTTGGAGTAATGAGTGATTAAATCATAAATCCTCAAAATGTTCGGGCCGAACATTTTGGGGATTTCATTATTAATCATTAATTACTCCATATGTGGATCATTTGAGGGAAAATAACTTTCAGCAAGCTTCTAAAATAGACAATACATGAATTTAAGACCATTGGCAAGACGATTGCTAAAAATTACATTTTGAAGGCTTTTTTGCCTTCCCAGTACAGTATATGCCCTTTAACAATACACTACTTTTAAAGGTGTCAACTCAAATACCATGTTGTTGAATTATGGGGTTCCGCAGGGAAGTATCTCAGGGCCACTCTTGTTCCTTGTATATATAAATGACATCAAAAACTCAAAATTGAGTGTCCTCAATTTTGTAATATATGCTGATGATATAAATTTGTTTGTATCGCATTCTTAATCGTATCGTGAACAATGAATTGAAAATGTATGTGATTGGTTTAAGGCCAACAAATTACAACTAAATGTAGAAAAGACAAAATATATGTTATTTCAGCCAACAAAGGCCACTACATTGTGTAATATGACCATTAGATATGATGATAGCATTATTTCAAGGGTAAATTCCACAAATTTCTTGGGGGTCATAATTGACGACAAACTTTCGTGGAATGATCATGTGGACCATATCTACAGGAAGATTAACATGTCATTAGGGATGCTTTGTAAAGTACGTGTAATACTTCCAAATAATATTCTTTGTACGATATACAATTCCCTTATACTGCCTTATCTGGATTATTGTAGCCTGTAGGCAATATCGGACCGCTAAGCTTATCACTGTAGTGAGTTTGAGCCGTTTGTCTTGACAACATGCTCATGTGGCGTCACCACTTCGGTGCTATATTCTCTATCCTGCGTTTCGTGTTCTATGCAACATTTGTGTTTCATCATAAAGAGCGAGCTTCTTGGTGTTTTTAACTCATATAGTTAATTAAGTAGTATTTATTTTTAGAGCGTCACGCTCTTTATGGTGAAAAGTCAGGAATGTGGATAGTTGTGATACTGCGACGCACCCAAGAGCAAGTAGCTTGATCGTGCATATAACTTTGGTAGGTCGCAAGGTAATGTTCTTCCGCAACAAAGTTATTAACTCACTCATACCTTGCTTGGGTGGTGCGTAGTCACATATTTTGTTGTAATTCGAGTTGCCCTCGGGGCGTGTGGAGGGGTATACATATATGTAGGTATACATAGCCGCATTATACTTCGACATTTTTATATTACAGACTGTTTACACTGTTGATTATTGTCTTAGATGTTAAACATTCGTTTGTTTTTGTTTTGTTTTTGCTTCGTTTGTATTGGCTTGTATTAGTCTTTCTTTGATGTATTTTTAAGTATCTATTTGTATGTAATTTGTTATTCAGGTTCATCTTACTGTATGTCATTTAAATAATGGACTTTATACTTAATGTGTTTTCAACCACATGTTAAAGGTTATCTCACCTCACAAGCCATCGGCTTTCTGGTGATGCCTTATATTCATTGTTCATGAAAGTTGTTTATTCTTGTTTGTTAAATGAATAAAGAATTGAATTTAATCTAATTTAATTGAATCGGTGGTCCAGGCTGTATAAAGGTATCATGGGTCAAAGGTCACCGTGGGGTAATTAGCGGACGGGTGTACGTTATTGCCCCATGTTGTCCGGTATTACTGGAAATATTATACTTTTTACTCTTATATAACGAGGAATCTAAAATAACAGGTTGAATAATTATATCATTGTCCCCACAAGCTTCTTATACAAAGGTTCTACTCAGGGGTTCCACTGCTTATGATAATGATTGCACGCGTCGTATTTTACAGAACCTCCACCGTATAAACTATAAAACTGAAGAACGAATTGAAACTTGGATGCCATATACGTGCAGGGTAAGATGTTTTTGACTTGCCATCTACATTCGCTTTAAAAATCCATATTGTTGATTATTTGCACATTTCTCACAAAATGTAAAACTAAACTTTACTTATTACTGCTCTTCCCATTGAAGCACAGTGACTCAAACGATAATTCATTAACTGTATGAAAGATTGGTAAGTTCCTTTCGAATAAAGAATAAAACATGTTCTGCAGACCTTGCATTTTGTGTTAATTATTTTCAAATGGCGTGTGGTTAATTTTAGTAAAAGAAAGCTAAGCTGAATTAACACTTTAGTTATTCAAATCAGTCCGATATCTTCTCATTAACGAATTAGATTACATGAGGCTCAGCTTAAACTTGTACAAATGGATCGATAATATCCAGATCAAATAATAAACCTAGTGTACATAATTAGTACGCTTCTGAAATGCATAGGTTTGGACCATGGGCGGAAATCCGGGGGGGGGGGGGGGGTGGAGGGGTCCCCCACTATTTCCGTTCCTGTACCCCCCCCCCCCCCCGCTCAGTGGTTACTTCTTAAGGAAAAAAAACATGTCCGCCCCCCCCCCCCCTCCCACACACACACCCTTCGGGGAGCGATTTCAGCCCTTGGTTTGGACTAAGAAACTTCACTGAAGTCAAGATAAGAGAACTATGTACGGCATAGTTAGTGTCTGCTTCGATTGCTTAAAGGGCATATACTGTATTGGGAAGACAAAAAGGCCTTCAAGAGGTGATCATGAGCAATCTTCTTGCCAATGGTCTTAAATTCATGTCTCGTCCATTTTAGAAACTTGCTGAAAGTTATTTGCCCTCAAATGATCCATATTTGGAGTAATTAATGATTAATGCTTAAATCCTCAAAATGTTCGGGCCGAACATTTTGAGGATTTGTGATTTAATCACTCATTACTCAAAATGTAGATCATTTGAGGGCAAATAAATTTCAGCAAGCTTCTAAAATAGACAACACATGAATTTAAGACCATTGGCAAGAAGATTGCTAGCAATTACCTTTTGAAAGCTTTTTTGCCTTCCCAGTACAGTATATGCCCTTTAAGCGTTGGGAGGGGGTAGTTGGTTTGGGCAAGGCTCGAAATAGTGAACCTTATCCTCCGACATCTATGACAGTACTTTTTTTTTTAAGATAACTTAAAAAAGAATTAAAGCTGTTTGCCTCTATCTATGCCATAATGAGGGCATACTGCATAGGTACATTTATACGGTGTCCATTTGATAATGGGACTACTCGTTGTGCTAACACAGAAGTTTGGAATTTTATGTCCGTATTTACCCGGCTGTAACCTATTACCCAAGGGCCATTTGTACCAATTGTGATCACCATTTAGGCAGAAATACAGAAATGAGAGCAAGTCAAACGAACACAGAAGTATAAATGGATACCTGGTAGGAGGTGGACGATTATGTTAATGATCTTAACCCATCACCGATGGGACAAGGAATACTCCCCAGGGAGTGGAGATTGTGCACATAATTATGTGTTCGTGATATGTTCTTGTATCCAGCAACTAGGGCTCTAATTGTACCACCCCACTTAATTCAGTCCCAGTAGCATTCAAAAGCAGTGCAAAGCCTTCATATTAAGCATTGCAGTTATGACTGTTTTAGCTATCTTTTGTACTATATTCCTTTTTGAATAAGCAGGTGCTATAAGCCCACAATCATTCCTCTTAGAAACAGTGAGGTCATAAGGAGTCTATAACCGTAGAAAGGGTTAACCTGTACCTTCTCGTTTGGAACCATCCTCAAAGTGGATATTATTTTAGACAGCTGGAGTCGCGTACAGTGTTGCCGTATGTCTTGAGTCCAATTGTTGATGGTCTCTACCAAGTATCTTGTGACACGTCCAGCCTGCAAAGCAAACATATTCACAGGGAATGTAATCATACTGATATGACATCATTCACCTCAATATCTCAGCGTTAAAAATCAAAATATTCATAAACATCAGAAATACAGTAAGAGTTTTACATACACCCATGGAATTCAGTGAAATTTGTTCGTGTGCCAAGCATGGTCAAATCTACTATATCTTCAGAAATATAAATACTTCCATGAAGAATTTGATCGCTATAATTTCGTTTAAAGGGCCCCTGTAATCAAAATGTATGTTGATTGATGTTGATGCAACTTTAATATGTATATAACAAAATCACTAACTGTTCAATGGAAATATGTGTCCTATATTTTAAAATAATTTGTCTATATATTTCTCAGCACTGATAAGCCCCTCCTCCAAAATTACCCTCCAACTCAAGATTCTTGTTGTGGCATCATCAAAGGTATAAATTAGCAGGATAATAGACAGAATTATGGAGAAACACAATATTGCAGTGACTACCCCCACCTGCCCACAAGAGCATCACATGTCTTCACAAAATACCACCTAATAACCTTTCATGTGGGAATAATCGTCAGAAATGTGCGAGCAATGCCAAGGGAAAAAATGCATTGTATAAACATAGATACTTGCAGGTAGTCATTGCAATGTTTAGTTTGTGCATAAATTCTGTCTATTATCCTGCTAATTCATACCTTTGATGATGTCACAGCAAGAATCTTGAGTTGGAGGATATTTTGGAGGCGGGGCTTATCAGTGCTGAGAAAAAATAAAGAAAAATCATTTTAAAATATAGGACACATATTTCCATTGAACAGTTAGTGATTCTGTGATAGACATGTTATGTTGCATCAACCTAAGTCAACATACATTTTCATGTCAGGGGACCTTTAAAGTCAGTTTCCATTCTTATTGTTCCCTGTCTTTAAGCGTATGGGTGGCAAAAAGTGACAATTATCAATTCAAAATGTTCCAGGGACTTCTAAAAGTTTTGAAATTTTAATTTTGAAAAAAAAAAAGTAAGTAGCTGATATCGTAATTCAAAGTTTCCCTTCAATCTACCATTGCATGAATGGACAACCGATGAAAGTTGTTTGTGCGAAACATGATTTTAATAAGTGATTCAGTACAAGAAATGAAAGTCTTGGGAGTTGTTAGCATGCTTCTCACCAGTTGATCCTCGCTGACGCTGACTTCTTCCCACTGAAGGCAGGTGCACCAGTGGTCCTGCACCCCTGCGTGATGACACTCCCTGTCTCTCGGCACCTCTGATGCCAGCAGGCTGATACCCCTATCCTGCAGACTCCCCGGCGCCTCGGTAAAGTTCAGCACGGATCGCAGAGTGGCGTGGATGTCAAATGGAGTGGTGAGACGGTGGGCGTTTCTCCTCAGTGTCCTGAAGGCCGTGGGGTGGGAGCGCTGGAACCAGGGCGGAAGGATGAAAGACATGAAGGGAAGCCGCTCCTCAAATTTACCCTGAACGGTTTGGCGGATCGCTGCGTACCGCGCACCATGGTCGCCGAATACGACGAGAAGCGTGTTGTTGAGGGCGCCGGATGCCCGAGCCGACTTCAGGAATGAGAGGAGATCATCGTCGATCAAGCTCAAACTGTTTAAATCACCATGTGTCAAATTTGTGAGAAAGTCAAACCCAAACTTGACGTTGTCCTTGTATGAAGCCATGAAGTCTTGCAGATAGTTAATCATAGTGCCATGCACCGTATCAGGTCCCACGCACAAACCTTCCTGCATCTTCCTGGCACGCACAGCTAACCAATAGGTGCGCATGTAGTGGTCTGTGGGCTGGTCTCGGAAGCCTCGCAGTCTTAAGTTGAACGCTCCTAAGTGGGGCTCATCTTCTGCAAATAACGTGACGTAGCCCGCCTGAGAGTATTCCTGCCAAATAAGTGGATACGCTTCGTCGACATATGGATGATTCTCTGACTTAGACCGCCTGGTGTCTGGCAATTCCATTTCAGTCTTTCCCGTGAGCATGGGTATCAGCACTCCAGTTGTTGCATCACCGACGATGTTGTAACCGCTCATGACGACAGCATCGAGTTGTTCCTCCATGTACTTGTATGATTTTGGTGCGTAGCGCAGAAAATTCATACGCGAGGTAGAATCTATGCCCAACATCATGACATTCAGTCCAAGCCCATGATTCTTCCACATCTGCTGATTCTTCTTAGCTCTCTTTGCAATCTTCACATCTTCATGAATTCGCGAAAAGAAATCTACGTGATTGCGTTCGACGCTCTCTGGCGCCGCGGGAACATTTGTGACATTCTGACTGACACACTCGACGCCTATAAAATCGGCAGGCACACTTCCAAACAACTGCACATCTTTACGATATTGTGAAGTTTTATTCGTGAAGTAATGTCTGTCTGGCTCTGGCTGGGAAGAGCTATCATCATTTACCCTGACAATTGGGCTAACGCCGCACCACATCAAATCAACATCACCGACACGGCTGTGGTTCAGGTAAATCTTTCCACCCTCAATGTAGGTGAGTTTATACCTCTCACACGCAGCTTTGGTCGGCTTTTTGAGCATATGGCGAATCCCTGAAGCAAATGGCTCCAGTTCAGGCACTTCACAAGTGACTCTTGACTCTTTGCTCACGTTCAGCAGAAACTTGTTCTTAATTACGTCTGACTTCAGTTTGGTAATCCGCTGCCTGTATGTCAAGGATCCTGATATGGCGTCGTGAATGAAAGTTTTCAACACATCAATGAACTGGTATGAATGATTGGAAGTCGAGTTAGTAAGCAGCTCTCTCACTTCAATAGAACCATCGGAGCGTATTACACTTCCTTCCAAGACGTTGTGTGTCCATAATGAATAGGTCATATAACACATAATGAAACTAGCAGTACAACACAGTCTGACTGTAAAACGCCAGCCTTTCTTGGTACAGATTTGTTTCATATTGATCAGTTGGCAGTCTGACAGAAATCCCTCAGGAACATCTTTGAGTTTAATGAGACGAGTAAGCAGTGAAATTGTGTCCGCTATCTATCAATGTCGATACTCTCTAACCTTTCTCTTTTCTTGAGAACAATAAAAACATTTTAAATCTTCAATGTCTGCAGAGTTCACCGTAAAGTCACTGAAGTCACTCAAGACAAAGTCAAAACAAATAAGGCAATCACAAGTTGACGTTGAAGTGTGCAGATATTTTAAACAAGCTGTATTTCAACAGCTGAAAGTAAAGTTGTGCACGAGTTTAAAATATTGCTCCAATCAATTAAGTGTTATACGAAGCGTGTATATAGTTATGGGTAAATTAAGGCTTTGATTCCGAAGGCTGACAAAAATGAGCTTCCTGGCCGTAGCGATCGAGACGTCCCCACCCGTACAGCTCGCCGAAGCCACCTGGGGCAGGCAGGCCCAGCCACCGTCGCAGGTCGTCGCTTTAGATCCTTGGGCCGCGATTTGGTTCGTTGGTTGTTCCTTGGATCCTTATTACTAGCAGTAGCAAACTGGAGCTGAAATATTTGGTCAGCAAACGATAGTATTGATGTTGATGATGATGATGATATCTTCAAAATATGAACTTCCGCAGCTTAATCTAGGTTTAAGAGATTGATAAACACTACAGATTCGCATCAAGATGATAATCAGCTGCCGGCGTATAACATAATTGAGCCGAGTGCGCAAACTGTGTGTATAAAGGCCCATAAGGGGGAAATTCACGTCACTATCTTTAACAGTACGGAGCTTTCTAATCTCAAACTACGAGGTTAATTATGATTACTGGTGTGTATCGAGGTTGTGCAGATCTCGTTCGTTCTCTCGCAGAAGCGCATTCGATTTGATGAAAGGTACTTCTTTTAGGTTTCTCATAAAAGTGTCACCCGTTGCACTACGTCAACATGTGCTTTAGTTCCCAGGTCGAAATTCCCATAGAAACCAGTAGAAACCAGCAGAGAGCGTTTACTGGTTTCTACTGTTTTTCATAATATATAAAGTGTGTAATAATAATATATAATATTATATATATGATATATATATATAATATATGAAGCGTGTGGGCGCATGATGTACGAACTGTAAGGTGTACACAATCGCTTTGCACACAATCGGTTAAACTAACCTTGTAAAAAGTAACGCTCGATCGTCTATGAATGGGCTTGATATACTCTTTTCAAATTATGATCAGCAAGCATGCTTTAGAAACGGAGCGCACAAAGAGTTAATTCAAATCGGAATACCAGACAAGCGTGGAATTTTAGTGAAAGGGATCCATTCTGTAAATACACGGAAAAAAAAAGGTCAGACAAAAATCTTGGAGAGGGATTTGTTCTGCAAAAAAAAAATTGTTTGCTAAAATCATGAGTTATGTCAGGAAATTATAGATGTACACAATGAACATTTGATGCTTACATAAAGTTGACTTTGCACTTAAAGTTGACTTTGGGCATAACATAAACATCCACATAAATCATGTTTATCTTCATCAAGTCAAAATGAAAGGTACTTCTTATGGGTTTCTCACTAATACCGATAGTGTCACACGCAGCACTTCGTCAACAAATAATTTAGTCAGTATCGTCTCTCAAGAGTATAAGCAAGGCAGTGAGACGGAAAAGCGTGTGGGCGCATGATGTCAATAAGGTGTACACAATCGCTTTGCACACAATCAGTTACACCATCTAACCTTGTAAAACGTTGTTGGGTTTCAATGTGTTCGTGCTACCAACCTGCACATTTTCTACGTCGACTACCTTTGCGATAAGCTGCTGGAACGAATGGCAGCCATTTTTCAAAATGACTGGCGTAGAAATGTAGTATTTACCACTACTTAGAATAACATTTGAATGGAACATTTCCCAACACCATGAGGTACCATATTAAGGTAGACAACATCATATGGGAATTTCCGAAAATGCATTCATTAACGAAGTGAAACTTGTCAGAAAACTGTCTAAGCATCTGTCCTATAGGATGTGAAAATCAATGAAAGTGCTTATCTTGATACATAGTTATGCTTCTCCAAAGTCCAAAATACTTCGATCCATGACCACAATACGAGAGCTGCAAATAAATTTCAATCTACATCAATTCAAACACCTTTACGACACATTATAACGGCTTCCTGGAATTCACTTCCACCTTTCATTCAAAACATTAAATTCTGTCATTCTCTTGAAAAGTATTCTGAAGAAAAAACGTAAATTGTTAGCTTACAGCAGATTTTCCTGATTCTTTGATTTTTATTCTCAACCGTTAAGATTAAATCCTATTATACCAAATAAACATTTAGCCAATTTGTTTATTATCGCCATATAGGTGCGCCTAATTTATCAAGCCTCTACGGCTTTTACAGGCGTCCCTTTTGCCCCAATTGTAACTATTCATATATTTTACATTCAAGTTGTTAATACATGTTCAACATTACTTGTATATTTATTAATTATTATCTTAGAAATATATTTTCATATTTGTATCATATGTAACTATGTATATAAATGTATATTTTTCTCTGTTGATGGAAATAAATAGAGTTCAATCAATTAATCAATCAATCAAAAACACTGCACCAGAATAGTTGCAATGTATAATGAAAAAAACAGTTGTCGGCATCAATGTCATCAATTTTATGGATTACCTTGAATAAATTTCCTGGATTATTTAACCCTTATAATCACTTTAACGCCACTTAAAATGCAACTCTTTCAGCTATATAGCCGAGGTATATGGTCGACAGTAGTCACTCGTGGCGGCCATTTTGAAAAAAAAAAAGATTTGTTTTTTTGGTAGTTTAGTTTAGTTTATTAACTCAATCACCCTCCTGGGGTATGTGAGTACAAGATGACAACGTTGTACATAGAGGCAAGAAAAATATAAGACATGATAATGTTGCCTTACAAAGTAAGTAAGAAGAACCAATATACAGGAGATGGAAATAGAGATAAGGTATATAGTTATACAACATATTGCAACAGGCACCGTGCCTGCAAAAACCTGGTTATACTGAGATTTTAGAACGCTTGTAGTATGAACATGTAGTCAGTAAAACCCTACATAAATGTTTGCCTACATGGTGTTTTCAGGATCACTTTAGAACAACACAATATAAATGCTGTGTATTATTTTTGAAGAAAAATCAACAATTACCTTACAAAATTTCACCAACGCTTTAATACGATACATCATATGATATATCATATTATATCGCACACAGCATTATAGGAGAACAACTCGTATGTGATGTCATAAAATTGAAATTTCAAACGATCTTCACTTTTTTTTATCCTTTGACGGATTTTTGTCAAACCTTCCCTTATATGTTTCATTACATTTGCGATGTGCTGCTTGGAAGAAATGGCAGCCATTTTTCAAAATGGCCGCCGTAGGAATGTAGTATTGCCCACTTCTTAATATAACATTTGAATGGAACATTTCCCCACATCATTTGAGGTATTGTGTAAAAAAAAAATTTACACAACATATGGGAGAGTTCATCGTACTTGACGTCACAAAATCAACACTTCAAAAGTTCTTTCATGTGTCTGCTTTTATTGAAAGACAAATCATTTCGGGTTGAAATATCCCTGTGCATTCCAAAGGGTCCATGTGCGTGTTAACTTAAAACACCTCAACGGAATACGAAGAAGACCGAACACTGCGAGTTACTACGAGTTTGGAAGAGTGCAACACGAGTTCATCACGAGCACAGCGAGTGACCCACGAGTTGCCCCGAGTTGTCACGAGTTGAGTACGAGTTGAGCACGAGTTGCACCGAGTTGGTCAATTTTTGAACATGTTCAAAAATGTTTGGACCCCTCACGACTTGCCGACGAGTTGTGGAATGTTGCCCCAAGCTACGCCGAGTTACGCCGTGTTGTACCGAGTTGCCCGAGTTACGATACGATCTCTGCACGAGAACTACGAGTGGTCGTAGTAGGCTCTGGGATGGTCGTATGAGTCACTTTTGCAAGAAATTGCTACCTTTGTGTGAACGCACTTTTCACATCTCAACTCTCCGCAACTCGCTGCTCCAACTCGGCAAAGCGGGAGACATGCATAAGCTTTCGGACATGCGCAGTGGCAAAATATGACGTTACTCGTAGTAACAGGTTGGTCCGGTCTGGCGATAGAGCGTTCCCACAGCAGCCAAATTGAGGACAAAACAATAAAAACCTGTGCATCAGACCATGATAACAATGACTTTACATGGTCTAATGCACGGTTTTCTACTGTTTGTCCTCCAATATGGCTGCTGGTGGGAACACCTTACAGAAAGCTGCCTAGTCTTGCTTCAAGACGGTTCCATTAGGCAGAATGCAAAATGTAAAAGGTTGAAATCTGATAGCCGGCTTTCATGCTCATCCAACGTTAATGGCAGAACAGCCACTGTCCCAAACTTGGCACATTCAAGATAACGACAATATCTTAGCCTGTATGATAAAATGAATGATAATACGTGTACAAGGAAAATTGGAAATTTTAGATTAATATTTTGAGCTCATATTAATCTTACGATTACATAAAGAAGTGTGATGATAAAGAATTCGGTATTATCAAATTACTATTATACAAACTTTCATTTTGTGTGAAAATTGCGTACGTTCATTCACTTTGTATTTTGGTGCATTGCCCCCCCCCCCCCCCCACCCTTACATAAAGAGAGCGCCTGTCAGTATGAAAATAAACCTATCGAACGTACACGATCATGTAAGTGAATAACTGTATATAGTATAAGTGTCATTCTCATTGGGCTTAAAAAATCGAGAAGTTAGAAAAATCGAGAAGTTATGGGACAGGGACAATAGGACCATTCTGCTTTTGCTAGGCAACTTTCACCCTGACTTCGCGATTTTTCTAACTTCTCGATTTTTTAAGCCCAATGAGAATGGCACTATAGATACAAATAAAAACAAATCTTGGAAAGAATGCCAAGGTTTAAATATGAAATGTTAAAGGCCTGGTCTAATGCTACGAACATTTAAGAATAGAGTGATATTCATTTGGACACCTAACAAGTATGTAACATTATGGAAATTAACCATTTTTCAGAACACACACACACTTTACATAGCTAATGATGTTTTAACCATTGCTTTTTGGAGAATATACAAAATGATTCTTTGAAGAAACGAGTCTGGTTTAGATCACCGAGAAAAAAAAAAGAGTTACGGTATATGTTTTTGAATGAAATCAAGATTCGTGTAGAAAGTCACGAAGCACTGAAGAAAGAAGGAAAGAAAGTGTTTTGTCGGTTACCAAGAAAGCTAAAATTGTACATTTAGGTTAAGATTAATGAAGGTAAAAAGTAAATGTTGTTTCGTCAGAACGAGAATGTATGAGTGAATTGTTTTGATGTGGAATAAATATCTGTTTCAGGTGAAAGAAAAGGAAGGGAAAAATATATACATGCATGGCACACACACATATGCACACACATTCACACACTCACACACACACACACGCACACTCACGCACACACATGCACACACACTTACACACATGGACACACACACTCACACACCTATACACACAAACACACACACACACACTCACACTCAAATGCATACACACACACTCACACACACATACACACAAACATGCACACACACACCCTCAAACACAGACACACATACACATACACACACACTCACACACACACGCACACACACACACTCACACACACACGCACTCACACACACATACACACACATACACGCACACTCACACACACATACACACACACTCACACACACACACACACATACTCACCTCACACACACACACATACACACACACTCACACACATACACACACACACGCACACGCAAACACACTCACACACACACGCACTCTCACACACACACACACACGTACACACATACACCCACAACCCACACACATCTCATTTCCTTCTCCCCTCCCCATATATACATCTCCCCTATTTATCTACTGGCAAACTTACACGCACTCCCTCTTTACACCCTTTCTGTGCTAAATGAAATGCTGATTTGTGTACATTGTCTGCGACAAAAAGCACAGCTGCCACACAAAGAGTTAAACCATTCGAATAATCCTCCCTCTTAATAATTCACAACCAGAAAAGACATGGACACTGCATTTTCGTACTTTTCCACAGTTATATTTACATGCCAGTGTTCACGTTTCTCAGTGTTGACAAAATTGACTTGTGACAAGCATGAACTGTTTTTGCGACATTGACATAATCATCACCGTGAAACAGATAAACTTCTTTTCTTATTCAAATAGATAAATGCTGTAGATAAACACGACATCACAAATAGAATAGTACGAGAGTTGATCGCAGGCGAGGGAAACACAAGGGAAATATTTAAATTGAAAAAAGAAACCCTTCGGCATAATGTATTACAACGGAATAATAGACTTATCGCGAATGTATTGACACACTAACGATGGCATTACGGGTACATAAAACGGTTGTTTTATATTCGCGCGATTTAAATCGAAGTGCCACCTGTCGCCGTCCCTCCTACCAAAAAGGGAAAGACTTTTAAACAAAACACAACCACCATTTAGTGTTAAAGCATACAATTTCAAGAAGACTGTAGACTCGCCATAAACAGGACTGGGTAATTTAACACGTTCATGCAAAATAAGGCAACAAACTGTACAAAAATGTTGCGGTGGTGAGATTTCGGATTACTCCAAAATAAAACAATGCACAATTTAATGATTTTACGTGTACATTGATAACCAATACAAAGTACATATCTGTTTTAATCGGTTTGATTTAAAAAAAAAACCGAGAAAATTCTTATATTAGAGATAATATATAATCATGAAAAGGTAAACTGCTAGGGTTTTTCTCAATGTTTAATAATGCGGTTGAAAAATTGAAATGATTACATCGGATCAGTCATCTTAAAACGCGTGTGAATTCTCCTACGCGGAAGGGCAACACGATACTTTCACCCATTGAAGCAGTTATTGATATCTGGCCCATCCTACACATCGCTTTATTGTTACCATAGTTACCATGCAACCAATCAATGAGATGAGAGCATCACAGACGACGTCATGATATACATGTAGTTACCATCTATTGTTATAGTGAATTGTACACGCTCTTGTTCGTGATTATAAAAGAAAGCCTCGCAAAAATTTGAAATGTCCTAGAGTTTAAAGGACACAGATGAACAACTGGATAGTAAGTTTATATTGGTTTCCTTGTCACAAACGTGTATTATATTCAAGTTAGCTTACATGGCTAAAGTAAATATTTGTGCAGCATCTTTCTAGTTTTATTGTGACGATGAAATATAACTGGGCATCAGAAACACACAAAAAAAGACTTACAATCGCAATGATCTAAATAGAATGAAAAATGAAGGGAAAAGGCGAAAACGGATCTGCCATGTGATACACTTATTTTGAACACCATTTAAATCCAGAAGTACTAAGCCTTGTATGTACGTGAAATTTGTAGGTAATAAGGCAAGGTGTAGAATTGAGGTTTTATGTTTAGGAAATATAAAGATCTTTGAAAAAGACTATGTTTTGCATTGTATGCACTATTTTTGTGTGATATGAACCAAAACTTATGCATGAATGCCTGCCAAAAAATGACAGCTGAATGTGGAACAGGATTTCAACGTTTCTGCGAGTACACATGTATTTATTATTTTAGACATTTCTTTATTTTCTTGCTTGAGAGATCAAGATATGATGAAACAGGTCCCTTCCTCCTCGAAACAACAGGGGGCGCTATACAAAAAACGCACTTATTTGCATTGGTAAACCATAACATGAGTCTGACCAAAGCACGAAGACAGTAACAGTTAGTTGAAAACTCCATTCAACGAACTAACACATCATGTCTAACAGATAGCTAATAATTTGATACATGATACTTTTTACGCACATAGCACGCAATATCTTCGGTAAAATTGAAAGAAAGGAATGAACAGACAGAAGGGATAAGCCATGAAAGTTGAGAAAATACAAATGAAAACAAAGAAAGAACGAAACGTGGGATATGATCAGCAATTCTACGAAATAAAAACGGATGAAAGAGAGATCGGAGCCACTTGCGTATTAAGAGCTAACTTCTTACAAAGATAGTTGGCGTGATCAACACGACTATTTCAAAGTGTACACTTTTACGAGAAAAAAAGATACATATCAAGTACGCACGGCGTTCAATAATGGTATACAGATTGTATAATGCTGAGAGCCATGATACATTATATGGATTCAACAAATACTGAATTATTATCATTTTTTATACAAAGTTATAGTATGCAAAACTGAGTTGAAATCTATATCATACATATATACGTTTATTTTCACATACACTCACGCAAGCCTATTCACACGTGTGATCCAACACTAACCGATACCAAGTAGCTTTCCATGCTATCGGTATCGCAATCCATCACTCCCGCATCACAATCAACGTGTGTGGCAGTGCTAGATACATTTAAGAACGTCCGTAACAAGTTAACGTACAGAAGTCAAAATGGTCAGCGTTGTTTCCCCTTTTTCTCTTTCTCTCCAGTCCACGTAACCAGGAAGACATGGTTTAAACCTCGACATCTCCCTGATTCAACGTGGTACTCTGTCACCGTTCAGTCACCACAGCTTGCGTTCATGTCAAACAATGTTACAACACTTTAAAAATCTGTTTTGTAAACCGGCTCATGCCGAAATTGTCACACACATGTTGATTATAAGTCACAAAATTCGTACGAGTGGTGCAATAGTAATACGCAAGTACTGTAGTATGATCTCAACACACTTTTCCCCAAAGATTCGATCGTAAATAAAAGCCATCTTCCATCCTCAACCGTCATCGTTCTTGTTCGCCAAGCGTCAGGTTACAGGGAACAATGCCTTATGTCACCGATGCCGTCGACGTCCACATGAACGTGATCGTAGCGGTGGTCGTTCAGCTTACCGTTTTGTCTCAATCTTCAAGCTACACGCATACCCCAATCACACTCATATTTTATCAAAGGCTGTTAGAATAAGATACCCGTCGATAGCTTTTTGCCCGGACCCATACAAATCCTTCAAGAGGTCTCGTCATGGGCAGGACAACGAAAATATGGACTTCGCACGATTGGGAAGGGGGAACACATACTACAAACATTGTCTGTCATACGAGGAAGCCTTATATTTGAAATAATCCTTGATAAATAGCAATTAATATCAGCCTTTACGTGTGAAAGTGAAATGTAGTCTCCAGGGCCAGTTTCCATTGCCTTGGAACACTGATTATAACTGCCATGGACAACTGCCAATGAACTATGAAGCTTTAGGCCGTTTCCATAGTAGTTACCACCAATTCCTCACTTACCCGAAATGACTTAAAAGCACAGGGGTGCGACCCTACCCAAGGTCGTTTGTATACCGTGGGTGAAAATAAGATACTATATCCTCATGGGGTAAGATAAGAAATATCCCTTTTCATTGAAAACTATTGTCAAAAATCCACCCACCCAAACCCACACCCCCATCTACAAACTACCATCAGAATGAATGCGTGTTATTTGATGAATCCTTCGCAACAGTCAGATTCATCGGTTTTAATCTTGTCGTGTGCCAGACAACATGCTGCTCTGTGGGATTTCAATTTCATTCCATTCAATCGGATCCTTAATAAAAGCGAACACACCTTACACAATTACATAACAATCTGACTATGCCCGGAAACTTCAACAAATATAACGTAGGATTACACACAAGTATTTCCATAAATTAACTTGTGCCAAACTGAGACACACACAGTAATGACTTAAAAGGATCCCATATCTTAAAGAGAATTAAACCCTGACAATAGCTTAAATTGACTCAAGGCAGAGGAATCAGACACGTTTTCAGGATGTTGTGAATTTTATGAAAATTATGACTTCTAGCGCGGGATCTTGATGGGTTAACTCCGTTGATCAAAGAACATATTCTATAAGGCATGGTGACATGTGACATAGAATAAGCTAGTCCAAATACCGTTGACTGAATAAACATGTCGTAACATACTTTAAATAACGGTAGTTGGTGTGAGTCAGTTATTTTCGACTCAATTATATTTTAGCGACTAAGAAAATGGGTTTCATCATGAGGGAAATGTTGACGCTTCTTACGGTTGTTTGTTGAATGTCATGGTTTCACTTAATAGCCCTAGAACCAAACGTGAGGCCCAAACACCAACTCCAGGCTGAATTGAGCACTTTGTTACTGTCAAGTCGATCCACCAGACGTTTGTGTTCCGGTCTACTATTCCAGGTCTACATCGTAGCGCGTCTTGGCACCGTCCACATCTAGTCCGTGACACCGCCCGCATCACGCTTTTAGCACCGTCCGCATCACGTCCGTGGCACGTCCGTGTAGACATAGTTGACCAAATGTGAGTCGTGACCGCGTCCGTTTATCTACTTTATACAACCTACAGTATGTGCAATAATTGTTATACTCTCATCTACAAGTGTACATTCGCTGGTTTGACTGACTCAGACGCTCTCTCCTCACAACCAGTCTTGGCGTCGCTATCTTTGCCTTTTATCAGACATGACAAATTAATTCTGACAACATCCATTCCATATAACTGAACGCAAGTTCATATCATACCAATGGAAAGAAATATGGAATCTTTTAGATATCTTTGCTGTTATTCACTGATTCGTTAGAGTAAACATTTCTTGGTATGTCCTCCATCTCACAACAGAGTTCGACAAACACAAAACAATTGTCACACATTACAGTTTAGGTAAGTGAAAATGGAGTAATTATGCTGATGGTGATAAATAAGATATACTCAGTGGTGCAACGTGTACGAATTCGTGTGCTCGTTCCAACACCCGCGCCGAGCCCTAACGAGCCCGCATTATATACGATGTCGCATCACAGCCCTGATCGTCCTCAGTTTCTGACTTACAAACAATGTTCGACAACGCTTCATGATCAACAACGAATGATTGTCTCGAACACGCACATCGACTCTGGTTATAATCATTTTTAAACAGTTTGAAGAATCTTTAAGAAAAAAGACAATCAAGATTTTTAGTGTCACTGCACGCTTTGTAAGCTTCTTGGGGACGCTTCTAACCGAATCTTATCCATCACATTTTTGGCAAGCACAACGCACGATAGTTCTCAAGACGCATTCGGAGACCACAAGAACCTCTTCCAACGACATTTCGAGAAGAAAAAAATCCACTCACTTCTCCATTTGCCAACATTGCCTATTAACGAAGATCGCAGTTAGGGTGGCATTCGCGGTATTTATTCATTCTGACGTTTGACCCTGGATAAAATATCAGTCTATAAAGACAATACTAGGTTGTTTCATCAGATTGGGGATTTTAAAGGACGCGATATATTCGGGCAGTGCAATTTAGAGTACTTGTTGAGCTACGTATATCTTTCCTCAGGTAACGAGAATTCCCTTGGTTTACCCATTAAATCCACGTTCAGCAATCTTTTTACCACACCACCCTTTGAACAAAGTTTCGACCTTGACGACATATAAAGGTTCGTCGGCACACGCCCACCAACGTGGGAGTGGAGGTAGCGTTACACTAGGGTCTCCTGGCCCCAGAACTCCCCGTCCTCATCTGAGGTCAAGAACTCCCAACGTTTCACCCACTCCTCGTCATCGGCTGACGCGTCCCACGACGTCCGCGTCATCGCTAATGACGTCCGGCTCGCGTTCCCGACGGCGTTGGGCCTGGGAGACGTGCTCTTCCCCGGCCTCTCCAGGGCCTCCGTGCTCCGGGGTGTGTCCGGGGTACTCGGGGGAGTGAACCAGGCGGAACTGGGCGGCGAGCTCAGCTCACTGTTGCTTCGTACCTTGCCGATATCATTCACGGACCACTCAATATGAGTTGGCGTGACTGTCGTCGTGATTGTCTTCAGGCCGACCTCGTCGGAGGGAGAAGCGTCCCGTTTCTGTTCCGCTGGAGTTTGATCTCTACCGCCGGTTGAGTTGTTGTTGACCTCCGAGTTGTCGAACCACTGCGATCGCTCTAGGTACGACCGTCGGGGCATCTGTGGCGAGTACAGACCCGACGGCTGCATCTCGAAGACGGGAATCCAGATGTCCGATTCTTTCTTCGAGTTGCCTGCCTTGACGCTGCCGTACTCCGGCGGTTGTGACACAGAGCGTTGCCGCGGGCTGGTTGACGTCACCCGGAACGTTTTTGGCGACGGGCTTCGGCTGTTAGACAGTCCTTTATGTTGCGGGATAACGAGGCGAGGCGGAGGGCGGTGGGCCAGAGGGGACGTTCGCGACTGAACAGTGAATTCAATCCCTCCGCTAGGTTGTTCTGATGACGTCGAGTCGATCGATTCGTTTTTCGTCTTCTCCTGGACATCCTCATCCCCTTCCTCGCAAAGTATCAACGCATCCGCATCCACGTCCCCGTCCAGGTCCGGTATCGTCACCTCATCGCAATCAGCCAGCATGCTGCTGAGGCGCGAACTGGGTATAGTCCTCACGCTGGCAGATCCCGTCCGCGGCAGGGAACTAGCCTTCTGTCGGGCCACTTCGGCGCTCACTTTCACAGACCCTCGCAAAAGCCATTCATGCGTCCGCGGGTATCCCTTGCGCCTGTCTAAACAGCTGTCGTCCGAAGACTCGAAGATATCTGATCCCAGGTTGTTGCGGTCGTGTAGTTCTAAGATATTTTCCGACTGTGTTACGGTGAACTTCCCCCGTTCATCGCCGTCCTGCGCATCCATCGACTCCGACCCGTGTGCCATGTCTGTCTCATCAGTACTAAATAACGAAAGACAGAATGAGAGAGCGTAACATATAGGCCTACATCATGTACACTTTGAAATGAACTGGACTGAAGGTCTGTAATAAAAACACATAAAAGTACTCGCTCTATATTATGACACGTAATCTGACGTAAAATATACATTATTATATATTTTTGCTTCTACCAGGAGGTCTAAACGATTTTACAATTCAATATGAAATCTAGTGAGACATCTTCTCTCCACATTGATTCAAGCAAACAAGAACAAGGAAAGGAACACCGATGAAGCCTGGTATTATTAACATTACGGTGAGTGTCAAAACAATCCTCCCATTTGCACAAAGTGGAAAAAAACGCACACATTAACTTCGAAATTAGGAAGAGGCAAACTCTTGTAAATCCCCCAAACGTGGTGCTTTCACCAAACATTCACATTGTATATATCTCACGTCCTTGACCATTGTCGTGCCATACCAGCTGTTGCTATATACGAGGGACATGTCTGTGTATCAATTCTTACAACCGCATATAGCCGATATCAAGCGATATCACCTCGCGATACCGATATTTGATTCGACAAGAGTTTGATAAGTATTCAATTCACGCAATAACGCACAGAATCTGTAATTTCGACCGAAGTAAACCCCGTAATATTCAAATGGAAGGGTTGTTATATGGACGAAGGACTTGAAAAAAATACCACCAATCACTCACGGCGATGTTTTCGCCTAACTCAACATTGATTGAGTTTGGGCTAATGAAAAAATAAAAACACGCAAGCAAGACGATGGCTATATCATGTTCGTGAACCGGAAGTTCATGTCCCAAGAATTATAGGTAAAAAATTAGAGCTCCACACGCGTTCAGATTCGGAGAGCTATATGCGATAGGGATAGGATGTACACACATAAATACACTAATGACATGAAACGAGTTAAATACGGGCTTGCTAAGAAGCTACAGTGGGGTCCATTCATGGTCGGAATTTACCAGCAAGTTTAAGTGAGAAGTGCTCACACGAGAACGAGGGACTGTCTAAATGAGGGCCAACTATCAAATAATGATGTGATCAGATCGTAACACATCGCTTTCGTCTCCTTCATTGTTACCGTATAGACACGAACAACAAAACAATGGATCTAGACAAATGATCACATGCATGTCGAGGATGAACCCAATGTATGTGTTATATTATTTTTGTTTGCATTTTTCTTTAAAGACCTATGATTGATAGTGGTATCTGGCTAAATGTTTGGGACTTGGTGATACCGATCTTAGTACTACATCAAGTATTGGTATACTGCCCGTTTCAGAGAATACTGCCCACTACATGACTAAGTACTTATCAGTCGATTGAGAGGTTAACACGATTTGTATTTTGTTTTGTTTTAACACAATGAATATTCAACAAAATTCATTCATTTAGCAGCAGGCGAGGATCGTGAACATGGAGGGAAAAGTGGAATCCAGAACGATTTGAGCGGTCTTACGGCTCGGACTCCCATTAAATCACAATTCAGAGCAAATGACAAGGTGCCGCAACTTGCGGTCTTAGACGTGATCTGGGGGACTCAACTACAACAGTTATTGAGCCGGTGCTTTGTCATATGGTCGACTCCCATTTGGTCTAAGTCCAATTTGGTCTACGAGCACAAGCTGGTATCTATGGATTAGGGTTAGGGTAGGGGGTCTGGATTAGGCTTAATGATTGAGGGTATCGTGTCGATGGGAGTTTTTGTTAAGTTATCCCAGTACATGTACTTTCATCTGACACATTATTTTCTTGGGGTTCCTTGTAGACGAAACTTTGAGTAGACCAGCTGGGAGTAGACCAAAATGGTTATAAACCATTGAGACTTGCTAGAGGGTCTTCTCACCTGACACCTTGGACTCTCTTGTTGAGGAGGTAGTCCAGTGCCTCTGAGTCCATGTCTTGCACCCTTCTCATCACCTCGTCGTGCATCTCACCAGACACCTGCCACACAGACAACCAGAACATTTATTAACAACACCTGCTGTCTCAGATCACAGACTTCTCGTGTGTATCAGGTATGCAAGAACGCATCAACGACACGTCAACAGTTAACCCGATATACTCTGATTGTATGTCACTAAGTGAACACACCACATGCCACTTTTGTCTTTGCCTTAGGTGAACGACCACATCCCAAAGTGGTAGAGAGCCGGGTAATACATTCAGCTCATATTGCTGTAAGCATGGCAGGCATGATTGATTGCAGGCGCATAGAAAGTAGATCATTTTAGATTGCCAAGACTGTGACTATGTGGAATATACATGTCCTATTTTAACACCCAGATGGGCTCGACGCAATCGTGTTTTCACGAGTACCTGCCATTCACAGTCACAGTCGTAGCAATCTTAAACTCTTGAATGTTTGCTGTCATGCATCGAAGTCGATACGTACCACGAACATCTCGTCGTTGTGGTCGATGAGACGCTTGACGACCTCGATGACGTGATGGTTCTCCTCCATGTGGTCAGCCGCTTCGCCTTTCAGCTCGCCAGACTTGGTCCGCCTCAGGATGTTAGGCCCGAAGAGCGTGGCTAGGTTGATGGAGTCCATCTTGTTTCCCTGGTGCTACGCGGGGTTGGAGGGAGGAACAAAAGCATGGTATGAAGACCAAGTTTCCAAAAGGAGATAAAGACATCTTTTAATGAACTGAGTTACAAGTGTCGGAAGCATAAACGCTTTTCGTGGAGTAAGAAATTAAGACTAATTAAACAAGTGCAACCGACTAATGTCACGTTCTAAGTCTAGTTTCCCTACATGCGCCTGTACGAAATCCAACTATCAAGCCTGTTTTTCTCCTAAGATTTTAAAGTGGACTTAGCTCTTTTTGGAGATAGACTCTCGACATCAGAAGTTGAGTCAGACGTACAATATTCAATGAACGTGTGTGGCTGTAGATTCGTCATTCTCAATTGCTTCTTGGCTTGGCACGAAGGGTGAAAATACCGAACTGAAAATGTGACTTGTGTCTTGTGAGTTCTCGATTTTGTTCAGTTTGATGTAAAAATGTCCAAATGTCTTGTAGCGAGGCTATAACAACACCAAAGAACCAACGTAGTAACTGAACTTCATTAGTTGCATCTTTATCTTGTTGCCTTGGTAATGCACGGAAGGAGCACATGATAAAGGGATATCGTCGTTTTTAAAGGCAATTATCTCAGCAGTAACAACAATAATAGCGAAATACTATTAATCCCCTTAGAGACCGACACCTTCGACAACGAGTGATGCCGTAATTAACCATCTGTTTGCTAGACAAACTGCTGTTCAGTGTGTGAACTACTATGGGAAATATAGTCACATTTGGCGCTCAAAGTGTTTAACATGTATGGTGACAAACACACATACTCCACTCCCCGCCCTATACTTCCTCGCTTAACCATTTCTGTACCAGATAAACTACTGCTCTGTGGCTAGTGTGTTAATTTCTTGGGGAAACATAATCTCATTTGGCACTCACAGACTTATGTATATTTAGTTTAATACACATATTTCAATATCTTCCTCCACCTCGCGCCACATGCTTCCTCGTCGTGTTCTAAAGCTCACCTCCTGCCCGTCCTCATCGGTGTTATCGGCCGATTTCTGGGCGACACTGTGCAGAAAGGTGAGTAGCGCCCTCAACGTATCCCTGTGTGCTATGGGTAGGAGGTACACGAGCAGACGGAGAGCCTCTTTTTGCTGCTCGATTGAAGTAGTTAATTCTGGAGAAAATATGGATCAAAACCACATGCTTGTCAATAATTTTATGTTATCTCTTTCTAATATGATGCATGCCTGGCTGTAAGTAACCATTTATGATGATAAGAAATATGAAAGTGTATTTTTCATTTTGAGGCATATTTAATTCAATTTAATTCTTTATTCACCATACAGAAAGAAATAAGCATTTTTTTTTATTAGTAATGAATTCAAGCAAGTCGCAAGTCAGCAAGCCAGCAAGTCGATGGACTGTAAAGTGTGATGACCTTTAATATAGATTCATAAGCACAAATAAGTGTAGTTTGTAACACATACAAGTAACTTTGCTTTCACGATTGAAAGGAATACAACCACATCGTGCTACTAATTTTGGAAGAATCGCTACGATATTAAGCTCTGAAAGTCATTTAACATCAAATTATATTTTTCTTTTTCTTGACCCTCTCAGTACCGATCATAACACAATTGACAGCCTATGGGACTGATCGAGTTAATGTGCCCCCCCCCCCCCCCCACACACACACATACACACTCACTCGATGTGCCCACGAACGCGGTGTAGAGTTCTCGAGTGAGTAGGGGCTCGGGCAGATCACGGAAGTACTCCTTCAATAGCGCCCCCACATCGTGCGGCGAGACCGAGCTATCCAGCTGCATCTGGTCCCCCATGTCGAAGTCCTCGCGCATCTAAAGGGTTAAAGAGAACAAGTATATGAGGTTGATATCAGTATGTAATACCAGTGGCACAGTCAACATAATACTTTCATAAATGGTTAGATGTTTATGTATTCTGCCCTACTCTGACAAAAGAAATCAAGTGACAAATCACTCAAATCTGGGTTATTGGTATTCTCAGATTGTACCTAACATTCCCTACATACGGCCAAAATCTGGACAAGAAATATAGAGGGTATGGCTGATTTGCTTTGATTAGCCCACCATTACTACGCATCCTTCTCATTAACCGTGTGTGTGCCATCCAAACTGTCCCTCTCTGGGAATTACATGCATCTGTGGCACATAGAGGCTTCTAATGACCCAATCGATGAACCCCCAACACGTCCCCAACCTGTCCTGGGCTCAATCATTAATTCTTTTGTTTCCCTATCAGAGCGCGGCCCATTTATGGACACGAATCACTGTCTGTTAAGACTATGGGCATTGTCTTCCGTGAATACCAAGGAGCGGAAAAGAACGCCACTTAGTTTTGGTTCCAGAGGTCAAATAAATTAAAAATAAAAATAAAAATATCAACTGCGTTAGTTTTTCTTACTACGCACGCGTATGTTCGACACATGAAAGCCCGCATTCAGAATAGATATTTAATTCAAAGAGTGTACAAAATATGGACTAACTTCATGTGTAAATACATTAAACATAATTTAATATCATTGCTTTTGTTCTCGGAATCACTATGGTTCATTGAGTGTCGTCCACATAATAGTAACGGCGAATATTTGAAATGATTGATGAAAATCAATGAATTTTTGACACCATCAGATGATTTCGTGCGCTATAAAGTTAGTCTACGGTTAATACGCGGCCTAATAAGGCCCCGTTGTAAGTACGGACAGAAACTGTTATGATTTAATGAACATGGTTCTTTGTTATTGTCTCTTTCGTTCGTGTGGGATAGTAGAAGATCAAGCTATTTCTTGGAGCTTCGTAAGCCAGTTGATTTGCGCATCTTTTGGGCACGACAGATGAGTTATCCCGTCAGGGGGTTGGAGGTGGTATAAATGGTATAAGATATGATGTGCCATCTACTCGTCTGCACCACAGGTAAATGCCGGTGAATCCCGGAGTTTCCAGCGGTACATGTTGGCATTGAATCTTTGTTATTGTTTCTTCCTGAATTAAAGCAATAAAACTTATCATTGATGTAATTACGCTTTATATATGTAACAAGTACAGTAGCATTATGATGGGTCCAACCAGTACGCTAAGACCATTCTGATTTCAGGATTTTTTTAGACTTTCTGTTGGGGCGATTCCTTCACTGTGTCCTAAATCCAACGTGAGTGGGCCTTCCAACCTCACCACTACCAGAGCCATCTATATACAGAGTTTGGCCAACTCGGTTTCATGCGGTTACAACATGGCGCATATTCTTTTGTTATTCGCTTGCCCAACAAAGCAACACAGCCATGTTGTTACCTATTGAAACCGAGTTGGAAAAACTCTGTTCATAGACGGCTCTGACCACTACTCCAATCCTTTTAATTGGGTATAATAAACGCAAGGAAGAAGCAGTGAGGATGAAAGTGATTGTATTACCCCACAGATGACAATGCCACTTTAGCAGACGTTCTTGAATAGGGAATGGAACATAGACTACTCCGAACCACCCCCTCGCGAAGTATCGATCACCCATTGTTATGCCCCCCTCAAATACGGGTCGCCTCTGCCCCCCAGAGTCGATCTTACTATCGGATTCTTTTGTCTGATCACGGTAAAAACTATTTCTGCGACTTGGAGGTAAACAGACTTCTTTCATTTTCCAATATGCCCGCTTTCTCAGATACATCTCCGTTGAGGAACGCTGTAACAATTTTCAGTCTTTCGAATGTTGCGATACATATTTGGCGATAGGTGTGCAACTTTGGGAAATTGATGTATACCAATTCCATATAGATGTTCACGTCTGCTAAAGGTGATTCCCATGTGACAGGGTCTGCCGTAATAAAGGTAATCGTCTGCTTAAGTAGAGGCTTTGAAAATATGTACGTAAATGAATACAGACTTCGTCTTAAATTTACAGGGCGTGTGTACTATTATTTTCGTGTATGTACGCATCATTCGTTTTCGTATAGCTATTATCCTGGATAAACTGGACTAAATGTGTTTGGTTTGCTTCGGAAAACGTACTTGGGAATGCAGTTATTGGCGCTTCGTCGCAATTATGATTTCTGGCATTTACGCATTGTTTGTCATCTTGATAATTTACATGGCAACACATTGACATAATGAAGATGTTACTTTTTTAATGGGGAGGTCATTCATAACGCTAGTGTGCGGTTACTTCTGTTATTCATAACATAAAGATCATAGAGGAATACATTAACATAATTCATCAATTCCGCAGGATAGTAGGACAACTGATAAACTCTTCTCCGGACCAGTTTGGCTGGAGCATTTCGTTACTGCATCGAAAACATTTTGTCCACTGAACTGGTCAGAGGCTGCAACTCTCATCAAGATGCATCTGCAAAGGTTGTCGACCTGTCTAAATCGTAAAAGTAATTCCATCTACCCAATGTACTTAGTGACGGGATCAAAACCGAAACTATCGGCCTTTCAGAAGCAAGATACTCCCTGATCCTCGCAGGTAATTTTGACTATCCACTCGAGGGAACCCATAGGCTTTACACTCCATTAGTTTGGAAAATAATCATCAACTTGTGACCCAAACAAGCTTTGTTTAACATGACGTGGTATCTCTCGTCCAGTTGATCTAGTTTTGGAAGTCACACCGCAAGAGACATACATGTCTTGAAGTAGAAATCTCTGGCCCGTGTGACACCGTGACTCATAATATTACCATGGTTACGGATCTCTTGTCCTCTTGGAATGCTGTGGTATAAACATAACGTATTTTCATTGAACAAATCTAAGTTTCCGCTTCCAAATTTGATATGAGAGAATATTGTAGAATCATGCCATTTATCTTGAATGGTCACGATGCACTGCACAGAACAAAACGTTAAGTGAACCCTCCTCTCTTGAATAAATTCTACCTTTTAAATCTTGGTCCTAATCTAATAAGAACTTATGTCATCAGCTAAGTATTTAATTCTTCCGCGTATCACCATCATCATCTTCATCGACTTTGTCAAGAAGTAGCAAGTTATTGCCCCACCCTGTCAAGCATAAGCGTACTGAAATCGTACTGGAACACAATTTCCCATTTAACCTTTAATCAATGCGATGACTTCCTTGTCACGCATATAAAAAAAACAAGTTTTCTCGCGAGATTTGAAAGCCGCTTATCATTCAGCACTGTTAACGGTTATCCCGTTAATGTTCGGAGTTAAAAGTGGATTAATGGATCAGCAACGATTAACGGTTTGTGTGCCATATATAAAGGCCTTATGGGATTAGTTTTTGTATTTACTTGCGCAAAATACATCAATGGAGCATACATAGTTAACTCCTTGGAAAGCAAGCGACCAACTCACAAAAAATTTAATTCTATTGCGTATCACCGTCATCTTCAACAGCCACTTCATCGAGTGGTAGCTCCTTACTGCTCCACCATTTAACGCATTGTTGTCTTATCTTTTCATTCAGTACGATGGCTTTTATGTTCAAAACAAGGTTCCCTCACGAGATTTAAAAGCCGCTTAACATTCACCACTGGTCACGGTAATCCTGATAATGTTCGGGTTGTGAAGTGGTTGGGTGGGTCCAGCAACCGATTAACCGCTTCCAAAACAAAGGCCAGCCGATCACTCCAGCTACAAATCCCCAGAAAGTGGAGGTTTCAAAGAGCAAAGGGGACAGAGGCATGTATTTATAAAGGCACTTAATGGCGTCATTCAATCCAGCTAACCCGACCCTGACGACCTAGAAAAGTTTCATGCAAATGCTCTAAGTAGTCACGCTCATGGTCGTCTCAGACACCCTGACTTGAAGAAGACAGGGATTGACGAGGAGAGAAGTTCTATGAGTGAAATCGATGTTGATGGGTTGCAAATAGGACCGCAGACCTGCTGAAAAGACAGATATATATATATATATATATATATATGTATGAAAACCAAAATTGGCACTAGTTCTTTGTCCTGTGGGACAATTACATAATATGTGTAAGTAAGAAAATGGGGTAGTGGACACGTTATAATATTTATATCGGGGAGAGGGGTCCTAACTGACACGAATGTCAAGCGATGGAGGAGGGGAATATACACCTTATATTCCACTGCGGTAAAAATACATTATTATCTCTTATGCAATTTTCTGAAAGGCCTAAAAGTCCGCTTGCACGGTTTGCGAAGGATACGAATGTTGAAGAAATGGCAAAGTGCAACGTCCGTACCTTAGGCTTTGTAAGTTCTGCAAACATATCGTTTTTTTTTTAATTCGCACGAAATCGAAAAGGCAGTTTGACATTTCTTGTGAGCTTGAAACGACACCTACTGGCGAATTACCATACTTCCGGACTCCCGCACATCATGCAGAGCTTTTTGTAACCTTAAAATATAAATCTACTTTTTTTTTTTCGATATTCGCTTCCTTCGCAAAATCATTCGTGGAACGAACTTTAAATGATGTAAGCAAAACATGTCCACTTACTGCTGGGCGTAGATAACCTTTTCTATGAATCCAGCTCATAATGCCATTTTTGTTTTCCATAAGTGTCAGTTCGGATTAAGTTATTTAGCGGAAGGAGGATTTTCCGGACATTGAACACAATTTACGCAGTTTAACGAACCATTTGCGTCTAAATCCTTGGATGGGATTATGGATAGAATTTGACGGGATTATTTCCACTTCATTACGATAACCGAATAAGCTATAGTCACGCGTAACGTATATCATATACATGTGTATGACAGGAATATGTCTTTGCATTACGGAATACAGATTTCACTCATAAAACAACAAAAGGAGAAATCCCAATGTATTTTCATTTCGTCACGAATAAATATGTTTCTCCTTCTCATTGTCTCTTACTTGTCTTTCTATTTTTGTTCCGTGTGAAGCAGTTTATTAAGATATATATCAAAGAAATAACAAGGGCACGTCTAAAAGACAGTACACAATGAAAATAATTTATATATTTTTTTTATTGTCTTTTAGACGCCTCTTCAGCATCCAACTTCAACGTCCATCATGAGACTAGGTCGATCAACTACGCGACGTCGTATGCTACTCATGTTGGCTGTAGTCAACGGGGTCGTCCTCTATCTCAACTTCAAAGTCTTCACCGTCGACGATTTGAAACAGTACTCGGAAGAGCTTAGTGCCAACCTGAAAAGACTCCGCCTCTTGGATTCGACCTATCTGGACCAATGGACGTCAGTGGAAAAGAAGCAGCAGCAGCAGCAACAGCAGGAAGAAGCCAGTGAGGGGTTCGTCTGGGAAAAGGTAGAGAACCTTCACCTGGCTCTGCCGGCTTATGAGAAGATGAGACATACGCTGTCGCGTCTTCAAGATTTCCAGTTCATGTTCTCTAAGCGAGTCAGCCAACTGAGCATCACGCAGGAGATGTTGACGTACAAGTCCATTCTCTGGAGGGGAGATGTTGAGCGACTGGGAAAGTTGTTCGTGGAGGTCCTCCAGACCAACCGCAGTATTCGCGTTGGTGTGCTGGGTGGTCGTTTGTCCGGTCAGACCATTTGCCCACAGAGGGCGTGTCTCTATATCGATCACGTAAGGCACTGGCTGGAGAAAATCCTACAGACCACGGTGACACTACACAACGCAGCCCTGCCGTCCGCCAGCAGTGACTACTTCGCGTGGTGTGCAGAACCACACCTAGACATCCAGAACATGGATATCATCATCTGGGAGCTGGCGACGGAAGACTACGTCATGCGGTCACACATTGATAAGCGGCGATACGACCATGCCGCACAGCCGCAAGAACTCCTTCTCCGGCAACTAAATAGTTTGCCGTCGAAACCATTCCTAATCAACGTTAATTTCATGTCGCCGGAAAGCATCCAGAATAAAGACTGCGTTAACTCCGAGTACTATGCGGGACGATTCCTGTCAAAGCACTACAACATCACCTCGATCAGCTGGTGTGCCGCAGTGTGCACGAGTCTCTGGGAGCTGGGGTTCACACCAGACGAATTGATTCATTCCGGCGATCTGCTCAGTGCGAGGGCCCACGAACAAGCCGCATTCTTCGTCATCAACCTCATGAAAGGTATTCTCAACGCCGTCGCGGTTGATCACATGAATCAAACGCGCACTAATGCAAAGTATCTTCAGAAGTTAGTGTCTCTTCATGACGTTTTCGTTGCAAACTCAAGAGATGAGACTACTTCAGAAAAGGAGAGATCAGATCGGGCACCAGTTCTACTACACAACACAACAAATAAAAGTGCTCTGTTGCCAAATAGAAACAAAGATATTGAAACAAAGCAGAACTTAGACCCGTCCCTCAGTATTGCGGATGTAAATAACAAAACACAAAACAACTCTTATCATACTTATCAACTGCCGCCCATTCCACCAAGACGTATAAAACAAAAACGATCTCGATTTCCTACAAAATGGATCAACAACCCTGTGTGTTGGCCACTATCGAAGCCGCAGTTCGTTGACAAGCATGGACTGACTTTGACACGAAACGAGGGATGGGAAGAAGGTATATCAGACCGCGAGAATTGGTACACCAGTGGAAACGCGCAGAACATCCTGGAGTTCGCCTTTGAGATGGCGCCCTCTGCGGGGAACCAAACGTGCGTTGTTGCCCTAGCCATCATGGCTTGTGACTACTGCGGACAGGCCCTGGCGTGGCTGGATAGGGACTTCAACCGGGCCGTGCTGGTCGGGGGCTCCTGGGCCGGACACGCCTTTCGTGTTGTGGAGGTGATACAAAATGTGGCTCCCGGTCTGCACACCTTGAACCTGAAGAGCTTGGAAGACAAACCCTTTAAACTCTCTGCCGTCATGACCGCACACAAGGACACGAGGAAATTCTAAATTAATAACACTATAAGAATAGCCGCTAATAACGAAGGATACTTGCCACTTGTATAATTGAATAATTCATATGTTTTTTTTTGTCGAAGAGATTACTGTTGACCTTTGTGCCTCGATTTTGAAAATTGTGAAACTAGTCATTAATGTAAAGATTGAAAAGAAATGTCATATAAACAAATTATAACATAATAGAAACAGAAGACTAAAACGAAGGACAAGGAAAAAGGGGGGAAAATAGGAATAAATGGAGATTCGAAAGAAAATCCCAAATGGAAGAAATATAGTAAGCACTATTGCAAGAAAAAAGAAAGGGTTGTGAAGAAAAAAAACATTCGTTCTTTTGTAGTCTCGTAATTTCTTCAAGGAATCGCAACAATAACACAATGTGTTCAATTGTTCATGATAAATTACAACACAAGTTCAGACTCGTGCGCCAACTAGTAATCGAAACATCAATCAGGACTTCCTCATAATGCGGCCTGTTGGCGTAGAGGCCAAACAGACCAGACGAACCCTTGACCGCCAAGTATCCGGGCATGGTAATCGCTTGTAAGTCCGTAGAAATATGGCAGGGCTTTAGCTTAGCACCTGCTCCAAAGTGTCTGTTGACTCGCTGTGCATACTCTATCGAACCCGCATTGGGTTCTGGTGAGCAACATTGACGGCCATAACACATGTTTAAACCGTGAAAATACTAATATCATTATATTATGTTCCATCATGGTAATAACACTTGTGATGATAAAAATGTGATATATCATATTACACGTCATATTTATGAATATTATAATATTGACCATCCATAATCGTCATGCTGGACGATGATTGAGCATCATAAACCTGTCACATATTTGACATATTAAAAGGAAGCAGTCACAATAAGAAACAAAAACTATGATTTAAGTTTTGATGACGGATAGCAATTCGAAGATCAGTTAACGTGATATAACCTATGTCGTAAACGGTTGCAATGCACATTTAAAAATAATGCAAGAACCATCCATGTCCATTAAATGAAGTCAGTTTATTGCCAAAATAATGTGAGATTAATTTCAACTCTTTAGAACACGTTGTTTTGACAAATGGTCGGTTAAAATAATTATTTTGATTCGTCTGAGTGATGTGATTTTTATACTTGGTAACATAATATTATTGTTAAATATCTTACTTATGGCTCTCGTGTGACAGATTGCTATAGTTTCCATGGGTAGATTGCACTTTTGATATATTAGTTATTGCTACTCAAACAAACCTCGGACAAGCTTTGGGGTCCATTTACAATTATTTGAAGGAGGTACATAAACTTTGCATCCGAAAATCTTTAATTGTTTAAACGAGGTACATACACTTTGCATACGGAAATTTTTTATTGTTTTAACGAGTAACATACTCTTTGCATACGAAAACGGTCTACTAAATTTGTGACGGTTGAATTGAAATATCCGACCGGCTGGGAGCAAAGCTACACTCGGCTTCGGTCAAGTCTCTACTTTTTCCTTTCGCTTGATGAATGTGGCAACATTTTGAGCCTAATGGCTTTTAGCTCTAAGCATGCTAAGTATAGGGCGATTTGCTTTAATCTCCAAGAGGATAACAACAGACACATCACGTCCATATGCTTCTCAAAAGTGACGGATCAATCTGTCAAAAACCCAAATGCAGTGGCTTAATTTGAAAGAGACCGTTACAAACAGAAGCAGAAAAGGTAACTGAGCAAGGCCACGGTAGGAGGCCCACAGTTTCGAAATCATCTGAAAAAGCTTTTCTTTTTAGAGAAAAGCGCTAAATATAGGCCTACTTTTTATCAAAAATCGAGGCATTGATACTTGGGCATGTCCAAGCTCGCCCAACATAAAAAAAGAAGGATTTAACGCCTTTTACACATTTTAAAGAACGATCCCTTCAAAGAAAGGGAATGCCTTTAACCCTTTATTTGCCAGTGATGCGTGTTGGTACCGACGATATACACAAACACACGCTAAACGATAGGATGAATTAATAACAACGAAATATATATTAATTGTGTTGATCCCCTATGACTGAATTTGTGGATTAATGTGTGCCGTCTGTGTACACTTGTCAATTCTGCAGAAAGTACAGCTTGGGTTCACCGTGACAGGTGCACCACGGTATCACAGCGAGGACCCACACTTTTGGGCATGCTTTCTGTCACATTACGCTGTCGTTGCCTACGTTTATACGGAAGTGATTCGTGTACATATTTGAATAAAACTCCCAACACGTTGTCATTATCCCGCATAATTGGCATCTGATATCGGTAGACGGAAAAAGGTGTTATCTGCCTGATTGCAGATGACGTAATAGCCAAATTCAGGTAACAGAGTTATCTGACTCGTTCATAGTTTCACGTACTTCATCTGTGCGTACAAAGAAAGCTCATCTGTGTTGGTGAAAATTCCCCTCTATCACGTGTCTATAGGATTCATGTATATCACTAGTTAGACCGATTCGACATTGGCTCTAGCAGATTTAACTTAATTCTGCCAGCGCCATAGTTAGATTCGGGGGGGGGGGGGGGGGGAGGGGGGGGGGATGTTCAACATGCCATATGGACGTATTCATTGTTCGTTGTAATATCACAAGGTAATGTGAATCAAAGGGCAAAGAGCATTTCACCATGCAAAGCATAACAATTATGTAGAGTTCTAAGTACTGTATATACATGTACATCATCAAATGCGGAAGAATGTTCACAAACGGACATGATTGAAGCATACCGCCATTGACTGCAAAGACAAATATCACACACAAAGTACCGCCTCTTCGTTAAATTCTTTTTGCTATATTATGAATATTTCGGTGGAAAATTTCTTAAGTATTGGGAATAAATGCTGATTTCTTATCATACTCCGTCTTTGATATCGACAAGAGGGTTTTATTACTATCTGTGATGTTGAAATCATTGATGCAATTGCGCATCACGAATCGATTTACCGGTCTGAATCTTGAAGATTGTTTCTCGGTTAGAATAGAGAGAGGGAGATATGGAGAGAGAGAGAGAGAGAGAGAGAGAGAGAGAGAGAGAAGGTGACAGGGGAGAGAGTGAGATAGGGTGTGTGTGAGAGAGACATACAGGGAAAACAGAGACAGAGAGACAGAGACAGAGAGAGGGAGTGGGGTGGGGGAGAGGAAGAGAGAGGGTGTGTGAGAGTGTAGGAGACACACATACACTTATAGAGACAGAGAAAGAGACAGAAACAGAGAGAGCGAAGGAGAGCCAGAGAGTGAGAACGGGGATCGAGAAACCTTCCTCTCCAAATACTAGTATGCATCCATCTCGCGCTTCTAAAAATAGCGCGGTACCTGGGATACCCGGTAAGGATGCCTCGCAAAAGGATGCCTCGCGAAGCTCTCGCTGCATCTAATACGGGCGGCGGCACATCGAAATGAGATGAGGCATTCATCAGAGGCATCCATCATCTCCCGCCAAACTCACTTTTAAAGATTTTTTCCTTCTGATTCAGCGATGGATGATATCTTCCCCCGGGGTTGCAAAAAGCTGACTGTTTCTTGTGAAGGGTGGGTGTTTGTGTGTGTGTGTGTGTGTGTGGGGGGGGGGGGGTAATTCCTATGAATTATTATAATGATCAGGAAGCGGAGGAGAAATGCATCATGATAATTAGGTGCGTAGTACATCGTTGTATGGTACAAAGCTGTCGGCAATGTGTGTGGAGATCGACGTGCCAATCTTTTGTATGGAATGTCTCTGGACATATGGAGTGGAAGCTGAAATATGATGAACAAAAATGTAATAACAATATTATTTGTGATTAATTCATTCTCACGAAAGTACTCCATAATGTTGATAGAGTTGAGTGAATAATATGAATATGGTTTTACATTTACACACAGCGTGGGACGACAAAGGCGAGTAAGATCTCACACCAAATCAGGACTGCAAATTACAGTGTTGTATATATAACACCCGGAAATCAGTCAGATTTACCTGTCGACGCAAGAAAAGTGTGCCATATGGGCAAATAAACTACATATTATATATCCTGACCTGACTTGAGGGGTTTTGCCCGAAACCTGACACCTAGAATCTCTGTTATATATTCAGGCAGGTATGCAATGTGTATAAAAAAGAAGTCTACACGTCAGGTATACGCGAAGTTAACACTGGGGCGCGATACGTGTGTCCAGCTTGTAAAACGATAACCTTCTGCGCCTATTTCTGCCCTTTGGAGATACGAATTTGATTCCACTCCAGTGGAAACCCGCAAATAACATGCCATTGCCATGGCAACCGAGACAGTGGCCTGGATGAGTGATGGCGGTTTTGCTGCTAGGCCGCGACTTCTTCGCGATCAAGCTTGAATTACAATCGGACACAAACTAAAGAAAATACAAGCAGAATTCAGGAAATTGAATGAATTAACAAGAGAAAGAAGAATGAAAATAAGAGCAAGAAAAGTGACAAACAGACGAATTGTTGATAGGTCAGAATTGCAATTGAAAAAAAGGCGCATGTTCGGATTTCACCTGTCATCAAGACTAAGAAAAACATTTCTATCCCTATCTCATTTTCCCTTTTTGGTTCGCCCAATTCTTTGGACCGAGTTCCATCCATCTCTGTACAAATACAAATTTGTTCCGTCATTTCCCGCCAGCCCTCCGCTTTATCTATTTTTTCAATTAAAAAAAACGTTTCTGAAAAGGTCAGACTATGCTGGCGTGCTCTATATTCATGAATACCAATCTGTACTTGCTAATCTATATCGGTTCCTTCGAATCACCCCGGTTTAAGAAACCTATCTAAATTATTCCTTTTATTACCATATCTGAATTATTCGATCGTTAGCATACTGGTTCCTCTCCTACTCCACGATTGACATTTTGGTTTACGGCAATCATAAAAATATCTTCTTTCTCGCTAGCCCAATTTTTTTTCCTCCACGAGATGTATACAAAATAAGCATTCGTTTTCAACTCAATGTTTGCCCAAGTCCATTTTTCATTTTTTACATTTTCTCGTTTTGCCAGAAAAAAAGTGGCATATAAATATTACTTGAAAGTGTCCGATATGACGACAAATGTGTTATCTAACTTGTAAATATTTTGTCCTTACTAGGAATTATTTACACAATGTGGGCGAAAATGCGTTTGGGCAAAGCATTAACAATAAAGTCACGTATAATTGCAATTTGCCCATCTCATGAAGGTACTTAAGTATCCAACTCTCCCGATATCCTGCTGACCGTTAATGAAATATTAATGACAATCTAACGAAAAAACACCCCAACGATGTATATTTCATCTCCAAGTAGAAACACACATACAATATGACTGCCAATAATAATATAGTAATAGTAATATGTGGCCACACAATGCAGAAATCATAGCCTCACAAGGATCCAACGTCGTAACCTAGATCTACTTTGACAAAAAGTAGGGCACTCCACCTAAATATTAACGAGTCTCCTAAGTCACATTTATTGAATATGGGAAACTTTTTATCTAATTGTATATCATTGAATAAGCTCATAAATGACAAGAACCTTGGATGAGATCCAGGATGTGGCTTTTACCTAGATGGAATACGTTAGATAAAATCAAAAGGAGAAGGGCAAGGTGACATTAAACAAGTTTCCATGGTGATGAAAGGAGAGAGGATAACGAGGAGAGACGAAATTATAATACTAATAACAAACACTAACATACAGAGTACTTGAAAGAAAGAAAGAAAGAGACAGACAGACAGACAAACAGGCAGAGACAGACAGACAGACAGACAGGGGGAAATGAAAAAGAGGGGGATAACGGAGAGATAGAATGGTCGGAATAGAGAGAGGGAGAGGGATGGACACATTTTCGGAGAGGTAGAGGAAGGCATAAACGGTGTCTGGGGAGCTATACGGTATTGGTAACAGTGATCTCTTGCGTATCGTAACCGTCCATCCTTGCGGGCAATTTCCACCATCAAAATCATCATCAGCTCAAAAAGAAACAAAACAAAACAAAACAAAAAAAGGCTAGTAAAAACGTTTGGTTCCCTAAATCACAACTGGTAATGAATTTGGGTCTAACAGTCATAAGCGGTGTGGTCATAAACGTCACGGCGTTGCAGATGACAGGGAACTACCCGAATTATGTCCGGAATGCCAACTTGAGCCGAGCTGTCCTTCGTAGTGACGTCATCCATGCCGTAATGGCCTCCGTCCGACCTTAAATCAAGCGGTAAACTTTCGTGAACGTGGACCCAAACTACCGTGAGAAGCCATCTTTCGATTTCATCTCGTCTTATTTGGTTCTTTTTGTCCGTGATCCGTTTCACCATTTGCTTCTTTGTTCTGTCGATATCCTTCCGGCAATTTAAGTCAAACTCGTGAAGTCACTACTTCTTACGTTCGTACAGAAGTCCTCTATGACCTCATTACATGTCATCAACGATTCTTGCCTTACCGTAATTCAGGGACTGGCTGCTAAACACGAGATGCTGTTATAATAAAGACAAATGTCACATCTGATAAACCAGCGTTAATTACAATATATTTAACACGTCTCGTGTCATTTACATTTCACTGGCAGTGGAATTGCGATACTACAGTTCGATTTATGAAGCTCATTTCCAAGTAGGAGAAGAAACACCTTAATCAATAATGGAATTGAATGGGAACGAGAAAGGGGTGGAGAGAAGGAGAGGAGGAGACAGAGGGAAAGACAGAAAAGGATTGTTCATAGGGGAGTTGGGCCAATTAGATCAATGAGGAGTATGTATATATTAGTATGTGTGTGCATGTGAATATGTGTGTGTGTGTGTGAGAGAGAGAGAGATAGAGAGAGAGAGGGGGGGGGGGAGAGAGAGAGAGAGAGAGAGAGAGAGAGGGATGAAGATGAGGGGAAGGCTGACCTCCAGTTGACCTACCCCAGTAGAAACATAGATGTGCCATATAAATGTTATGCAAATATAAATGATCTTCTTAAGAAAGCGAAGCGACAGGAGTATCTCCCTGTCAATCAAACCACGTCGTTCCCCGCTCTGAAAACGAGGACAGTGAAATCACTATTTGCCTTCGCCCACTGACGGCTTGAAGTTAGATTACGTTTTAAAGGTAAAGAAGATCGAAGAAAGACAGCTGCACACGTCTGAAGATTAGCCATAATTCTTCAATACACACGACGTGGTATGCGAACAGATCTTATATTTCATAAATTATGTATATTTTAATGCTGCTAAGAGCAAAATCTCCCTGCTTTATATGATTTCCTGTTTATTTGAACGTTCGAGCAAGACGCGCATTTGTTTTTAAAAGAATCCTTGGAGTGTAAATACAAGTAAAACGTTATTACAATTCATAATTCACAAAATGTGTATGAAACAATTTTTAGTGTTCGAAGAGAGAGAGAGAGAGAGAGAGACGGTCAAGGAAAATACCTTTTTCCTTAATACTTTTTCATGGTTTTAAAATGAGATACGCGCGTATACATTCAAAAGATGAAACACTGCACATAATTGACTATTCGCGATAGCAGGGTTTGACCAGGCAATGGTGGGCCCCACTAACTAAGCCAGGCAAAGCGGTACATCCACCGAACGGCATTCAACTCGGGGGGGGGGGGGGGGGGGGCAAGGATAGTAAGGGTGTAGGATTTGACATGACGTTAACTCCTTATGCGCTATTGAGGCATGTTTCCGCAGGTAATACACATAGTTCCTATAGGACAGTCTGGCAGTCAGAGGGGGTGAGGGTAGGGGGCAGTACAATTGCCATTTCTGTCGTGTTGTTTTTTCACCATTCTCATTTTCAAATATCTGTCTATGCTCCCTTCGCTTGTTTTCTTCCACGTTCATCATTTGCTCCTTACTGAACAGTTTCGCCGTTTAGAATAAATACTTCAATATCGAAAGGATACAAAAACACTTCTGCCAATACAATCCTGCATTACACTTCGTATTTTCATATCCCACCCCCTTTAATCTTCACAAACTTGTTTATTAATCATTCCTCATGATATATAATCCCTTGTAATGAATAGTGTTTGCACCAGTTATACATCTCCCATAGGGCAGTATAGTATGTCTGAGCTCAATAGTCAATTCAGTTTATGACTATCATAATTACGATCCGTTTGAGTTGAAGGGGGTCCTGTATGATACCACCGCAGCAGAAAAGAGACACCTCTTCCTATTTAAAGAGACCCCTTCCTCTATCTTAAAGTTCTTTCTTTTTCCTTTAAACATCGATACATGTATGATGAAAGGGGAGGCATCGTTGAACATGTATAGCTCGCGGGGAAGTGATATTGTTATCGTATCCACGACCGATAGCCGCTTTAACTGATCGAGAGTTTCGCTAATTGTCCGCCCAAAGCGGAGGTATTTCTCTAAGGCCAAGCGCAAAAAACTTAACTCCCGACGACATATCCAACATCTATAATTGTGCGAATTGACGCTCACAGCCTCCCCACCCCACCCTAACCTCCTACCCAGTTATTCCATGCTTCATAAATAGAAAATTTCTCTCGGAGACGGAGAGAGGCGGTGTAAATCGTTTCTATTATCGCCTCAAACCAGCTGGTCTGGAGCGACACTTGATTAAAATATGAATTTAAGTATCCCTATTTCTATTGAAAACAGTAGGCTTCATTGCTTTCACTTAGAGGATAAGAGATTAGAGTTATCATCGAACGGTTCTGACGATCATGACAATTGCGGTCGCATTGCTTTTGAGAATATAATTAATGACACAATGTCATTGTCATTGTCATTCGATCCTCCGCAGTATTTTTCATACGTATATAATGTTGTACCTTGTATATTTTGAATTCGTCTGTTTGCTTGTTTACCAGTGTATCTGTTTATGTACAACCTGCCAGAGGCACAAAATTACATTTGCAAGGCATGGATCTGGTTTCTTTGATAAACACCTGTAGTATGTTTAATATCCAGAACAATATAACTATGCTATGCGTTCTGTTTTTTAAACCAATAAATATTAACTACGAACAAGAGAGGGCGCTAACACGGAAGCGGTTTTCCAAATGTTATTTTTCATAATGGAAATTATGATCATAACATGAATTCAAAAGTGTAAGACAAGTGGCAGTCCAGATTCACTTTTCATGTATAAGGTACTAAATGTAACCATTTTCTCTCCTTGGCGTATTGGGAATCCACTAGTGGCAAACCGTAAGCGGTAAATGGGAACGGCATCTCCGCTCAGGTATGCATGTACCTCAAGAATGACCCCGTTTCCTACATAATGCGGTATATTTGTCATTTGGTTTACATCACTCCTATTTGATTTCAAACGAATTTCGTCTTCTACGTGTAGAACAGCCTTCAAAATCCCCCTAAAGGCCACCGTAGAAGACACATTTGGGTGATTTGAACGACTATGCGACTGGCTGAATCGCATGATCTGGTCATTGGATTGGTACAAGTAGGTGACGTCACATTTCTAGTCGTAGGCACTGTGTGATTGATAACTTTTCTTTTTCTTTCCCTACGTAGGAAGAAGAGGAGAAAAAGTCAACAAAAACATTGTGTCGTCTTCGATGGTCTGTGATTTAAATACAACATGGGCATGGGATGGGGAGTAGACAACACGGCAATGTGCCCACTTCTTACCTGTCGAATTCTCTTCTTTGATCCGCCTACCCTAAAGATGCCCACCACGTGCATGCCGTGTTTCTCCAGGTGCCTGAAGCACTGGGCCACGAGGCGGGGCACCTGGGTGTCGAGCGGGGCCAAGCTCTTGCGCCTGATCTGCCGGCACTCCTCCATGGCCGCTGTGGAGAGGGAGAGCGCGTCGAGGAGAGTGGCGTTGGCAGCTCGACTCCCGGCCGCGCCCGGCCCGCGGGATGACGAAGGCGAGCTCACGGATCGGGCCAGCTTGTTGGAACTCTGAGATGGGAAGACAATAAAGTTTCATCATTATTATCATCATCATTTATTTGACAATAATGATAGCATCAAATAACAACATTGTAACCAAAGGAAAAGAGTCTTATACCTACAACCCTCTCGCTCCAAATTTGTCATGAATTGAAAATCTCATAACATATTCCAAAAATGATGACAAGAATATCAATAGATTAACTGTGAGTACACCCGCGCCTTAACAATGACGTGCTTCAACTTTATTATGTGCAAACCTCAGCTTTATTCAAGTTGTAATTAAGTTTCAATCCATTATGTGTCAACACCTCAAACACCTTTTTTTATACCCTTAAAATAAAAGTAAAAAAGGGAGCGATTTCGTTAACGGTTAGCGAGTTCATGGGTTGGCAGTGCAACGACCAATACGCAGTTTGTAACTTAACTAACGCATCCAATATGCTATGTCATTGACGTCATCCTAGCTTAGTCACGTGATAGCTAATAGTTACAGTAGCCATGGCAACAAACAAGTCGTGAACAGCCCGGATTTGAAATGAATTTTCGTTTGAGGATACAGTATGTTGCGTTGGGCTGTTGTACAAAGAAGGTACATATTGAAATCGACTCCACGTGTATTCTAAATCACTATAGGGTATCATAATGAGTATATAAAAACAAAAAGTGGTACATTTTCCACCCCCTGCTGGATCGGGCAGACTACTTCTCTACACGATTTGTCTGTATGGACGTTAAGGACCATGACGATAGGATTTGATTGGTCATTGGTCGATGCTACACATTGCTTCGAGGCTGCCACCATCACCACGAGGGTTTATCATATTCATGATATCATAACGTATAATTGCACAACGACGACCAATATATTGCCATGACATCAGCCAAACTTAGATAAACTTCTGTTGTGACTGTACCATGCAGCTCCAATCACATTTCGATAAAAATCAGCCGCACCTGGACATGTCACAACGTCAAAATGTCAAATTCGCGCAATGTAAATTGCACCACACGTGCCTGCGCATGCTAATGCCTTTGTTTTCACCTTGCCATGACAGTAATTTACGATAGCACCTGCGATAGATTTCGCTGCGTCACGGCGTACAGGCTTGGGATATTGAAAGCAGCGGAACGAATTGAGGTGAGCCGAAGTGAACTGTTGGGCATACGGGCGAGGCCATGGCACGAAAATCAAAGCAGAAAATAGCACTTCCTGACAAGTCTGAAACCTTGTCACAGCTGACAGATCAAGCAGAGGTGATGGTAATTAGTAAATTATCAATTTACCGTAACACGTGGGTGTAAAGATTCCGACATCAATGGGTCATGAGAATGGGGGTCCGATGGGGGAAACTATGGGGCAAGGGACGCGTAAATATCCAACAAATGTAATTTGTATTGACGAGCATTAATGAAATGTGTTCTGGAATAAGCAGAGTTTGTCTTTTCATACACTGTTCTTGTGCAGTCACACGAAAGTTGTATTAGGGGCTGATGCAGCCAGCAGTTCTTATCGTAAAGCCGATCCGCTTGACTTATTGCCTGGGTTCAGCCACGGGCTAAGGTTGTCAGAGAAACCGCTTGGGTAAATGAAAGAATACTAAATAGCTGATAAAGATTTACTGCTTGTATTTACCTTCCGTTCATCTTTACATCTATGATTAGGAATGGCAAATGAAACAACAACGGAAGGAGGAGGTGAATAGGGGCAAATGTAGATGAAACATAACAAAAATAGGCCGATGAAGACGAAAAAGGGGAAATTGGAAGAGCTTAAAGACGTGCAATTATCAAGTAAAGATGAAGATGAAGAACCAGGGGAAGATCGACAATGAGAAGGAGAAGCAGATGAAGGAGGTGATGGACGAAGATTACAATGAGGACGATACGAAAATCATGTAACTGAAAATGGGAGAAAATAACAAAGACGTGTTACTTAAATGCATGAAACCCATTTCACGGAATTTCACGGAATGGAAGCCTCTTTAACAATGGATCATGCTCGTTATTTTCTTATGTCATTATACCCAAGGGCAAGATGTCCAGAGTCGGAATAAAACTCCTAAGAATGTGTTCGACAGGTTCCTCGAGTGGAATTAAACGGCTAACAATACCTCCATCGAGGTCGAAGGGATTGCCTTTCTCTAGTCTGGTATGGTCTTTTACACTCGGCTTAATCGAATAAAAATATGAGGTGGGTTTCTTCGTGAGAAATACATGAAAGAAACACGTTATACAATGCATGCTTTCGTGTATATTACACTCGATTTGTTTTGTTATGTTTTCTGAGTGTGTGTGGGTGTGTTTGTGGGTGTGTGTGTGTGTGTGTGTGTGTGTGTGTGTGTGGGTGTGTGTGTGTGTGTTTGAGGGGCTTTCATTTAAAGTCGGGATCCCTACTTCCCGCTGAGGCGATGTCACTATACGTGGAGCATTTCTGCACCCTTTTGTCGGGAGGTCTTTGGCTCCCTAGGGAGTCTTTGCACATTAAGCACATTTTATGAAAATAATCAGTATGTAACCCCCCCCCCCCCCCCAAGCAAAACCACTACATCATAATCATGGTAGCTTATAGAATCATCTATTCTACGTGCTCTTAATGAAATAAAGCTCAGATCGTGTTTTACACCGCTTTCTGAACCAGAAATAATTTTGGTGCAAATAATTTTACGCAAAACGAACTGTAAATGTTGAATCTAGAACTATTTTGATAAAAACACACGGCCTGGTACAAAGCATAATTTGTGAGAACATGGAATTTAGGTGTAACTTCCCTGACCTATAATTGACCCTAGATTTAGTAGCAATGTCTAGCGATTGACGAATGCTTCCTTCAGTGAGCATGACATCTTAGATTAGAAGGCAATGGCTTATGCTTGTTGGCAGAAATGAAACTTTGGCAAGCTCACGCAATATTGTACAGCCAGCCGGAAGCACGATCTAAACTGGGTGTCTCTTATCCGATTACGTTATGATTGACATACACGTGTCTGGTTTAGGAAAGAGAGAATCATTCATACTCTGTGTGAATTGTGTTAATAATGATTTCATGAAAGATATATTAACATGGTGGGGATGAATATACATTCTTAAAAAGAGGAGAAAGGAGAGGCACCAAAAGAAATGTAAACATAAAGTGAGAAAGAGAGATGTTAATACGGAGCGAGAGCGATAGAGAGTGAGAGAGAGAGGGGGGGGGCGGGGAGAAGAAAGGTGGTGGGCTGAAGAGAGAGGGAGAGGGAGAAGAAAGGGGGTGGAGGGAGGGAGAGAGGGTGAGAGGATAGAGTTGGAGGAGGAGGAGCGTGGGGGGGGGGGGGGCAGAGAATGATTGAGAAGGTGTTCAACGGAGTAGTCTAGCAAGTTTACACAGAAGACGCTTCGAACACGTTGAACGGTGGTTGCAGAGTATCGGATGAAGACCAACGGGAGAAAAACAATACACCATTTAAGATCATCGAATTTCAGCAACTTGATACAAATTAGGCCGCTGACAAGAAACAGCCGTGTTTTTCACCAAAATACATCTTCCCCTCTCCACTCGCGCGAGAGAATTCTCATCACTCTATCCCATTGCTCACAATCGCTACATTCTGATTGATTTTCCTAAGAAAATTACCCAGTTCCCTCTCCCACTGTAATGTCATATCATTGATAGGAGGTGCAATTGTAGAAAACTGATGTTCCCCTTTTTTGCTCCTCTTATGGAAAATGTATTTATTTAAAGGACTGTTTCCATGGTTACCGGAGCAGCGGGGGAGATGCTAATCCGATTAATACTACAAGCGAGACTGGAAAGCAAGGCACAGTAGACACAGTTCAACAGAAAGAGAGTAAATGGACATTTTTAAATTTTTATATAATATTGTTAACTTCATATTAACAAGCACGAGAGCACTTGCATGTGTTTGCACTGACCAGTAATAGAGGAAATTGATACAGCGGACAACGACATGTGCATTTGTAAAAACAGAATTGAATTACGGTCATTACGATGGTTGCTGGTGCTTGGTTAATCATGAAATTATGAAATAATGACTGATATATAAAAAAAAGCGTTGTCAACACACAAATAGAAACAGAAATTAAGAGTTTCATGACCAAAAGCGATCATAGCAAATGACGAATTTCTGCCATATGCAATACTACATGTTTCAGCTTTCATAATGTTGTTTGATAATCTAATAGCCCTTTTGCAGGGCCTATGAAACAGCAAAAATGTGTGCAAGTGGTCCATCGGAAAGAAAGGCAATACAAAACACGATTCTTCAACATCTTCTCTAGATCTAGAAAATTGACAGGTATATGGAATACACCGGCTGCTTTTACCATGTGTTTAGAATATGAAAACATGATATAAAAGAGAGTGAGAGAGAGGAAGAGAATGGATGGGGGAGAACTAAAGAGATGTGGAGAGAGGGAGAAAGAAGGACAAATAAGAGATGGAATGGGTATGAGTGATATGAATAAAAAAGAGAGTGAGGGATTTAGAGATAGAGATGGGGTGGTAGTTATTGTGTATTCAGGGAGAGAAGGAAGCTAGAGACTTGCTTGGTTGGTATCTGGGTGGCAACTCCCTTTATTCTGGTATATTACACATATATATACACAGCATTGGTGGTGGTCATGTTATGTAACAGTCTGGGTGAATAAGCTAGGGGAGACCAAGAGAGAAGGTGCAGGGGCAATGTAAACAAACATATCAGATGGGGGGAAGTAGTGGCTAATCCTTGGCCGTGGGAATGAGAGTGGATAGGGACAGCTATGAACATCTGGTTCATAGTACAGTACTGGTTTACAAACACAATATCCCTCCCTTTCTTATAAAAAGAACATATTGATAAATTAAACTGTAACAGCATAACTTGAGCTATCTACTTGAACTATGTCCGAGATACTTCTACCGACTATTCAGACACACATTGATTTATCACTCTAATTCTATACAGGTGTATATACAAGATGAATGTCTTTGCAACTTCAAATTAATCTCACTTCGAATGTTAGACACTCTTGTTAACATGATTACACTATGGGGGTATACTAAACGAAACTTACTCGATAGGTCAGCACGACTGAATTCTTTAAATATGAAGACAAGTATATAAGCATTTTCAATTTCCAAAGTGTTTCAGAGTAACAAAATTCGGCCCTCAGTTATCTATCTTAAGAGTACACTGTTACACCCTATTTTCCTTTTCTTCTCATTTCAACAGAACTAGTAAATATATAAACATCCTTTGAACTTTAAACTAACCTTGGATCCAACTAATTCCATCTTGGCATGGTAAGAATTATTAACATACTGAACATATCTTTGTATTGACTTGTATCGAACCTGTAACAAGTAACAATCAGTATCAACTTTCAATTGGCTAGACATTACATGTACAAAAAACAAAGTTTGAACTTAGGCTATAAACCGTCTCTTTTTATCCTGAATTCCTCTCTATTTCGTTTTAAGAGAAAACAAATGAATTAGCTTGATCCTTTCAAAATGAACGAACATTTGGACTGTTCCACATACATGTAATCATATTTCTATGTGTGATAAACTTAACATTCTTTCAACTTAAAACTAACCTCAGATTGTTCCAATTAAATCTACTTTGATATTCCTAAACCCAAATTCTTCATGAGTTCATCGAGTTGTACGATCCTCAAGGCATATCATCGGATCGACATTTACATTGGTTGAGAGTTAATCTATAGAGTATACGTGGCATATCATCTCTTCTTCTTGCAAATGGGTGAACAATTATTACTGAAATAGTCTACAATGCAAACCATAACATTTGAAAGCTTGCGAAATCACAGGGTTATAACATCGAAACATGAGATACAGTTCAGTGCAGAATTGTCCTTTGAGTCTGTGTTCATATCAAAGTTATAGTCCAATGCGTTGAAGTTCAAGTTTACATTGAGTGTCGCATTGTAGAGTTGAGTCAATGTTCAAGTCCCTTTTACACATAAAATTATTGTCATGCTTATTGTCCATAACAGGAGGCGAGCTTAAGTATTCTCGTGACGCGTGATCACGTGCTATAGCAGAATAACGTAGATTATCAGGATCGATCGAGTGTTCGTGTGTTTGTACGCGTCATCGCGGTCTTCGCTGTCTTCGTTTTGCTATTGTTCTCACTGTCGTCGTCGTGAAGTTATCGCTGTTGTATCTCCATTCTCGCTGTCATAGTCATTCTTTCGTCGTGGAGTCCTCGCTGTCGCCTCTTGGTTAATTCTCGCTTTCGTCGTTAAGTCATCGCTGTCACAGAGTCGTCATCGTGGTTGTCTCGGTTATCGTTGTCGCGGGCTTACGTTGTTTTGCCAGGCTGTGGCTCAAACATACCGGACGGTCGGTACGGGCTCAAGTGTGGCCGCGTACATTGTCGACGGGCTCACGCAGGACATCTTGTCGCAGGTTGCCGGACATCTTCGCTGCAGGTACCCACCCAGCTGTCGCGTAGCTTCAGGTCCTCAGCTCATCAGCCGCAGCTTAGGGCTGGAATCGTCGTCGGCGTCGTAAGAGTTCTAGTTTACAGCTCGTGTAGTTGGAACTCCTTTACCAGAATCGTCATCGTCGCGGCGTCGTCAGAGATCTAGTTTACAGCTCGTGTAGTTGGAACTCCTCTGCCAGGGTTGTCATCGTCAATGTCGTCCTCACTGTCTCTCCTCTTCCAGAGTCGTGGTACGGGCTTACGTGGCCGTACATCATCAAGGGAGTCGTCGCTGCACTCATTGTCGTACTCGTACGTTGTCGAAGGCACCTCAGTGTCGTGGTACAGTGGGTCCTTAGTTCGCAGCCGCATGCAGTGGGCTGGAGAAAATGTTGTGGCTCGTGTTGCCGTGTAGAAATCATCGTCTCTGCTGCTTCTTTCTTACAGTCTCTTTTAATGTCTTAATCTGTTGTCTGTGTCGAATTCCTTCTCCTCCTCCTTTTCTTTCGTCGGCGCAGCCCAGCGCGGGCCCGCCGCGCACTGAAGGTCCTACATTCGACCGCTTATATCCTCGTCGCCATTATTGTGTACCGAGAGAAGAAGGAAACTGGAGGGCTTGCTTGGTTGGTATCTGGGTGGCAACTCCCTTTATTCTGGTATATTACACATATATATACACAGCATTGGTGGTGGTCATGTTATGTAACAGTCTGGGTGAATAAGCTAGGGGAGACCAAGAGAGAAGGTGCAGGGGCAATGTAAACAAACATATCAGATGGGGGGAAGTAGTGGCTAATCCTTGGCCGTGGGAATGAGAGTGGATAGGGACAGCTATGAACATCTGGTTCATAGTACAGTACTGGTTTACAAACACAATAGTAGTGCGAGTGGAGAAATATATAGAGGGTGAAAGAATGACAGAAGTAAAATGACACAGATAATATGGAGGGGAGGAGAAGGAAAATATGCTCTAATTCGTGCGGTAGTCATTCGTTTGTTTTCTTTCTATAATTCGTACTTCACGCCAGCTTTTTTGTGTGTGTATATATGTGGTCAAGGATGCTCCTAACGTTGACTCGAACGGAAACGGGTTTCTCTGCTCGGATTCGCGCGCAAAAGGTCAGTGGTTAAATCGCACCGTGTTTAGCATACTGCATCTAATTTAGCGGGAAGCATTTTCACTTGTGGAATCAGGAGTTTGATTGAGGCAGACATCTTAATCGCTGAGTAGGTGGCGAGGGGAAGGGGGAGGAGGAGGAGTGGGGAAAAAAAGGGGGGAGGTGATTGTCAAACATTGATCATCCTACAGGTATCCCATTAGACATTAGACTAAAAAACAATCAATGAATGTAATCAGGACTATAAATCAATGTTGTCACATGACATAGTTCCGTCGGAAACTGTTTAACCTTGCTACTTTTTAAGCTTCCTTTATCAGATATCCCCAAGATAAAAGGGCATAATGTCGCTGACGTGGTCATCGACGTACGCTGTAATAATGACTCGCAGTCTAATGCTACGTAAAACTCTCTACCCACGCATCTTCCCCCTCTCACCTAATAATATCTCACGATGATCCAAAAATACCTCGCCGTAAACATTTTTCATTCCATTTTCGGCATAAACCACGCACTCTTCATCATACACACTGCCTGTTGCCATTTAGGCAGTGTTTTGGTTCTCCCTAAATGCCACAGGGAAAGCGACTCAGACGACACAATCCCAGTCAGCTTCATCAACACACACACGTCTCCGTGACATCATTACGTGGGTGGGGAGAGGAGAGTCGTTTTACCCCCTCTCTCATGTATCGCTATAAACACGAATACGATTACCACCGATTCATATTCCAACATGAAAAAACTGCCTCACGACCATCGGAACACCATCGGCTAGGAACGCCACTCGTTGAAAAAGTCTCGGTAACAGCGCAATACCAATAGGTAATAGGTAATAGCGCAATAGGTTGGGAAATGGCTGAGAATTAAGTCTTTAAGTACCAGGTGCGTATTTTCCAGCAGTAATGCAAGCAATTCCCATATAGCAGCATTTTGTCTGTTACAGGGAGTTAAGTATTAGAGAGATTGACGATGCGGGGAAAGGGAAAAATGCAGAGACGCCTGTTTGATACATTGATACTCCTCACGTGGTTTTGGGTTCCTGGTGTTAACCGAATTTGCATTCCCCTGGAGAGATTGAATTCACCGTCGACCTGGAGAAATCTGCATAGTGATCACCATGACACGCCGTCGTCAAATCATCTCGACACTTCCTCTACCTATCCGACCATCTCTCCCACCCGCCTGCCTACGTCACATTGTTACGTCAGAGCTGAATATATTATAGCGAGCGCCGCCAAGTTCATCGAGGTGAAAGATAGCAGGCGCTCAATTAGGCCAGGATTCAAACCGGGAGAAAGGGTGAAGTCTCCGGGTGCGGATGGCGCTTTATGGAGTTACAGGAGAAAACGAAAAAAAAGGGTCGGTAAATTCATCGCTCCATGAAAACTACGCAAAGGGAAGTAAAATACTGTCAGGATGACACACATTAATGACGACAAAGAGAGTTAGTGTGAAACCGACCATTCGTGAACAGGGGTCTACCCCTTACGGTTGTCAGTAATTGGTGCAGAGTCGCATACACTGACGGGTAACTCTAAACAGCATCGAAGTTCATATCTTCGTCATGATCCCCCCTGTCGTACATGGGGAATGCTCGGTCTGCACTCTGTTTCATAAAACTTGTAATCCATTATACATTTGCAGCAAACCTTCTTCACACATCCTTGATTTCAGTAACTACTTCTGTGTGCCGCATCTTTGCATTCAACGCTGTCCATTTCCTTGCAGTGTGTGGGGGATAGGTAGGATTGTAAATTCAACAGCTGACATTTAAATGCTGTCATCTGGCAAAAAAATAGTTTCCATAATGTACCTGCTTTTTCTCCTAGCCTCGCTTCCAAGCCCTTGGATATATCTAACCTTAACAAAAAAAAAATCAAGTCCAGTGATCGTAAAACTAGTCACATTCTCCTCTTTTCTCATTCCGATCCGGCTAGGTAATCGGAAAGGTTTAGTCTCCGGTATCCAGATACCTTCATTGAAAAGTTTAGATTCAAAATGCCCAGTCTAAAATGTACCGGTCTAAAAAATTGTAGTGTTCGGGTTAACCTTTTGTCTGCCAGATGAACTACTTCCCTACGGGATTTGGGCGCAGTCCTTGTGAAAAACAAACAAACAGGCGTTTGTGGCACACAAAGAGTTAATAAAACATGGGCCGTCTTTATCAACTTTTCGGAAATTTAAATGCGTTTCCAAAGGCCTTTACGAACGCGTATCCAAACGCGTTTCCAAACGCGTTGAAAAAAACGGTGCGTTTATCAACTCCAAAGGCCTTTACGAACGCGTTTCCAAACGCGTTTAAATTTGGGTGCGTTTATGAACTCGATCGCCCAAGTGGAAAACCGGCCTTGTCACGAAAAACACGTGGTTTAAACGCGTTTCAAAACAGCTTTGCGTTTATCTCGCTTCTTTAAACGCGTTAGATCGTACAAATTTGCGTGTTTCAAAACAGCTTTCCAAACCCGCTAATCAAAACACCTTTGCGTTTATCAACTCTTTTAAACGCGTTTAAAAACATTTAAATGCGTTTGGAAACCTTAATTCTACCCCAAAAAAGAGTTGATAAACACGCCCATGAATGCATATCCTGACTTACAGATACGGAATGTTGATTGAGGTGGTTGAGGGTAGCTGGTGACAGGAGCGGTTGGGCCAGGTCCAAGCTCTCCCTCCTCTCCCGCTGCTTGTTCGCCTCGTACAGCCGTAGCTCCCGGTCGTTCCGGATGCATTTCTCCAGGGGGATGCCGAACACCATTGGGGTGGGGTTCGCATCTACGGAAGGAGACAGAGAGAGAGAGAGAGAGAGAGAGGTGTCAGACACACTTAGCATCACAAGTACATGTACTATTGGTGCCAAAATAGACCAGTAGTATAAAAAGTGTTACATTTCTAAATGAGTTATACCGAACAATTTTAGGATCGGTTTCGCGCCTTGGCTAGAAGGAAAGAGCGAGGAATTTAAAATTAATTCGGTCCGCAAATTAAAATGATATACACATGCAATGTGTGTGTAAATGTGTTAATGAGTGTTTGTGTGTCTGGCTGCATGTGTGCGTTTATAGATGTGTGTGTATATGTGTGTGAGAGAGAGTGTGTGTGTGTGTGTGTGTGTGTGTGAATCTAGGTCCTTACAAACGCGTGACAATCAGATTGTTTTGGGGCGCCATAACGCCTCGTTGGTATCCATGTGATTGTCAGTATTTTAACTACTGTTGGTGTCAAAATGCAACAGTAGAGTTCCATTCCGAACACCATCGTGTCGGGTTACAGTAACATCTAGGGATCGAGATGAAAGAGCAAAATATGGAGTTTACCCCTTCTCTACCACACAAACCGGTGCTTCTCTAACAGGTGCCATTTTACGATCTTTGTCAGTAGTTTGCATTGCTGGTTCAAAAATGCAACGGAGCCGCACACCGAGTTCAAGCGACAAGATACTTCAATGGTGGTCGAGACAAGGTTCAAAGCAAGGTCGTGCCAGTATCTGAGGCCGAGAACGAGCCGTGAGCCTACGTCCTTCTACGCCTCCCCCCCCCCCCCCCCAAAAAAAAAATAATAATAATAAATAAAAATGTGTCGTATAGACGTTGTGTATGCATAAGAGGTGTTAAATGCAATAACGGTATCTGGATAGATACGCAGCGGCGTTTCTGCTCCTTAATGCATCAGTCATGATAAACTAGAACACAAATTTATGCTGGCTGGAAAAGGATTTATGCTCATTTGAAGTTCAACGTTATCTCCTTGGATGCTAGCACCGATAATCTACCCCACAGTAAGGCATGGTGATGACCTTGTCTGGCTCTGAAAGTGCTGCCATGGTAGTACATCTACTCCCCAAGCCTCTATAACGACTCCCTGACTGAAAGGCGGAAGGGAACTAAAAATAGGGCTGGCGGAGGTCGATAGTTCTCGCTTACGCACCGCGGCATTTCTCGCGTGTCGTTGAACACGATGCATGACTTGGTGTTCTAGTGCTCTTGCCTCGTCGTGCATGTGTAACGGGAGCTAGGGAGGGGATGGGCTGGCCTTCGCGAGACGGAGGGGTCTTTTTTTTTCTCTCAGACATGCGAAGCGGACGACGAGCGTCTTGACGTGAAGTCAAAGAAGAAGGAATTCAGACAGAGTCATTTCGGGAATAAATCAGTTTAATAGATGACACCACATAGGCTGAAGGTATTTGTAAGAGCGGTCCAAAATAACAAAGTTGAAGATGTGTTCTCCTTCCAGAAACACGAATGAAACAATGCTAATTGTAGTTCCTACTATGATCACCACACATCTTCAAATCAAATCATTTTTACCATCCTGTCCTCTAATAGTGAATATTTTTAATTGTATGAAGTATAACTATGATATCATAGTAACTTTATTTACTTGATTATAAGACAAAAATTACTTAAGTCGTGCAGCTGCACTATTGAGTTTCTTTACGACTGCTTTTGATTTGTTTTACATGAAACCGGTTTATTCGTGTATAAACATTATCCGTATAGTCGATGTGCTTCATGAAACGCGATAAATCTATTTGCGTCGAAATACGCGAAAGAGACGGCAAAAAGACAAGCAGAAAACTCTGCAATAGTCACGATCTATGTATGTAGGTTTACGTCGGTTGTGACACCGTCTGTCGTGTCTCAGGGGAGTAGCCTCGCTTTCAGGCGCTTGGGCATTTCTATACAAAGATATTCAATAGAGAGGTCTGGCTGCAGTAGACTAATCATTCCCGATTTCTGATCCAGTTCCTCTGGACTGTGAATAGAGGAAAATGATTAAATGACTAGCTTTAGAATGTTGGACTCTGTTTTGCCATTTGGATAAAAAATGTCCAACGGTCTGAAAGCCAGACCACAGTGGAGCCGTAGAGGCCCACAGACACGTGCCTACGTGAATAAGGCCCGGATACATGAGCAGGCATCGGGCACGGACAAGGGCAGATCCATACACGAAATGAAATCGTGGTTATGGAATTACACACATAATGCTAGAAATGACATATCCTGGCTAATGAAACGTGAAACCTTTCTTAATGCAAGCCCGAGGAAAGAACGTATGCCCCGTTATACAGTAATGGATTTTTAGTTTGTTCTCTCGTCTTCATCTTGTCGTCTTATATGAGGAACACTCTTAAGTAAAAGCAAAAACAACCTCATATCAAATTCCCCCGTGGCAGTACTGGTGTTTCAGTAAGATTTTATTTTCTATCCTGTACTCGTAGCAGTCTTCATGATCACAACATAACCGTTCGACAGAAAAGTCAACGTCTAAAGCAAGACTCTATTTCGAAGATTACTCAGATAAGGTCATGAAATCTGAATTATGTATGATAAGAAAGTTGCATCACTTGCCCAAAGAAAAGAACTACTACCATGTCTTCTAACTTGTTTCTCATTGTTGAGTGGGTATCTCATTGGCCTGGGGACAAGTTGATGGCCTGGTGGAGACTTCCATGTCACATCTTCTAGGAATCGTGTGGTCTCGGAGACGTCTTCGCGACGTCTTCGCAAAGTAAAAGTAAAAGTAAAACGTCGCGGAGACGTTTCCGCCAATGAGGTCCTTCTTTTGTGTCATCGGGATAATAGCAATAGGGTATTTACCTTTATTATTGGTCATGTCTCTGAGGCTGTCCAGGAAGCTAGAGGTTCGTTGCCGCCCCGTCCGCAGCAGACCCCCTTTCTTTGGCCGCTTCTGGAGTGGATCTGAGATAGGGAAGAAAGTAGGGTGAAAATATTAAGTAAAAAATATCTGGGATGGTATTTTGAAAAGTATTGAGTCCAGAACTGTCTTAAGTCTATCAAATGATTTTCTGAAAACTTACTTCAGCTAAAAGGTGCTCTGCTAGGATAATTACAGTTATGGATCGTAAGAAACTTAAGTCCGAACGTAAATCAAAACTTAAGTCAAAACTTTAGTTAGTTATCAGAATAGTTTCCCTGGTGGGAAAATTGCTTGTTCACAAGTTAACACACACACACATACACACACACTTATATATACACACACACACATACACACACACTTATATATACACACACACACATACACACACACATACACACACATACACACACACACACGCACACACACACACGCGCGCGCGCTTCCTGAGAAAGCTCGTGCATCATAACCGTGTCTTTTCAATGGTAGTGAAAGGGAAATAATTACACTTATGGGATCATACTGGGATTATTCTAGGCATATCAAATAGAAAATGAAAACGAGAAAATAACCGGTACCCCAATACTTGATATGTAATGAGTATCTTTTAACTAAGAAGGCAATCTCATATATTTTCATTTGAAAATTGTGATGCAGATCGTTGGATACATCCTGCACACCCTTTTATACGGCTTTAATGTAAATCGAGTGAAGAGAAGGAAACAAAAAGGACGTGAAAAGACATTCAGTTCAGTTACACTATGTTGATTAATCATTGGAACAGCGGAACACATGCACTTCCGCCAGTGCAGACTCCGCTTACCAAGGGATTTTGTATTACCTTTAAAAAAAGACAAGTGGGATTTAATCGCCTTTTTTCTAAGGTATTTAACGTCCTCTTTTCTAGGAATTGTGCTAATCAGGCATAATGATTTGCAAACAAGGTTTCGATTGAATGTTAATAGCATAGGAGAACACAATCCGCGAACAGATTTGTTGAATGCTTTAGGGGGTCTTGCAGAGAAGAGTATCACGTATCTAAATTCAATGTTTGCACAAATTATACACAGATAGCCCATAGAGCATTCGTTTTGCTGGTACACTGAGGGTGAATGATGTTACAGACAGGCATGCGTACAAGGTACATGGAAGAACACTTGATATATAAGCAGTCCATGATATTTCAAACTATGAACAAAGAAAGAAAATAAGACGAAAAAGGCGGTAAAGATGAAGAAGAAACGGCATATAAAAATAGATAGAGAATCGGAGCAAATTGAAGCAGATATCCTTTGAGATGATCTTGAGGCGTCTTATGGCGTCTTGGGGTCATACAAGCCTTAATGCAAAGCTGTATCTGATAAGAAATATGGGCCGTATGGCGGAATGGTGTGGGTGCATGAAGGCTACAGTGAAATCTAATGGAGATGTGGAAAGAGAGATGCGTGAGTAATTATACTGGACAGTAAAATGTCAAAAGTTTGAGTTCAGAGTCCATTGTATTAGAGCGTATAGCGAGAACCCCCCCCCCCCCCCCCGAACAATGTATTACAATAAGACGTGGGAACATAAACGTACACCTTAACTCTCTCATTACCATTTGCATGAAACTGTTTACTAAGCCAATTGGCAATTAGGTTTTCAAGGAATGGCAATGTCAGGGTTAAAGGAGAAAGGGATGGAAACGCGACAGCAGTAACGAGGACTGAATACTAAATGCATCATTGCATGGTAAAGTTGCATCGACGGCGTTGTTTTTTTTTTTTTTGTTTAAACCAAGCACTGCATTCGTTTAATGAATAACGTCCACAAGTTCGCAAAAGCTAGCGGTGGCACACGCTCAACCAAAATTATAAAAATAGTTTTGGATTCGCACCGTTTCTTCTCGGTTACAATTTATCATTGATTGTTTATCAATGTATAGTACATTCATGTGACACACACTATCGCGACTGACACCTTGCACTGGAAACACACCACCTTATTTCATCTAACCCATCCAATTTAGGGACACCATTTTTAAAAAAAGAAAACAAGAATGATTTGCTCGTTGGCTCCGAACTCTCGTCACGTTATGTGCTGAACGGTGTCATTCTGTTTTCAAATTTGTTTGATCGCTGTTATGCTGCATCGCTGTCGATATCTGATATGCAGTAAGCGTCGCTGCGGGACCGAGCGTGTACCCATCATCCATTTATGAACTAGAGAGGAACCACAGAGCGCTCTCGAGAGGGGAAGGTGCAGCGAAACGTTAATCAATAGCGTTATCATACAGCAAACACAACTCAGCTTACAGCTGATTGCCGATTAGTAGCAGGGGGATGCCTCCTCGAAGATACTATAGCTGGCGTGTAGAGGTGTCCCCCCCCCCCCCCTATCTCTCTCCCCCTCTCCCTCTTTCTCTGATCTCCACGAATGTCGCATTCATTAGCCCACTTACAAACCTATTTTGGGAACAAACTTTCTCCGGTGTTTTTTTTCTTCTTAAAATCTCCCACTCAGTCTCTAATCCTTCCTCGCAGTGTAGGATTCTAATCAACCACGAGTTCGTGTTCCGCCGGAAGAATAAGAAGAAGCTCTGATACGATAAACCACCAGTTGCAATAATGTAAAGCACGGTTTACTATGATCTGCATACCTCGTAGGAATTCTACCTGCTGTGAAAAGGCACAAACAGCTCATGTAAATGTTGGGTTTACCCCCTCCCCCCCCCCCCCCCCCCCGCCCCTCCACCACCTGTTTAAAGAGCAGCAGTTTGTCTTGCGCAGGGTAAGAATTCTATATAAATATATATAATTGAAAATACTGTATTCTAAAAGGCATTCCTACAATTATCTTTCTATCGACGATACTTTTTCCCCGACTGATCTACTTCCCATTGATACACATTCCATGATCAATTCCCTGCGCGCTCTCTGTCGAGAGAGCTACCCGTATATCACGTGGCGCCACACAGAAATGGCGCCACTGGTTTCTCTCAGTTATGCGCTAACGTAATCCGAGCAGCGGAACGTGAACAACCACTAGTTTTACGGCGTTCGTGGATTACCCTCCAAATCTTCAGATGAAAGTCTTCATTTATATAAAACACTGTATATGTATATATATATATATATATATATATATATATATATATATATACATACACACACACTCACATGTACATATAGATTTATATATAGATATACATTTATATGTGTGTATGAGTGCCAGTGTTCGTGTGTGTGTGTTTGTAGATGGTTAGTGGTGTGTGATTGTTTGTATCGCGTATGTGCATATTTGTATATTATCATTGTATAGTTTTCTTCTTTATGGCCTTCAATGTGTGTGCCGGAAGTGTTTTTCTTATTATTTAATCACAAAAAGAACGAGTAAAAGGTGATGGTGTAACAGGTGATTGTATAACTTACATATTTTTGTGACGTTTGACCGTATGACGCACCTCTAACCCGTATCATTTCCATCTGTTTTTAGCGTCGTAAGACAACGTAAGCTAAATATATAGACTGAAGTATGTAAATATTTTCAAAGTGTTGCCAGTACTTCACGGTTGCTTACAATGTACCAACTACAAATGGGATTCCCCCTTCTCACCTCTCTTCCTCTTTCACACTCTAAAAAACAAAAAACGCTCAGCCGGTTTGTTATTGCTTGTTTGTTTTTGCAGCTGATCGAAGTTCCGATCGTTAAGCTAGCTTTCGCGCACTCGATCAAGCTTTTATAACCCTCATTATTAAATCAAAATCAACAGCTCAATTAAGGATGGTGTACAGAATTTGGTGCATGGTTTATAAATATTATTTCAATTATTCATATCGTTAGTAGATGCCATTAGTACTATTTCAATGCACCCGGTCCCTTGTGTGTCTATGTGTATATCTCATCGCCATCCAACATTCCCCTATCGCTCGCGTGCTCTATTTCTGTTTCACCCACGTATCTCAAAAGGTTAAACATGCATGTTATTATTGTTGCAACTGGTAATGCTTTTATTTGTTGCTGTTCCCAGCCCACCATCCACCCACCTTTTGTGGGTGTTTGTTTACGGAACAACGTGCTATTTTTCCCCTCTTGTCATTCCTATTTTTGAGGAATTATTATTACACATGTATCTAATTTACTCATTAACCTCTGTTTGCCATTGAATACATTAGGTGGTTTAATGAAGTAGGAATGTAATAGTAAGCGCAGCTTACTTAAGAAAAAATATTTCCTTTGATTCTTTTTGTAGACTCGTAAAAAACCCACAAAAATATGTTTTCATTGTTTGCTTCGACTTGTACGTTTTCATCATTTCTTTAAACATGGAGACAAGTTCTTTGAACTGTTACAATTTCTTAGAATGCAATATATGCCCACACTCGTTTTCGTCTAGCCAGTTTATTTTCTCCTCGTGGAATGATCACTGATTGGCTTCTCAATGAACGATAACGGATATCTTACTCTCACGGATGAATCCTGTACACTACACGAATAATGAAGTATAATTTCAAACAAAGGAGTAAAGCAAGAGAGAGCGAGAGAGAGAGAGAGAGAGAGAAAGAGACGTCATATCAAAGCTTGGTCATCATCATGATAGGCTTTAATACCGCACTATATATTTATCCTCTGAAAAAATAAGAACTTTATCTAAATCCTGTTGAACAATTCTAGAAACAAAGCTTAAAAATAGTCTCTTGTGTGATAAATTAAAATTTCTCCAAATCGTAATTAAAGCTCTCATTTCAACAGCGAAACAGAAAAGGACAAACCTTAACACCAGAAAACACCGTGGGAAAGAGAACGAACATGAAAATAAAGTGGTCAATAATCCGAGATATTTCCGTTAATACTACATTAGACATGTTCAAACCTCCAAGCATATATCCATCGACTGCTTGAAGTAAGATCTATTGCTTTCTTCTGACGGTTTTGTTTCCTTTCCATTATCTATACTCTCAGTTTCATCCTTTGAACCGGTGCCTTGCTTTACATATAATACCTAACGTAATTGAATAAATTTAAACAAATGTGTATATATATCCTTCCGTTGTAGGGAATGCGAAGTTGTTTAAAAAAGAACAATAATGTTTATTTCTTTGCAGTACTATGCGTGACTGTTTTTCTCATATGAAGCGATGAATGTAGGAGTATGTAACACTAGGAACAAACTGTACAACCTATTTACCTTAAAATATTGGCAATATGTAATTACGTCAGTGGAAATCATTTCATGGCTCAAGTTACCATCTATTTCTGTATGCTCTTTCGGAAGACATGACAATGCCCAAAACACCACGTACAAAAGTACTGTAATAAATTGATTATATTAAACAAATAATCAACGTTGGTGAAGGTGATGGGATGAACTATCACTTCCGAGGCGATCTGGATAGCGTATACATTCAGATCACCGAGGAAGTGATAGTTCGTCTCATTACCTGAAACCAAAAGTTGATTATTTGATTTATATTCCACATCTGAAACCAACTATGTATACAAAAAATGACAATTTGACGTAAAAAAGTAATGTTTACGTCTCTACCTAACCCCGAGCCGCTGCCATGGGGAACACGCGTTAGGATGCGCGTTAATTAGGACGCGCATTATGACGCGCGTTTAATTGGGACGCGCATTATGACGCGCGTTTGGACGCGTTAGTGGGAGCTGATAGTCCGAGTGTAACGCACTTTTATTTCGCGCATACTCAAAAAAATTGATCACGCGTTAGGACTGTGAGGAGTGAAGAGATCAGCGAAACCAAAAAGTACTATCATCTATAGTGTAACGAACTTTTATTCTCAGGTGATCTGATAGGAAAAATTACGCCTCATCACGTGATCAACTCTTGACCAATCATATAGCAACAATCTTAGTATGTGGAATATAACAAAACATAATGATATGTTGTGCTCCAATTATCGGTAATACGTGCTATGGGAGAGAATAGTAAGAACTTCCAGCGCATGCGCACTAAGTCAGGAGTGGCCCCTCAATCCCAAGCAGCGATCACGTGTCTCATGTTTTGACTCGCCCATTGAATTACGGAAATGGCCTTTCCAGATGGGAATGGCACCGCTCGTTCTAGGCAGCAAAACAAAAACTCGGAAAGGTTTGTTGCCGGGCCCGGCGGCCATAATCGTGAGGAATTATGCTAAACTGTCGCTACCGCCACTCAAATTGAAAACATCGCCAAGGTCACCGATATGTGTTGAACGAGAGGCCCTCTCGAGAGGCGCGCGCGAGAGACAGAAGAGTGTGTGCGTGCGTGTTTGAGTGTGTGTGTGTGATAGAGAGAGAGGGGGGGGGGGGGGAGACAGAGAGACAGACAGAGAGAGAGAGAGAGAGAGTGTGCGAGCTAGGGGGGTGATGGGGGTGGAGAAGACGAAGATACAGAAATAGATGGACTAGGATACAGAGAGAAAGAAGTGTGTGTGCGTGCGTGTTTGAGTGTGTATGTGTGTTTGAGATTGAGTTGGAGGGTAATACAGAAAGAGGTAGAAAGAAAGAGACAGAAAGAGAGAGACAAAGTCAGAGAGAAGAGTGTGGCATAGCGCGCGCGCGTGTGTGTGTGTGTGTGTGTGTGTGCGTGTGTGTGTGTGTGTGTGTGTGTGTTTGGGGGGGGGGGTGGCCTTAGATCAGTTTCGGGTATTACTGCGATGTATGAAACTAGCTCGGATAAATGATATTCAATCCAGTTTGTGCAATTTCTTCAGAGAGTATTATGCAGAATGATATGTATACATGCTTACTGTCATGATGATTGAATACGCTTCTCGGCAGATCAGCAGAGAATGATAAAGCGGGTAGGTTTGCAACAGTTTTGCAAACATAGATCTGCGCAATGTTATTTGACTGATCCAAAATCAATAACGTGACGTCACAATCACCAGGCTGAGCAAGTTACTCGCTCAGTGTGTAAAGAGTCATACGAAAGAATGTAACAACCGAGCACCTCTTATCGGTCGCAATTTTAAGAATGCCATTCATCATGTACATGTGATGCTGCATTTTAATGTGATGCAGCCACTCTTGGACATGTAAACTGAAAGGGTCGCTCATACATACACGTACCCACACACACACACACACACACACACACACACACAAAGAGAGAGAGACACAGAGAAAGACAGAGAGACAGAGAGTGAGAGAGTCACAGACACAAACACAAACACAGACACACACACACACACATACACACACGTACACATAGACACACACACACACATACACACTCCCTCGCACCCCACCCCAACCAGCCCAAACACACTTAATGGTATGATGATTCCATGAGGGCAAGCCGAATTTGACTTGAGGGCTAGTCCAGGCTGTTGCCGTTTTCTCTTCTTTAGTATTCAGTTACGGATTCCATTACGGCCTGCAATTTCGGCGGCGGAGCTTTTTTTAGGGATATATTTCAGTAATTTGTATTTTACTTGACAGATTGACCTTCAATTTTACGGGCAAAAGCTGACGGAGAGACGGAGATAAGACAGAGAGAGGGAAAAGGAGAAAGGGAGTGAGAGAGATGTGGGGGGGGGGGGTATTTGTGATGTGGAAAAGGTTACATTATGATGACAGGTTGTCGTGTCTCATTGTCACGATTCTCTGATATTCACCTTCAATATGGAATAATGTCACGTATTCTGTCTTGCAACGATATTTGTTTGTGAGCAGATAACTTAATCATGTTGGCTGAAAGGAAGACAGTCTTGTAGATTCTCATCTGCTTCAATGTCAACCAATTGTTTTTTCCACATGTTCAATATTTGTATGAGTACTTTGAAAAAAGTAACTGCACTCGCAGTCGCGGTGAAACTCCGCACTAAGGGCATGACTTTGCTCAATGATAAATAAAATATAAATGTCAACATGGATAAGATAAGCCATCTACCCGAATCTGACTTTAACTTTTTGACTGTTATCAGTGCCCTGTACCCAAACTTAACACATTAATCACATTCAGCAGTAGTTTAGCTGACCGACAGAGGCTTAAATCAAACTGACCGCGTCTGAAGTTATCTACGGTAGATTTGAAGCTCTTCCTAAGCAAAGTTACGCCTTACATTAGGTATCCCATCACGCGCACCTTTTTCTGCTTACTAGTTTGTATTAGATCATAAACGGACGTGAGATCATATGGCAATAATCAACATTACGAAATATGTTCTTCCCCATCATGTCTCTAAAAAGTTTACGTGAATTCTTCTCTGACCGTCTATCATCAACCAAAACGAAGGCAACGTAAGCGCAAAAGAATGTTACATCTTTTCCAAGAACATCAGATAGAGACAATCAATGATTAGATAAGTCGGAATTGTGAAGTCCTTGGACCACTGCATATTAGTAATACATGGTTCTCTGTTTCTCTACAAAAATGGCTTAAATTCAAGTTCGATCTTCCCACCTCCTAGTTAAAATTTGCCCGCGATTATTCATGGGAAGCACTTTGAAAGATGCACTTTGGTCCTAAAAAAAATCTTAATAGAAGCTGACAAAATATGGGAAATAGACCAAACAAAGTTTAAAGGGATAGTCCACAATGAAATACAGCTGGTTTCAAGAAAAGCAGAAATATGAAAGAAACACATTAGGGAAGGTTTGACGAAATTTTGTGTTGTGTGCTGTATGATTCCATGAATTGCTCTTTTTATGTTTTTGATAAAGGAATACATTTTTAGAGAGGTATGTGTGTAAGCACATGTTTCTAATGATGTATCAAACAGATGCACGATTAAAATAATGCATATCCAGAGACAGAGACAAAGACGTAGATATGTAGAAAGAGAGAGAGAGAGAGAGAGAGAGATGCATATGGAGAGATAGATAGATAGAGAGATAGATAGATGGATAGATAGATAAAGAGAGAGAGAGAGAGAGAGAGAGAGAGAGAGAGAGAGAGAGAGAGAGAGGAGAGAGAGGTGGGGTGGGGGTGGGGAAGAAAGAGACATGCGTAGGGAGAGAGAGAGCAAGCAAGATTGATGGTCTATCTGTGGGTTAATCAGGGGAGTAAACCCGTGTTGCGCGCTCGTTAGAAAATCGTGTTAATGAGACGGATTCGCGCGGCAAATTGAGGCTCTACAAATCCAATCAGGTGCTGATGGGTCGTCTGTTCAGGACATTCCGGCCGATAGGTAATCAGCGGCAAAGGTCATCATACCACGGTCTGGGCGTGACCGAGATGGGGAATAGAGGGGAGGGGGACGGGGAGGGGAAGAGAAGGGGAGCGGAGGGGGAGGGGAAGGGAAGGGGAGGGTAAGGGACAGGGGAAGGGAAGAGATAAGGGAGGGAAGGGGAGGGGAGCGGAGGGGCGGGGGAGGGGGAGAGAAAGGGGAGAGGGAGGGGAGGGGAGGGAAAGAGAAGGGGAAGGGAGGGGGCAGGTTAGGAGGAGGGAAAGGGAGAGGGGAAGGAAAAGGGAAGGGGAGGGGGAGGGGGGAGGGAGGGGGAAGGGGAGGGGAAGGGGAGGGGAAGGGGAGGGGAGGGGAGGGAAAGAGAAGGGGAAGGGAAGGGGAAGGTTAGGAGGAGAGGAAGGGAGAGGGGAAGGGGAAGGGAAGGGGGGGGGGGAAAGGAGGGGGAAGGGCAGGGGGAGGGAGGGGGAAGCATTAACCGATAACACAGCGATGTCAATGCACGACATCATTCTTTTTTCAGTGTGATGAACATTCGAAAGGAATATAACGTAAATGATAATGTGTGACGCGCCCTATGACCATTGGCATTTCACATTGGCTTAAGTTGTGACAAACTGGCCAAGTGATGAGTACTGCTTTAGTCATGTTTGAAGTATATAACACGTTTTATTATCTACATTTATGCAACTAAAGGGAAATACGACATGAAGTTTGTTAACTCCAAATTGAATATCAATGCATGAATCGGCAGTCGATTGATACATTATCTAATAAGTTTTCTTCGACCATGTATACATCTCTCCATTTGTCTAATTCCGCTAGATTTTGTTCAAAGTGGAATACCAAATAAATGTGATATTTCACAAACTGGACCTGCATGTCGCTCACGTGGGTCATGCAAGGTCTAACTATAATTTGATGATTTTGGTATGTGAGATACACCACCCCTTTCTCTCTTATCAATAATAGCGACACACACACTCCCTCCTTCCCTACCCCATTTCCCCTCCCCTCTCCCCTGCTCTCTACCCCTCTCCCCTTCTCTCTCCCCCCTCTCCCTCCCCCCTTATCTCTACTCCCCTCTCGTACCCCCTACCCCGTTATCTGTAATACTCTCTCTCCCTCCCCTCCTCCCTTTTCTCTACCCCTCCCCATTTCACATTCTCTTTACCCCTCCCCTCCCTCAACCCCCTTCCCCCTCTCACATCATCTCTACCCCTTCTCTCCCTTCCCTCTTCTCCCCTGCTCTCTACCTTCTCTCCCTTACCATCTCCCCTTCCCTTTACTCTCTCTTTCCCTCTTCCCCCTCTTCCCCTCACATCTCCCCTTTCCTCTCCCCTCCCCTCCTCTCTACCTCCTTACTCTCCCCTTCCCCCTTCCCTCTCCCCTCTACTCCCTCTCCCCTTCCCCCTCTCCCCTTCCCTCTCTCCCCTTTCCTTTCCCATCCCCTCCTCTCTACCCTACCCCGCCCCCATCTCACATCACCCCTTCCCCATCTACCTCCATCACCTACCATGACTACCCTTCCCCACGGCTGTGATTAGTTAACTAGCGCGAATCCAGTGCATATCCATGTCAGGCTGCCGTCGCGCGCCGCACGGCCATCATCCGGCCCCCTCTCCGATCAAATCCCGTCAAATGGACGCTGACATTTACGAAGAGCCGCGAGATGTATTTGTAGCGAGCTCCGTGTAGGCATTTCTCGAGAAACGAGCGAAGAGAGAAGTAATTTAACCAACGCTATCAACAAGAGAGACATAAGGAACACAACATCAAAAGAGGGGAAACCCATGCGAGCTACCTCCGCACGGATTGCAAGGTATGCGTGCAGACAATTTATACTGGAGATTTACCGCTTCCTGGGAATGCGAAGATAAAAATTACAAGCGTTTGAATTTAGGCAGTCTCTCTACCGCTCTGATAATGAGCCTAGACCGGCGATGCTGTGAACAAAATACGATTTCTTGATTTATTCCCATAATGTCGTCGTACTCTAACTTAATACTGGGCTCTACTACACGGAAACGAGCAGACTGGGATGCGAAATGGCCAGGAGGCGTAATCTATCAGCATCACTTAACGCATCTTCACAAAATCTGTTATCCCAGAGTACCATCACGTCTATCCAAGCCTTCCCCTTAACACCACCAAATAGAAGGCAGAACAGTGGTCGAATCTCGAGAGCTTTCTATGTCATTCCACTTCTATTCTATAGGCCCTAGCACTCTTAGGAAGCAACTCAAAATTATAATCTGACAATCACGATTAGAAAGCGTGGTTACCATTATGCAAGAGCGGTTGATTTGTGATCATCAACGAACATAATTATGGTGCTAGCTCGTGGCGGAGCTATATATTTTACGTTGCGGTACTCAAGTCAACAAAACCGTTGACTGTTAACATGGTTAACTAGCGACTCTTAAATCTCTTGTCAAAACTAGCATGTACAAATAAATTTTGTACACACATGCTCTCAAATAACTGTGGGCATTCCAGGAGGAGCGCAAATTTCTTACCATTACCACTAATTTCCGTTGCCCCCGCTCCCTCCCTAACTACAATAATTGACTACTATTATGCCCTACTTTCCCTCTGTCATTTTACTTTAGACTTGATACATATTTCGTCCATGATACACATAGCTTTGCATAATTATAGCAATTGCTACTTCGATCGTGATAGTTGACATCGATTATTTACTTTTTGCAATCTCCATAATTGTTCAATTAACGTGCGGCGTGCGTACGTCGTACAATACAATGTAAAGGCCTACTTATGCGTTTTTATATAGCGCTATATACAACATTGCCCTGAACGGGCTCACGTTGCGCTCAGCACTGTCTTGACCAATCAAAACCCGAAGCAATAGTCACTATTACCCTTGATAGAGGAATATATTCATCTATATACAACGTTATCCTCGGGACGCCCGCATATCGCACTGAAAAGGGATAATCTCATTTGTAATTTGATTAGGCCTTGGAGCAAAACTGTCACAATAGTTCAATCATGTCGTCCCGAATGATAACCTATTTAGTGATTGTCTGACGGACTGCCACCCATGTCAACAAGTTTCGAATAACGAGAAGGAAATAATTGGGTCATCTCATAATCCACTCACGTACATCTGGGGCATATCGTCATTATTGACCTACGCTACATCCGGAGTGAAATTGTATAGCCTCTGCATTTTTGAAGAGGGATAATCTAAACGCACTATAAATATCATACTTACAGTATAATGTTATACATACAGTGCCTATGATAAATGTAAATAATAACACACTCACTATTTATATTGCACTTGAGTAAGTCTTAATGTGCCAGATGCAATATTGCTCTAATATGATTTGTGGGCAGTACTAGTTAGAATAAAACACACGTGACACATCAAGATTTATTAAACCATTCATTCTAACGCTATTAGAACCCTTTTCGTATGATGTAACTCATGTTATGAAACGCCATTTTGAAACTGCGTACAGCTTTTCTGTTCTTATGCAATTGTATGCGTATTTTGATTCCATGATTGTATAATTTCAAATTGTATTTCAAATTGTATTCCAAATTGTATACCAGGAATATTTTTTTTTTACGTAAATAGGCCTACGTGTATAAACGTTCATCACATGTCACTGTAGATATACGATATACAAGGACCTAACTCCAGCTCAAACAGTGTGGTAAAATTATGAATACAAATCACGAACAGCTGGAGAAACATACACAGACATAGACAGGGCATGGTTGTACGAAACAAGACCCATGTATGATGTCATCATAGGACGGGAAGAACACGAACACCCCTTCAGGTCAGGCTCGATGCTAAGTCAATTACAAAGGGCCGCTACAAAAAATGTTCTCTCAAAGTGTTGCAGTGAACATGTAGGTTAAAACGGGGCCAAAGGAGCGAGTGAAAAAAAAATTAGCTTCACACACGCTGGTTGGTTAGGCTACCTCGATCGATTAAACATGGATTTTTGTTTTTCGTTACTTGGAAACGTAGGAGAATAAATGAATTTTTGTTTGTTATCATTTTTATATATGGCTTTTTGCTTGCGATGCATGTAGCATTTGATGACGTCATTGAGGGGGTAGGACCTTGATATTAACACAGACAAGAGAGAATGTAAAATTCGTCGAGAGAGTGTGTGAGTCCAAATAGACGATTCAATAGAAAGGTACAATATATTTTTTTTTCCTTTTCTGGATTTTGATAAGGGCGAACAAACATGTTATGATTATTTTCATTAAGCGAATTTTGATTTCATTTCTTATGAAGACGAAAGAATGAGTTCCTTTGAAAGTGAAACTCCACAAGATTTTTTTTAATAACGTAGCGGCATAGAGTTCCTGTTATGTTAAAGATTGTCCGTCCCTTTTGCAAGCTTAAAATTTGAAATCGTCTATCACGATCGTAAATTGAAGAAAGTGTGATTCAAGACCATTTCTAAGAATATAGCATGTTGAAGCTTTCTGTATATGTAAAAAATTTCAGCCGTTAAATTTCAAACCGACTTTTTTCGTACCACGAAAAAAGTATTAGTCTTTGTTACAGTATCTATGTGGTTATTATGCGTGTGTGAAATCCTGATTTTATGAGTAACTACCAAACTTTGGAGATGATTCCTTCCATAGAACAATTTTTTTCATAATGCGTTTTCTAATTTAATAAACAGATTAATCAATAAAGCATTATATTTCAACACAAACTGCTAAGAGCCTGAGGTAAAGACTATTAATCAGACGTTGTTTACGTGCATTATTTGAATTTTACACTACGTATCAGTTTCAAATTGTGAATATAGAGCTTGCTAACAGTTCTCTATATGTTTTGCCAATGTTTCGATGGTTTTGTGGTGATCTGAAAAAGGGACTGGCTGTCTTTAAGTCTTGCGCTCTTCTCTTTCTCCGTCTTTTTCTCCTTGAGCTCCGTCTCCTTTTTGATGAAGGAGGGGAGAAGATTTCATCATATTGCCTTAGAAAAACCTCATTCGAGGACGGTGCGTTGTGACTTTGCGCTTCCTGACAAGCCTTTCATCTTCAAAGCGAAACGCTGTCTTATTTTCCTTCACAAACTGAATGGGTATTATCCAGTATTTCTAGAGCACGGACCCCTCATGAAAAGAACTCGCAGGAAAATGATTCAACCCGCTACCGGATTCCCAATAATGTTTGACATTTCAGTCCTGCCCTCAATCTCAATCGTATAGATGTGGTTATAAATGCATGTGCCGACGAGCAAAATGTCGATTATTTTTTCTAAGAACATTCGAAGATAAATTCAAAATTGATGGTAGCCTTACAGAAGCTGTTATTTACCAATACCTGTGCGGTGATTGAGCGTGTATAGTCCGCTCTCCCCGGTGAAGATATTACACTGTTTGCAAGACGCAAGTGAACATTGTGGGATCATTTGGTGGAAGGGATCGCTCCTAATGGCTTCGTGTTAAGACGGGCCATCAATCAAGCGGAGCTTGCATAATCGGTTTGGCGAACCAGAGTCATCATTGGTGGACGGAGCGTGTCACCATAGGGAGAAAATCTAATCAATTTGTTTTGAATTTCATCTCCATCCGCGGCTGAACCCTGTAGAAACAATCCGAATTACTGCCAGTCGCTTATGTGTAATTGCAGGCAGGTTTCATGGCTGTATATTATTGTGCACAATCACGAAATATTGAAGTTCATCCCGGCGATCTTCAGACGAATGACCGCTCTTCCAGAGTACAGTCACATTACAGAAAATGCCCCCCCCCCCCCCGCCCCCAACCTCACCCCGCCCCCTTCTTCAGCCATCTAGTTACTGGCAATGTTGACATGATGGTATATTCATTATTCCGTCAACTCACAATTCCTTAATTTCCTAGATAGTGTCTAGTCTGTCTACCCTTCAATATTTCAATAAGTTCTGTCAATGAATTACCCCCCCCCCCCCCCCGCACACACACACACACACACCCCGCCTCCTCCGCCACCAACGTTCACAAGCATTGGATATCAACTGCTCGACTTTCAGTGAAATTTTTTTTATGCATTCATGTACATGTAAAGTCTGCAGTATATCTACAGTATGTGTATCTTAAGGGCTCTGAGCGTTTACATCATTACACGAATCGTTTTCGGCAAGGAAGTAAAATATCATATTCAATTAATTTTGTCAATGAATACCGCCCGCCTTTTTTTTCGTACACAAACACTGGGTTTAAACAGCTGGACTGCGAGAGAAAAAAAAAATCATACATGTACATGTAAGTCTACAGTATATCTACAGTATGTGTATGTTAAGGGCTCTGAACATTTACATGATTACACGAATCGCTATCAACAAGTATAAGTATAAGTAATTATCCGGTTACCATCATTACAAGGTCACAGTAGTCAGACGTCGTGCCAACATACTGTACTTTGGGTAATATGGTATGCCTTTGCCTTCGGTGAAGCTGGAACAATAATATTATGTTGTATCAAGTTTCAAATGTCCTTCTTGGTAATATCATCCTTTCTCTCGTCAGAAATGCGAGGCCGATGTCATATAATTAAAGCCTTAACGTGCCACTACAGGATGTTTTCATTATCAAGACACACACAAACACCAGCCCACATCCTACAAAAGGGTTACGAAATATAATATGGGATTCGCGGCCTTCCGCAAATGGTGAGACATGTATATGAAACTAATATTATCTTCCTTGTTTTGACAATATCTACCTGGGTCATGATGGGTATAGGTTTTCAATTATTGTTTCTTACCATTAATGGTAACCATGGCAGTAGGTGCAATAGAGAGTGATCATTGGCTGTTGCCATGTTAGTTACCATCGATGGTACTCTAGGTAGGACGGTGTATGGGACCGACCTTGCAGAACCGCGCACTTAGTCGATCGCACGTGGCCTTGAGTGATAATAATTCCTGATATAATCAAACACGTGAAAATTGATGTAGCTTTCGTGACGCCACACACAATTTATCTTTGGAATCCGGGTTTTTCGAGGACCAGTGTGACCTACCTCTGGGAAGGATAATGGGGCCGACCTGGTAGGCCTGGAGTCGATGGTACGCAGCCTTCTGTAAGTGGCGCCTCTCGATCTCGGAGATGTCAGCGATATCCACGGGCTTGAGTTGCGTGCGCTGGCCCGATACGCTCTGCCACCAACCGTTTCCCTGTAGAGGGGGGATAAGAAAGGGAACGTGGATGGTAAAGTGTACGAATAGAAAGGTAACGCGATTAACCTGTTCGACGCCACATGTGTCTTTTATCAAAAGTTATACATGTGAAACATATAAAGCAGCAGTTTATCTGGGACACATAGGGTTAACAAGCATGGTGCAAGTCATGTCATGTTACGTAAACTCAAGAATCTTTGCACACATTATCATGTACGGATTTATTTATATACAACTACATGTATCTTCAATACATCGTAATTCAAATAGGTGAAAGACAGGAATCTTGGGGTGGGGTGGTGAAGGGGGGGGGGGGCGTGCAGGTCGGCCGAATGAATGTAAACCATACATACAAGTGATCACGGTAAAGTTAAGCAGTGGTAAACATGACAAGACATGGCTACATCGTTATCATCACGTGTCTACTTCTCATTTGATTCCAACGATTTTATCTTTTGTGAGAAGATTCCTTCTTAGGATCATGAAATGAGAAAAACATGTGACTCGTAATCACGGCAAAGAACCGTGCTGCCATGACCACGAGTCCAGTAACAACGACCGCTATCCCTCGCATTTAACAGTTAACCCTTTTATACGTGACACCGTGGATTATTTGACTATTAACACACACAAATCCAATAGAGCAGCTTTCGTCTGGCACGCCAAGGGTTAACTACGAGGCAGATCAAGTAAGCAACAGTCCTATTTTAGAAGCAGGGTGCGAGACGGCACGGTGAGATGTCAGCAAACGTAACACGAGCAAACCAAAGAGATCACAGCGTGAGCTTTTGCCCCAAAACACCGAGAAAAGGGACACAAATACGCAGTCTCGCTACCTCAACGGGACAATGAGAATAATAGATAGACTGATCGTATTTACTTGAACTTAAATTTCCTCGGGGAAAAGTACAAACTCCTTGAAAGGAGACATCTGCGTTCGTATGTGGGTGTGACTGTATACATTACAACTCCGAAGGATGTGTCTTCTTTTCTGCTGGTAAACACGCGTATCGTTGGTGTCACTGCTGTGCATGATATCCGGTCACTCAAGGATTAAAGGTAGTCTGTTCTGTGTGGGTTCTTTCCCTTGACACTGAATATATACCACTCAGTTTTCGATTATGATGTACACCAGCCAGCACATGTCTTTACTCTTTATGTGGTGAATGTGTTTTCTTTTCATCAGTATTATACGCAAATCCTAAATAGCAGAACTACGTCTAACACGCAATGGTTTAATATAATTCACACTTCGAGAAAAATCAGTAATATCTGACAAAATCCTTAAAGACATAACTTATTGTGACCATTGAACTCAGAAGTTGACAAAAATAGCATCAACTTCGACATTTCGTGCTTGCATACAATAAAATACAGCCGTGAGACGTGCTGCAAATACGCCTAAGCGACTTGTGGTATTTCGGATTGTTTCTACAGGGTTCAGTCGCGGATGGAGATGAAACGTTGGTTGTTTTCATTCAGGGCTGCCAGATGATTGTACGGATGTCTACAATAGCCTGTTCACATTATCTTAACATTTGACTTGTTGGTTTTTTATTTGATGTTCCATCTGAAACTCAAAGTTAGTTTTTGTTCGGCAAAAAACCCCACCGCGGATTGAGAAGGCGAGCAAACGAGAGAGGAGAGAACAAAGCATGTGATCGCAGCTGCGGAGGAAACATTTTTTCTTAACCTTGTGGAACAAAAACACGCTTTAATGAATACAGGTAGACTTTGGTTGATTAACTTATCGTTTGCCGCATGTGCTTTTTTTTCACAATTAATACACATAAATCCCATAAAAGAGCGGTTTATCTGGCGCACAAAAGGTTAAGAAATGTACGTTTGACCGAACAAAACGATTTCATTGCCTTAACTTTAAACGAATAACATGACCAGCATTGCTCGTAGTATACTACAGGTGTTTCGAATAGCACGCATGATGTATTGACCTTGTGCGACACGAAACAGATAGAGACCATTCAAAACGATAAAACGTATTTATCAATAGACGAACGTTTATCATGAAATCGTATTTTTCTTTTGAGTTGTTTGGGTAAAAAAAAAACAGTCCTTGCCTTTACGAGACCCAGTATTTAACTTATGCTGCAGTTTATCAAGTGTTGCAAATTACACAACCGTTTTGACCTTGCTCGACACAATCGTCATGAACGTATGAATGGGCATTCAGAGCGGATTCTTATTTTATTATAAATGTTTATTTTGCAAACACGCGTAAACAAATCACAGTTTTTTCCGTGGGTGGACGGTAACGGTTCTACCGCTAATTTCCCTCGCTTGTTGCAAATTTCATAACAAATTGCAACCTAGTGAAAGGGATTTCTGGGGTTATTTCAATTTAAAAAGAAATTTTAGGCAAACACCCAGTAGTCAGGATAGCGTGCTCCATGCTGTAAATGAAAGAAAAAATTGCAACCTGTATCTTCGTTTTGAACATCGAAATGGCAAGCGTGGAATCGCACGGTGCTCAAATCGATGAGGGACCTTGTGAAGGCGGCAATGTGGTGTGTGTGATTGTTAAATGGGCGATGAAGAAGATTAAAAACGAATCATCATTGATCACAGGCTGGGGAATTCAAGGATTGGGGAGGGGGTCAGAGGTCCAGGGGAACCAGGGAATCGATAATAGCGCTATTAAGTGTTATCATGGTGTTATTAATGACTCTACTTTGCGAGTACTTAAAACGTTGTCAGGCTTCCACAGAGGCACGTCATACTTCGTGTTAGAATACTCCCCAATCTCTATGGTTTTGCAACCTTTATCACAGGGTTAAAACGTTTTGATACATCGACACGATAATCGTTCTCGGCCTACTGTCGACGTAACCCAATTACATGCAAAGCTACAGCGGAGCTTCCCCTATAATGCTCATACTGTACACATCTCTTACACCACCTTAAAACATTAGGCCATACAATATGGTTGTTATTGTCGAGCATAGTAATGATAGCATCGTAATATAGGCATTGGAGTTTTATAATACCCGCATGTATAACATATCTTGCGTAATATTTGTAATGAGCGTGAACCTGATAATAACACTAATACCATATAACACATCGCATACAGCTGCAGTAATCAAAGAACTCTCTTCTGAATTCATCACGCAAATACGTCACTCCTGTTGGACATATTGCTTTCACACTCCTCATTTTAACTCTTGGACCGTCGCGACGGTTTAACATTTAAATCTTTATGAGCCCCAAGTTCAGTTTTGCACATCAACCCAATAGAGCAGCATTTTATGTGGAATAGCAAGGGTTCATATACTGCTCTTGTATAAATTGCTACGATAGTACTGTATGTCTGGTACGAAGTGGACAGGTATCGCAAGACAATGTCTGACCTGTAGTGTTTATTAACACTTTCTGTTTCAGACACAAAGCTTTTCAATAGGATTTGGACATACTAATGACGCAGAAAAGGAACAGTCATGGCACAAAAGGAGGAAAATGACACGTTATTTCACCCCCCCCCCCCCGCTCTCTCTCTCTCTCTTTCTCTCTCTATCTTTCCTCTCTCTCTTTTTTTCTCTCTTTCTCTCTCTATATCTCTCTTTCTCTCTCTCTCTCTCTCTCTCTCTCTCTCTCTCTCTCTCTCTTCCCCCTCCTTCTACACCCCCCCCCCCCCCGCCGCTTTTAAGTTCCAAGAAGCGACAGGTAGCCCTGGAAAAAATGTGAAAGCTGCTTTACTCCGTCGATATAATCACCTAAAGCTCGACAAGTATTTAGTTCATCTTCTTACGCCGCGCCGTTAATGTGTCATTCTTATTGATCCCACTTTTTCGCTAATCTTCTCAAAGAATACCTGGCCGACAGTGGACAAGCAAGGTCCGTTCATTCAGGGTTAAGAATGAAAGGAGTGGTCGCTAAAGAACAGACTCATCCCCTTCTTGTGAAAACCTTACATCTGCCTCTGAATCAAACGCTTATCAAAGACTCCACGGGAACACAAAGCCTGCCAAACACAACAGATCGACATAGAACTGATAAATTCTTCTTTTGTGATCAAGGACTTTACGTTGATAAAGCACTAACGTGTGGCTATAAAACCTGGAGTCTTGGCTTTAAATTTCAATGAGGGACCGTTTAAACGATACCTTGACTTGGCGAGTACTTTTCGCCAAAGAAGGAGCTGAAAGTATCAATATGGGGTGAATGGGAGGAATCAGAGAAGAAGGTGATATTTAAATGCCGTAAGCACGTTTGAAAACACAACTCTCTTCGAACTAATCATCACAAGAGGATAGTCCTTGTTCGCTGTAATTTGAATGAGAGAATAAGTGAGCCTCTTAAAAAGGGAAAAGGTAAACATTTACCGTTAGCAGAGTTACCGGATCTTAAATACTCTGGACGTCCATGTTGCTATAGCACGCCATTGAAGGCATGGGGGCATAAGATCTATAAAAAAAAAAAAAAGGACGTGAAATTCATGGACGCATAGACATGATAGACCAACCATTCACTCATTATATGGACACTTAGCCTAAGCTAAAGAAGAAGAAGGAGAAGAAGAAGAGAAGAAGAAGAAAGAGAAGAAGAAAGAGAAGAAGAAGAAGAAGAAGAAGAAGAAGAAGAAGAAGAAGAAGAAGAAGAAGAAGAAGAAGAAGAAGAAGAAGAAGAAGAAGAAGAATTGAACAGATGACGCTAAAAACCAATACCGGAAATCACACTTAAACAATAAAAAATTGGACGAGACAAAAGAATATGCTCAAGACATTAAATAA